>OX376713.1:9435923-9994546 GCA_947389935.1 Agrilus cyanescens | reverse complement strand
GTCAAAATAAGCGACTGAGTCTATTTCATTACACAATTTTACCATTCTTCTGCAACAACTACTCGATTCTGTCAAAAATGTGACAAAATAAAGGAAAATTCAACGCAAATGCTTGTAATATGGTTCAGTCGTATTGAAAAGCGTGTCAAAATGAACGAGTGAGTCAACTTTATTACACAATTTTACCAGTCTTCTGCAATAACGGCTCGATTTTGTCATGAATGTTACAAAACACAGAAAAATGCAACGCAAATGATGGTAATATCGTCAGTTGTATTGAAAAGCGTGTCAGAATAAACGGCTGAGTCTATTTTATTATACAATTTTACCATTATTCTGCAATAACGATACGATTTTGTCAAGAATTTGACAAAATACAGGAAAATAGAAAGCAAATGCTAGCAATAACGTTCAGTTGTTTTGAAAGGCGTGTCAAAATAAGCGACTGAGTCTATTTCATTATACAATTTCACCATTCTTCTGCAATAACTACTCGATTTTGTCAAAAATGTGACGAAATACAGGAAAATTCAACACAAATGCTAGTAATATTGTTCGGTTGTATTGAAAAGCGTGTCAAAATAAACGGCTGAGTCTATTTCATCACACAATTTTACCAGTCTTCTGCAATAACGGCTCGATTTTGTCATAAATGTGACAAAATACAGGATAATTCAATGCAAATGCAAGTAATATCGTTCAGTTGTATTGAAAAGCGTGTCAAAATGAACGGCTGAGTCTATTTAATAATACAATTTTACCATTCTTCTGCAAGAACGGCGCGATTTTGTCATGAATGTGACAAAATACAGAAAAATGCAACGCAAATGCTGGTAATATCGTTCAGTTGTATTGAAAGCGTGTTAGAATAAACGGCTGAGTCTATTTTATTATACAATTTTACCATTATTCTGAAATAACGATCCGATTTTGTCAAGAATTTGACAAAATACAGGAAAATAGAAAGCAAATGCTAGCAATAACGTTCAGTTGTTTTGAAAGGCGTGTCAAAATAAGCGACTGAGTCTATTTCATTATACAATTTTACCATTCTTCTGCAATAACGGCTCGATTTTGTCATAAATGTGACAAAATACAGGATAATTCAATGCTAATGCAAGTAATATCGTTCAGTTGTATTGAAAAGCGTGTCAGAATAAACGGCTGTCAATTTTATTATACAATTTTACCATTCTTCTGCAATAACGATCCGATTTTGTCAAGAATTTGACAAATTACAGGAAAACAGAAATCAAATGCTAGCAATAACGTTCAGTTGTTTTGAAAGGCGTGTCAAAATGAACGACTGAGTATTTTATAATACAAATTTACCATTCTTCTGGAATAGCGGCTCGATTTTGTCAAGAATGCGACAAAATACAGGAAAATAGAACGCAAATGCTAGCAAAATCGTTCAGTTGTATTGAAAAGCGTGTCAAAATGAACGAGTGAGTCTAATTTATTCTACAATTTTACCATTCTTCTGCAATAACGATTCGATTTTGTCATAAATGTGACAAAATACAGGATAATTCAATGCAAATGCAAGTAATATCGTTCAGTTGTATTGAAAAGCGTGTCAAAATGAACGGCTGAGTCTATTTAATAATACAATTTTACCATTCTTCTGCAAGAACGGCGCGATTTTGTCATGAATGTGACAAAATACAGAAAAATGCAACGCAAATGCTGGTAATATCGTTCAGTTGTATTGAAAGCGTGTTAGAATAAACGGCTGAGTCTATTTTATTATACAATTTTACCATTATTCTGCAATAACGATCCGATTTTGTCAAGAATTTGACAAAATACAGGAAAATAGAAAGCAAATGCTAGCAATAACGTTCAGTTGTTTTGAAAGGCGTGTCAAAATAAGCGACTGAGTCTATTTCATTACACAATTTTACCATTCTTCTGCAACAACTACTCGATTCTGTCAAAAATGTGACAAAATAAAGGAAAATTCAACGCAAATGCTTGTAATATGGTTCAGTCGTATTGAAAAGCGTGTCAAAATGAACGAGTGAGTCAACTTTATTACACAATTTTACCAGTCTTCTGCAATAACGGCTCGATTTTGTCATGAATGTTACAAAACACAGAAAAATGCAACGCAAATGATGGTAATATCGTCAGTTGTATTGAAAAGCGTGTCAGAATAAACGGCTGAGTCTATTTTATTATACAATTTTACCATTATTCTGCAATAACGATACGATTTTGTCAAGAATTTGACAAAATACAGGAAAATAGAAAGCAAATGCTAGCAATAACGTTCAGTTGTTTTGAAAGGCGTGTCAAAATAAGCGACTGAGTCTATTTCATTATACAATTTCACCATTCTTCTGCAATAACTACTCGATTTTGTCAAAAATGTGACGAAATACAGGAAAATTCAACGCAAATGCTAGTAATATTGTTCGGTTGTATTGAAAAGCGTGTCAAAATAAACGGCTGAGTCTATTTCATCACACAATTTTACCAGTCTTCTGCAATAACGGCTCGATTTTGTCATAAATGTGACAAAATACAGGATAATTCAATGCAAATGCAAGTAATATCGTTCAGTTGTATTGAAAAGCGTGTCAAAATGAACGGCTGAGTCTATTTAATAATACAATTTTACCATTCTTCTGCAAGAACGGCGCGATTTTGTCATGAATGTGACAAAATACAGAAAAATGCAACGCAAATGCTGGTAATATCGTTCAGTTGTATTGAAAGCGTGTTAGAATAAACGGCTGAGTCTATTTTATTATCCAATTTTACCATTATTCTGAAATAACGATCCGATTTTGTCAAGAATTTGACAAAATACAGGAAAATAGAAAGCAAATGCTAGCAATAACGTTCAGTTGTTTTGAAAGGCGTGTCAAAATAAGCGACTGAGTCTATTTCATTATACAATTTTACCATTCTTCTGCAATAACGGCTCGATTTTGTCATAAATGTGACAAAATACAGGATAATTCAATGCTAATGCAAGTAATATCGTTCAGTTGTATTGAAAAGCGTGTCAGAATAAACGGCTGTCAATTTTATTATACAATTTTACCATTCTTCTGCAATAACGATCCGATTTTGTCAAGAATTTGACAAATTACAGGAAAACAGAAATCAAATGCTAGCAATAACGTTCAGTTGTTTTGAAAGGCGTGTCAAAATGAACGACTGAGTATTTTATAATACAAATTTACCATTCTTCTGGAATAGCGGCTCGATTTTGTCAAGAATGCGACAAAATACAGGAAAATAGAACGCAAATGCTAGCAAAATCGTTCAGTTGTATTGAAAAGCGTGTCAAAATGAACGACTGAGTATTTTATAATACAAATTTACCATTCTTCTGGAATAGCGTCTCGATTTTGTCAAGAATGCGACAAAATACAGGAAAATAGAACGCAAATGCTAGCAAAATGGTTCAGTCGTATTGAAAAGCGTGTCAAAATGAACGAGTGAGTCTATTTCATTACACAATTTTACCAGTCTTCTGCAATAACGGCTCGATTTTGTCATGAATGTTACAAAATACAGAAAAATGCAACGCAAATGATGGTAATATCGTCAGCTGTATTAAAAAGCGTGTCAGAATAAACGGCTGAGTCTATTTAATTATACAATTTTACCATTCTTCTGCAATAACGATCCGATTTTGTCAAGAATTTGACAAAATACGTGAAAATAGAAAGCAAATGCTAGCAATAACGTTCAGTTGTTTTGAAAGGCGTGTCAAAATAAGCGACTGAGTCTATTTCATTATACAATTTTACCATTCTTCTGCAATAACTACTCGATTCTGTCAAAAATGTGACAAAATACAGAAAAATTCAACGCAAATGCTGGTAATATCGTTCAGTTGTATTGAAAGCGTGTCAGAATAAACGGCTGAGTCTATTTTATTATACAATTTTACCATTCTTCTGCAATAACGATCCGATTTTGTCAAGAATTTGACAAAATACAGGAAAATAGAAAGCAAATGCTTGCAATAACGTTCAGTTGTTTTGAAAGGCGTGTCAAAATAAGCGACTGAGTCTATTTCATTATACAATTTTACCATTCTTCTGCAATAACTACTCGATTTTGTCAAAAATGTGACAAAATAAAGGATAATTCAACGCAAATGCTAGTAATATTGTTCAGAAGTATTGAAAGCGTGTCAAAATAAACGGCTGAGTCTATTTTATTATTCAATTTTTCCATTCTTCTGAAATAACGGCGCGATTTTGTCATGGATGAGACAAAATACAGGAAAATAGAACGCAAATGCTAGCAAAATCGTTCAGTTGTATTGAAAAGCGTGTCAAAATGAACGAGTGAGTCTAATTTATTCTACAATTTTACCATTCTTCTGCAATAACGATTCGATTTTGTCATAAATGTGACAAAATACAGGATAATTCAATGCAAATGCAAGTAATATCGTTCAGTTGTATTGAAAAGCGTGTCAAAATGAACGGCTGAGTCTATTTAATAATACAATTTTACCATTCTTCTGCAATAACTACTCGATTCTGTCAAAAATGTGACAAAATAAAGGAAAATTCAACGCAAATGCTTGTAATATGGTTCAGTCGTATTGAAAAGCGTGTCAAAATGAACGAGTGAGTCTACTTCATTACACAATTTTACCAGTCTTCAGCAATAACGGCTCGATTTTGTCATGAATGTTACAAAATACAGAAAAATGCAACGCATATGATGGTAATATCGTCAGTTGTATTGAAAAGCGTGTCAGAATAAACGGCTGAGTCTATTTAATTATACAATTTTACCATTCTTCTGCAATAACGATCCGATTTTGTCAAGAATTTGACAAAACACGTGAAAATAGAAAGCAAATGCTAGCAATAACGTTCAGTTGTTTTGAAAGGCGTGTCGAAATAAGCGACTGAGTGTATTTCATTATACAATTTTACCATTCTTCTGCAATAACTACTCGATTCTGTCAAAAATGTGACAAAATACAGGAAAATTCAACGCAAATGCTTGTAATATCGTTCAGTAGTATTGAATGCGTGTCAAAATAAACGGCTGAGTCTATTTAATTATACAATTTTACCATTCTCCTGCAATAACGGCTCGATTTTGTCAAGAATGCGACAAAATACAGGCAAAATAGGAAGCAAATGCTAGCAAAATCGTTTAGTTGTATCGAAAAGCGTGTCAAAATGAACGAGTGAGTAATTTATAATACAAATTTACCATTCTTCTGGAATTACGGCTCGATTTTGTCAAGAACGCGACAAAATACAGGAAAATAGTACGCAAATGCTAGCAAAATCGTTCAGTTGTATTGAAAAGCGTGTCAAAATGAACGAGTGAGTCTATTTCATTATACAATTTTACCATTCTTCTGCAATAACGGCTCGATTTTGTCATGAATGTGACATAATCCAGAAAAATTCAACGGAAATGCTGGTAATATCGTCAGTTGTATTGAAAAGCGTGTCAAAATGAACGAGTGAGTCTATTTCATTACACAATTTTACCAGTCTTCTGCAATAACTACTCGATTTTGTCAAAAATGTGACAAAATACAGGAAAATTCAACGCAAATGCTAGTAATATCGTTCGGTTGTATTGAAAGCGTGTCAAAATAAACGGCTGAGTCTATTTTATTATACAATTTTACCATTCTTCAGCAATAACGGCTCGATTATGTCATGAATATGACAAAATACAGAAAAATGCAACGCAAATGCTGGTAATATCTTTCAGTTTTATTGAAAAGCGTGTCAAAATGAACGACTGAGTATTTTATAATACAAATTTACCATTCTTCTGGAATAACGGCTCGATTTTGTCAAGAATGCGACAAAATACAGAAAAATGCAACGCAAATGCTGGTAATATCTTTCAGTTTTATTGAAAAGCGTGTCAAAATGAACGACTGAGTATTTTATAATACAAATTTACCATTCTTCTGGAATAACGGCTCGATTTTGTCAAGAATGCGACAAAATACAGGAAAATAGAACGCAAATGCTAGCAAAATCGTTGTATTGAAAAGCGTGTCAAAATGAACGAGTGAGTCTATTTCATTATACAATTTTACCATTCTTCTGCAATAACGGCTCGATTTTGTCATGAATGTGACAAAATACAGAAAAATTCAACGCAAATGCTGGTAATATCGTTCAGTTGTATTGAAAGCGTGTCAGAATAAACGGCTGAGTCTATTTTATTATACAATTTTACCATTCTTCTGCAATAACGATCCGATTTTGTCAAGAATTTGACAAAATACAGGAAAATAGAAAGCAAATGCTTGCAATAACGTTCAGTTGTTTTGAAAGGCGTGTCAAAATAAGCGACTGAGTCTATTTCATTATACAATTTTACCATTCTTCTGCAATAACTACTCGATTTTGTCAAAAATGTGACAAAATAAAGGAAAATTCAACGCAAATGCTAGTAATATGGTTCAGAAGTATTGAAAGCGTGTCAAAATAAACGGCTGAGTCTATTTTATTATTCAATTTTACCATTCTTCTGAAATAACGGCGCGATTTTGTCATGGATGAGACAAAATACAGGAAAATAGAACGCAAATGCTAGCAAAATCGTTCAGTTGTATTGAAAAGCGTGTCAAAATGAACGAGTGAGTCTAATTTATTCTACAATTTTACCATTCTTCTGCAATAACGATTCGATTTTGTCATAAATGTGACAAAATACAGGATAATTCAATGCAAATGCAAGTAATATCGTTCAGTTGTATTGAAAAGCGTGTCAAAATGAACGGCTGAGTCTATTTAATAATCCAATTTTACCATTCTTCTGCAAGAACGGCGCGATTTTGTCATGAATGTGACAAAATACAGAAAAATGCAACGCAAATGCTGGTAATATCGTTCAGTTGTTTTGAAAGGCGTGTCAAAATAAGCGACTGAGTCTATTTCATTACACAATTTTACCATTCTTCTGCAATAACTACTCGATTCTGTCAAAAATGTGACAAAATAAAGGAAAATTCAACGCAAATGCTTGTAATATGGTTCAGTCGTATTGAAAAGCGTGTCAAAATGAACGAGTGAGTCTACTTCATTACACAATTTTACCAGTCTTCTGCAATAACGGCTCGATTTTGTCATGAATGTTACAAAATACAGAAAAATGCAACGCAAATGATGATAATATCGTCAGTTGTATTGAAAAGCGTGTCAGAATAAACGGCTGAGTCTATTTAATTATACAATTTTACCATTCTTCTGCAATAACGATCCGATTTTGTCAAGAATTTGACAAAACACGTGAAAATAGAAAGCAAATGCTAGCAATAACGTTCAGTTGTTTTGAAAGGCGTGTCGAAATAAGCGACTGAGTGTATTTCATTATACAATTTTACCATTCTTCTGCAATAACTACTCGATTCTGTCAAAAATGTGACAAAATACAGGAAAATTCAACGCAAATGCTTGTAATATCGTTCAGTAGTATTGAATGCGTGTCAAAATAAACGGCTGAGTCTATTTAATTATACAATTTTACCATTCTCCTGCAATAACGGCTCGATTTTGTCAAGAATGCGACAAAATACAGGCAAAATAGGAAGCAAATGCTAGCAAAATCGTTTAGTTGTATCGAAAAGCGTGTCAAAATGAACGAGTGAGTAATTTATAATACAAATTTACCATTCTTCTGGAATTACGGCTCGATTTTGTCAAGAACGCGACAAAATACAGGAAAATAGTACGCAAATGCTAGCAAAATCGTTCAGTTGTATTGAAAAGCGTGTCAAAATGAACGAGTGAGTCTATTTCATTATACAATTTTACCATTCTTCTGCAATAACGGCTCGATTTTGTCATGAATGTGACATAATCCAGAAAAATTCAACGGAAATGCTGGTAATATCGTCAGTTGTATTGAAAAGCGTGTCAAAATGAACGAGTGAGTCTATTTCATTACACAATTTTACCAGTCTTCTGCAATAACTACTCGATTTTGTCAAAAATGTGACAAAATACAGGAAAATTCAACGCAAATGCTAGTAATATCGTTCGGTTGTATTGAAAGCGTGTCAAAATAAACGGCTGAGTCTATTTTATTATACAATTTTACCATTCTTCAGCAATAACGGCTCGATTATGTCATGAATATGACAAAATACAGAAAAATGCAACGCAAATGCTGGTAATATCTTTCAGTTTTATTGAAAAGCGTGTCAAAATGAACGACTGAGTATTTTATAATACAAATTTACCATTCTTCTGGAATAACGGCTCGATTTTGTCAAGAATGCGACAAAATACAGAAAAATGCAACGCAAATGCTGGTAATATCTTTCAGTTTTATTGAAAAGCGTGTCAAAATGAACGACTGAGTATTTTATAATACAAATTTACCATTCTTCTGGAATAACGGCTCGATTTTGTCAAGAATGCGACAAAATACAGGAAAATAGAACGCAAATGCTAGCAAAATCGTTGTATTGAAAAGCGTGTCAAAATGAACGAGTGAGTCTATTTCATTATACAATTTTACCATTCTTCTGCAATAACGGCTCGATTTTGTCATGAATGTGACAAAATACAGAAAAATTCAACGCAAATGCTGGTAATATCGTTCAGTTGTATTGAAAGCGTGTCAGAATAAACGGCTGAGTCTATTTTATTATACAATTTTACCATTCTTCTGCAATAACGATCCGATTTTGTCAAGAATTTGACAAAATACAGGAAAATAGAAAGCAAATGCTTGCAATAACGTTCAGTTGTTTTGAAAGGCGTGTCAAAATAAGCGACTGAGTCTATTTCATTATACAATTTTACCATTCTTCTGCAATAACTACTCGATTTTGTCAAAAATGTGACAAAATAAAGGAAAATTCAACGCAAATGCTAGTAATATGGTTCAGAAGTATTGAAAGCGTGTCAAAATAAACGGCTGAGTCTATTTTATTATTCAATTTTACCATTCTTCTGAAATAACGGCGCGATTTTGTCATGGATGAGACAAAATACAGGAAAATAGAACGCAAATGCTAGCAAAATCGTTCAGTTGTATTGAAAAGCGTGTCAAAATGAACGAGTGAGTCTAATTTATTCTACAATTTTACCATTCTTCTGCAATAACGATTCGATTTTGTCATAAATGTGACAAAATACAGGATAATTCAATGCAAATGCAAGTAATATCGTTCAGTTGTATTGAAAAGCGTGTCAAAATGAACGGCTGAGTCTATTTAATAATCCAATTTTACCATTCTTCTGCAAGAACGGCGCGATTTTGTCATGAATGTGACAAAATACAGAAAAATGCAACGCAAATGCTGGTAATATCGTTCAGTTGTTTTGAAAGGCGTGTCAAAATAAGCGACTGAGTCTATTTCATTACACAATTTTACCATTCTTCTGCAATAACTACTCGATTCTGTCAAAAATGTGACAAAATAAAGGAAAATTCAACGCAAATGCTTGTAATATGGTTCAGTCGTATTGAAAAGCGTGTCAAAATGAACGAGTGAGTCTACTTCATTACACAATTTTACCAGTCTTCTGCAATAACGGCTCGATTTTGTCATGAATGTTACAAAATACAGAAAAATGCAACGCAAATGATGATAATATCGTCAGTTGTATTGAAAAGCGTGTCAGAATAAACGGCTGAGTCTATTTAATTATACAATTTTACCATTCTTCTGCAATAACGATCCGATTTTGTCAAGAATTTGACAAAATACGTGAAAATAGAAAGCAAATGCTAGCAATAACGTTCAGTTGTTTTGAAAGGCGTGTCGAAATAAGCGACTGAGTGTATTTCATTATACAATTTTACCATTCTTCTGCAATAACTACTCGATTCTGTCAAAAATGTGACAAAATACAGGAAAATTCAACGCAAATGCTTGTAATATCGTTCAGTAGTATTGAAAGCGTGTCAAAATAAACGGCTGAGTCTATTTAATTATACAATTTTACCATTCTCCTGCAATAACGGCTCGATTTTGTCAAGAATGCGACAAAATACAGGAAAATAGGAAGCAAATGCTAGCAAAATCGTTTAGTTGTATCGAAAAGCGTGTCAAAATGAACGAGTGAGTATTTTATAATACAAATTTACCATTCTTCTGGAATTACGGCTCGATTTTGTCAAGAACGCGACAAAATACAGGAAAATAGTACGCAAATGCTAGCAAAATCGTTCAGTTGTATTGAAAAGCGTGTCAAAATGAACGAGTGAGTCTATTTCATTATACAATTTTACCATTCTTCTGCAATAACGGCTCGATTTTGTCATGAATGTGACATAATCCAGAAAAATTCAACGGAAATGCTGGTAATATCGTCAGTTGTATTGAAAAGCGTGTCAAAATGAACGAGTGAGTCTATTTCATTACACAATTTTACCAGTCTTCTGCAATAACTACTCGATTTTGTCAAAAATGTGACAAAATACAGGAAAATTCAACGCAAATGCTAGTAATATCGTTCGGTTGTATTGAAAGCGTGTCAAAATAAACGGCTGAGTCTATTTTATTATACAATTTTACCATTCTTCAGCAATAACGGCTCGATTATGTCATGAATATGACAAAATACAGAAAAATGCAACGCAAATGCTGGTAATATCTTTCAGTTTTATTGAAAAGCGTGTCAAAATGAACGACTGAGTATTTTATAATACAAATTTACCATTCTTCTGGAATAACGGCTCGATTTTGTCAAGAATGCGACAAAATACAGAAAAATGCAACGCAAATGCTGGTAATATCTTTCAGTTTTATTGAAAAGCGTGTCAAAATGAACGACTGAGTATTTTATAATACAAATTTACCATTCTTCTGGAATAACGGCTCGATTTTGTCAAGAATGCGACAAAATACAGGAAAATAGAACGCAAATGCTAGCAAAATCGTTCAGTTGTATTGAAAAGCGTGTCAAAATGAACGAGTGAGTCTATTTCATTATACAATTTTACCATTCTTCTGCAATAACGGCTCGATTTTGTCATGAATGTGACATAATCCAGAAAAATTCAACGGAAATGCTGGTAATATCGTCAGTTGTATTGAAAAGCGTGTCAAAATGAACGAGTGAGTCTATTTCATTACACAATTTTACCAGTCTTCTGCAATAACTACTCGATTTTGTCAAAAATGTGACAAAATACAGGAAAATTCAACGCAAATGCTAGTAATATCGTTCGGTTGTATTGAAAGCGTGTCAAAATAAACGGCTGAGTCTATTTTATTATACAATTTTACCATTCTTCAGCAATAACGGCTCGATTATGTCATGAATATGACAAAATACAGAAAAATGCAACGCAAATGCTGGTAATATCTTTCAGTTTTATTGAAAAGCGTGTCAAAATGAACGACTGAGTATTTTATAATACAAATTTACCATTCTTCTGGAATAACGGCTCGATTTTGTCAAGAATGCGACAAAATACAGAAAAATGCAACGCAAATGCTGGTAATATCTTTCAGTTTTATTGAAAAGCGTGTCAAAATGAACGACTGAGTATTTTATAATACAAATTTACCATTCTTCTGGAATAACGGCTCGATTTTGTCAAGAATGCGACAAAATACAGGAAAATAGAACGCAAATGCTAGCAAAATCGTTCAGTTGTATTGAAAAGCGTGTCAAAATGAACGAGTGAGTCTATTTCATTATACAATTTTACCATTCTTCTGCAATAACGGCTCGATTTTGTCATGAATGTGACAAAATACAGAAAAATTCAACGCAAATGCTGGTAATATCGTTCAGTTGTATTGAAAGCGTGTCAGAATAAACGGCTGAGTCTATTTTATTATACAATTTTACCATTCTTCTGCAATAACGATCCGATTTTGTCAAGAATTTGACAAAATACAGGAAAATAGAAAGCAAATGCTTGCAATAACGTTCAGTTGTTTTGAAAGGCGTGTCAAAATAAGCGACTGAGTCTATTTCATTATACAATTTTACCATTCTTCTGCAATAACTACTCGATTTTGTCAAAAATGTGACAAAATAAAGGAAAATTCAACGCAAATGCTAGTAATATGGTTCAGAAGTATTGAAAGCGTGTCAAAATAAACGGCTGAGTCTATTTTATTATTCAATTTTACCATTCTTCTGAAATAACGGCGCGATTTTGTCATGGATGAGACAAAATACAGGAAAATAGAACGCAAATGCTAGCAAAATCGTTCAGTTGTATTGAAAAGCGTGTCAAAATGAACGAGTGAGTCTAATTTATTCTACAATTTTACCATTCTTCTGCAATAACGATTCGATTTTGTCATAAATGTGACAAAATACAGGATAATTCAATGCAAATGCAAGTAATATCGTTCAGTTGTATTGAAAAGCGTGTCAAAATGAACGGCTGAGTCTATTTAATAATCCAATTTTACCATTCTTCTGCAAGAACGGCGCGATTTTGTCATGAATGTGACAAAATACAGAAAAATGCAACGCAAATGCTGGTAATATCGTTCAGTTGTTTTGAAAGGCGTGTCAAAATAAGCGACTGAGTCTATTTCATTACACAATTTTACCATTCTTCTGCAATAACTACTCGATTCTGTCAAAAATGTGACAAAATAAAGGAAAATTCAACGCAAATGCTTGTAATATGGTTCAGTCGTATTGAAAAGCGTGTCAAAATGAACGAGTGAGTCTACTTCATTACACAATTTTACCAGTCTTCTGCAATAACGGCTCGATTTTGTCATGAATGTTACAAAATACAGAAAAATGCAACGCAAATGATGATAATATCGTCAGTTGTATTGAAAAGCGTGTCAGAATAAACGGCTGAGTCTATTTAATTATACAATTTTACCATTCTTCTGCAATAACGATCCGATTTTGTCAAGAATTTGACAAAATACGTGAAAATAGAAAGCAAATGCTAGCAATAACGTTCAGTTGTTTTGAAAGGCGTGTCGAAATAAGCGACTGAGTGTATTTCATTATACAATTTTACCATTCTTCTGCAATAACTACTCGATTCTGTCAAAAATGTGACAAAATACAGGAAAATTCAACGCAAATGCTTGTAATATCGTTCAGTAGTATTGAAAGCGTGTCAAAATAAACGGCTGAGTCTATTTAATTATACAATTTTACCATTCTCCTGCAATAACGGCTCGATTTTGTCAAGAATGCGACAAAATACAGGAAAATAGGAAGCAAATGCTAGCAAAATCGTTTAGTTGTATCGAAAAGCGTGTCAAAATGAACGAGTGAGTATTTTATAATACAAATTTACCATTCTTCTGGAATTACGGCTCGATTTTGTCAAGAACGCGACAAAACACAGGAAAATAGTACGCAAATGCTAGCAAAATCGTTCAGTTGTATTGAAAAGCGTGTCAAAATGAACGAGTGAGTCTATTTCATTATACAATTTTACCATTCTTCTGCAATAACGGCTCGATTTTGTCATGAATGTGACATAATCCAGAAAAATTCAACGGAAATGCTGGTAATATCGTCAGTTGTATTGAAAAGCGTGTCAAAATGAACGAGTGAGTCTATTTCATTACACAATTTTACCAGTCTTCTGCAATAACTACTCGATTTTGTCAAAAATGTGACAAAATACAGGAAAATTCAACGCAAATGCTAGTAATATCGTTCGGTTGTATTGAAAGCGTGTCAAAATAAACGGCTGAGTCTATTTTATTATACAATTTTACCATTCTTCAGCAATAACGGCTCGATTATGTCATGAATATGACAAAATACAGAAAAATGCAACGCAAATGCTGGTAATATCTTTCAGTTTTATTGAAAAGCGTGTCAAAATGAACGACTGAGTATTTTATAATACAAATTTACCATTCTTCTGGAATAACGGCTCGATTTTGTCAAGAATGCGACAAAATACAGAAAAATGCAACGCAAATGCTGGTAATATCTTTCAGTTTTATTGAAAAGCGTGTCAAAATGAACGACTGAGTATTTTATAATACAAATTTACCATTCTTCTGGAATAACGGCTCGATTTTGTCAAGAATGCGACAAAATACAGGAAAATAGAACGCAAATGCTAGCAAAATCGTTCAGTTGTATTGAAAAGCGTGTCAAAATGAACGAGTGAGTCTATTTCATTATACAATTTTACCATTCTTCTGCAATAACGGCTCGATTTTGTCATGAATGTGACAAAATACAGAAAAATTCAACGCAAATGCTGGTAATATCGTTCAGTTGTATTGAAAGCGTGTCAGAATAAACGGCTGAGTCTATTTTATTATACAATTTTACCATTCTTCTGCAATAACGATCCGATTTTGTCAAGAATTTGACAAAATACAGGAAAATAGAAAGCAAATGCTTGCAATAACGTTCAGTTGTTTTGAAAGGCGTGTCAAAATAAGCGACTGAGTCTATTTCATTATACAATTTTACCATTCTTCTGCAATAACTACTCGATTTTGTCAAAAATGTGACAAAATAAAGGAAAATTCAACGCAAATGCTAGTAATATGGTTCAGAAGTATTGAAAGCGTGTCAAAATAAACGGCTGAGTCTATTTTATTATTCAATTTTACCATTCTTCTGAAATAATGGCGCGATTTTGTCATGGATGAGACAAAACACAGGAAAATAGAACGCAAATGCTAGCAAAATCGTTCAGTTGTATTGAAAAGCGTGTCAAAATGAACGAGTGAGTCTAATTTATTCTACAATTTTACCATTCTTCTGCAATAACGATTCGATTTTGTCATAAATGTGACAAAATACAGGATAATTCAATGCAAATGCAAGTAATATCGTTCAGTTGTATTGAAAAGCGTGTCAAAATGAACGGCTGAGTCTATTTAATAATCCAATTTTACCATTCTTCTGCAAGAACGGAGCGATTTTGTCATGAATGTGACAAAATACAGAAAAATGCAACGCAAATGCTAGCAGAATCGTTCAGTTGTATTGAAAAGTGTGTCAAAATGAACGAGTGAGTCTTTTTCATTATACAATTTTACCATTCTTCTGCAATAACTACTCGATTCTGTCAAAAATGTGACAAAATAAAGGAAAATTCAACGCAAATGCTTGTAATATGGTTCAGTCGTATTGAAAAGCGTGTCAAAATGAACGAGTGAGTCTACTTCATTACACAATTTTACCAGTCTTCTGCAATAACGGCTCGATTTTGTCATGAATGTTACAAAATACAGAAAAATGCAACGCAAAAGATGATAATATCGTCAGTTGTATTGAAAAGCGTGTCAGAATAAACGGCTGAGTCTATTTAATTATACAATTCTACCATTCTTCTGCAATAACGATCCGATTTTGTCAAGAATTTGACAAAATACGTGAAAATAGAAAGCAAATGCTAGCAATAACGTTCAGTTGTTTTGAAAGGCGTGTCGAAATAAGCGACTGAGTGTATTTCATTATACAATTTTACCATTCTTCTGCAATAACTACTCGATTCTGTCAAAAATGTGACAAAATACAGGAAAATTCAACGCAAATGCTTGTAATATCGTTCAGTAGTATTGAAAGCGTGTCAAAATAAACGGCTGAGTCTATTTAATTATACAATTTTACCATTCTCCTGCAATAACGGCTCGATTTTGTCAAGAATGCGACAAAATACAGGAAAATAGGAAGCAAATGCTAGCAAAATCGTTTAGTTGTATCGAAAAGCGTGTCAAAATGAACGAGTGAGTATTTGATAATACAAATTTACCATTCTTCTGGAATTACGGCTCGATTTTGTCAAGAACGCGACAAAATACAGGAAAATAGTACGCAAATGCTAGCAAAATCGTTCAGTTGTATTGAAAAGCGTGTCAAAATGAACGAGTGAGTCTATTTCATTATACAATTTTACCATTCTTCTGCAATAACGGCTCGATTTTGTCATGAATGTGACATAATCCAGAAAAATTCAACGGAAATGCTGGTAATATCGTCAGTTGTATTGAAAAGCGTGTCAAAATGAACGAGTGAGTCTATTTCATTACACAATTTTACCAGTCTTCTGCAATAACTACTCGATTTTGTCAAAAATGTGACAAAATACAGGAAAATTCAACGCAAATGCTAGTAATATCGTTCGGTTGTATTGAAAGCGTGTCAAAATAAACGGCTGAGTCTATTTTATTATACAATTTTACCATTCTTCAGCAATAACGGCTCGATTATGTCATGAATATGACAAAATACAGAAAAATGCAACGCAAATGCTGGTAATATCTTTCAGTTTTATTGAAAAGCGTGTCAAAATGAACGACTGAGTATTTTATAATACAAATTTACCATTCTTCTGGAATAACGGCTCGATTTTGTCAAGAATGCGACAAAATACAGAAAAATGCAACGCAAATGCTGGTAATATCTTTCAGTTTTATTGAAAAGCGTGTCAAAATGAACGACTGAGTATTTTATAATACAAATTTACCATTCTTCTGGAATAACGGCTCGATTTTGTCAAGAATGCGACAAAATACAGGAAAATAGAACGCAAATGCTAGCAAAATCGTTCAGTTGTATTGAAAAGCGTGTCAAAATGAACGAGTGAGTCTATTTCATTATACAATTTTACCATTCTTCTGCAATAACGGCTCGATTTTGTCATGAATGTGACAAAATACAGAAAAATTCATCGCAAATGCTGGTAATATCGTTCAGTTGTATTGAAAGCGTGTCAGAATAAACGGCTGAGTCTATTTTATTATACAATTTTACCATTCTTCTGCAATAACGATCCGATTTTGTCAAGAATTTGACAAAATACAGGAAAATAGAAAGCAAATGCTTGCAATAACGTTCAGTTGTTTTGAAAGGCGTGTCAAAATAAGCGACTGAGTCTATTTCATTATACAATTTTACCATTCTTCTGCAATAACTACTCGATTTTGTCAAAAATGTGACAAAATAAAGGAAAATTCAACGCAAATGCTAGTAATATGGTTCAGAAGTATTGAAAGCGTGTCAAAATAAACGGCTGAGTCTATTTTATTATTCAATTTTACCATTCTTCTGAAATAATGGCGCGATTTTGTCATGGATGAGACAAAACACAGGAAAATAGAACGCAAATGCTAGCAAAATCGTTCAGTTGTATTGAAAAGCGTGTCAAAATGAACGAGTGAGTCTAATTTATTCTACAATTTTACCATTCTTCTGCAATAACGATTCGATTTTGTCATAAATGTGACAAAATACAGGATAATTCAATGCAAATGCAAGTAATATCGTTCAGTTGTATTGAAAAGCGTGTCAAAATGAACGGCTGAGTCTATTTAATAATCCAATTTTACCATTCTTCTGCAAGAACGGAGCGATTTTGTCATGAATGTGACAAAATACAGAAAAATGCAACGCAAATGCTAGCAGAATCGTTCAGTTGTATTGAAAAGTGTGTCAAAATGAACGAGTGAGTCTTTTTCATTATACAATTTTACCATTCTTCTGCAATAACTACTCGATTCTGTCAAAAATGTGACAAAATAAAGGAAAATTCAACGCAAATGCTTGTAATATGGTTCAGTCGTATTGAAAAGCGTGTCAAAATGAACGAGTGAGTCTACTTCATTACACAATTTTACCAGTCTTCTGCAATAACGGCTCGATTTTGTCATGAATGTTACAAAATACAGAAAAATGCAACGCAAAAGATGATAATATCGTCAGTTGTATTGAAAAGCGTGTCAGAATAAACGGCTGAGTCTATTTAATTATACAATTCTACCATTCTTCTGCAATAACGATCCGATTTTGTCAAGAATTTGACAAAATACGTGAAAATAGAAAGCAAATGCTAGCAATAACGTTCAGTTGTTTTGAAAGGCGTGTCGAAATAAGCGACTGAGTGTATTTCATTATACAATTTTACCATTCTTCTGCAATAACTACTCGATTCTGTCAAAAATGTGACAAAATACAGGAAAATTCAACGCAAATGCTTGTAATATCGTTCAGTAGTATTGAAAGCGTGTCAAAATAAACGGCTGAGTCTATTTAATTATACAATTTTACCATTCTCCTGCAATAACGGCTCGATTTTGTCAAGAATGCGACAAAATACAGGAAAATAGGAAGCAAATGCTAGCAAAATCGTTTAGTTGTATCGAAAAGCGTGTCAAAATGAACGAGTGAGTATTTGATAATACAAATTTACCATTCTTCTGGAATTACGGCTCGATTTTGTCAAGAACGCGACAAAATACAGGAAAATAGTACGCAAATGCTAGCAAAATCGTTCAGTTGTATTGAAAAGCGTGTCAAAATGAACGAGTGAGTCTATTTCATTATACAATTTTACCATTCTTCTGCAATAACGGCTCGATTTTGTCATGAATGTGACATAATCCAGAAAAATTCAACGGAAATGCTGGTAATATCGTCAGTTGTATTGAAAAGCGTGTCAAAATGAACGAGTGAGTCTATTTCATTACACAATTTTACCAGTCTTCTGCAATAACTACTCGATTTTGTCAAAAATGTGACAAAATACAGGAAAATTCAACGCAAATGCTAGTAATATCGTTCGGTTGTATTGAAAGCGTGTCAAAATAAACGGCTGAGTCTATTTTATTATACAATTTTACCATTCTTCAGCAATAACGGCTCGATTATGTCATGAATATGACAAAATACAGAAAAATGCAACGCAAATGCTGGTAATATCTTTCAGTTTTATTGAAAAGCGTGTCAAAATGAACGACTGAGTATTTTATAATACAAATTTACCATTCTTCTGGAATAACGGCTCGATTTTGTCAAGAATGCGACAAAATACAGAAAAATGCAACGCAAATGCTGGTAATATCTTTCAGTTTTATTGAAAAGCGTGTCAAAATGAACGACTGAGTATTTTATAATACAAATTTACCATTCTTCTGGAATAACGGCTCGATTTTGTCAAGAATGCGACAAAATACAGGAAAATAGAACGCAAATGCTAGCAAAATCGTTCAGTTGTATTGAAAAGCGTGTCAAAATGAACGAGTGAGTCTATTTCATTATACAATTTTACCATTCTTCTGCAATAACGGCTCGATTTTGTCATGAATGTGACAAAATACAGAAAAATTCATCGCAAATGCTGGTAATATCGTTCAGTTGTATTGAAAGCGTGTCAGAATAAACGGCTGAGTCTATTTTATTATACAATTTTACCATTCTTCTGCAATAACGATCCGATTTTGTCAAGAATTTGACAAAATACAGGAAAATAGAAAGCAAATGCTTGCAATAACGTTCAGTTGTTTTGAAAGGCGTGTCAAAATAAGCGACTGAGTCTATTTCATTATACAATTTTACCATTCTTCTGCAATAACTACTCGATTTTGTCAAAAATGTGACAAAATAAAGGAAAATTCAACGCAAATGCTAGTAATATGGTTCAGAAGTATTGAAAGCGTGTCAAAATAAACGGCTGAGTCTATTTTATTATTCAATTTTACCATTCTTCTGAAATAACGGCGCGATTTTGTCATGGATGAGACAAAATACAGGAAAATAGAACGCAAATGCTAGCAAAATCGTTCAGTTGTATTGAAAAGCGTGTCAAAATGAACGAGTGAGTCTAATTTATTCTACAATTTTACCATTCTTCTGCAATAACGATTCGATTTTGTCATAAATGTGACAAAATACAGGATAATTCAATGCAAATGCAAGTAATATCGTTCAGTTGTATTGAAAAGCGTGTCAAAATGAACGGCTGAGTCTATTTAATTATCCAATTTTACCATTCTTCAGCAAGAACGGCGCGATTTTGTCATGAATGTGACAAAATACAGAAAAATGCAACGCAAATGCTGGTAATATCGTTCAGTTGTTTTGAAAGGCGTGTCAAAATAAGCGACTGAGTCTATTTCATTACACAATTTTACCATTCTTCTGCAATAACTACTCGATTCTGTCAAAAATGTGACAAAATAAAGGAAAATTCAACGCAAATGCTTGTAATATGGTTCAGTCGTATTGAAAAGCGTGTCAAAATGAACGAGTGAGTCTACTTCATTACACAATTTTACCAGTCTTCTGCAATAACGGCTCGATTTTGTCATGAATGTTACAAAATACAGAAAAATGCAACGCAAATGATGATAATATCGTCAGTTGTATTGAAAAGCGTGTCAGAATAAACGGCTGAGTCTATTTAATTATACAATTTTACCATTCTTCTGCAATAACGATCCGATTTTGTCAAGAATTTGACAAAATACAGGAAAATAGAAAGCAAATGCTAGCAATAACGTTCAGTTGTTTTGAAAGGCGTGTCAGAATAAACGGCTGAGTCTATTTAATTATACAATTTTACCATTCTTCTGCAATAACGATCCGATTTTGTCAAGAATTTGACAAAATACAGGAAAATAGAAAGCAAATGCTAGCAATAACGTTCAGTTGTTTTGAAAGGCGTGTCGAAATAAGCGACTGAGTGTATTTCATTATACAATTTTACCATTCTTCTGCAATAACTACTCGATTCTGTCAAAAATGTGACAAAATACAGGAAAATTCAACGCAAATGCTTGTAATATCGTTCAGTAGTATTGAAAGCGTGTCAAAATAAACGGCTGAGTCTATTTAATTATACAATTTTACCATTCTCCTGCAATAACGGCTCGATTTTGTCAAGAATGCGACAAAATACAGGAAAATAGGAAGCAAATGCTAGCAAAATCGTTTAGTTGTATCGAAAAGCGTGTCAAAATGAACGAGTGAGTATTTTATAATACAAATTTACCATTCTTCTGGAATTACGGCTCGATTTTGTCAAGAACGCGACAAAATACAGGAAAATAGTACGCAAATGCTAGCAAAATCGTTCAGTTGTATTGAAAAGCGTGTCAAAATGAACGAGTGAGTCTATTTCATTATACAATTTTACCATTCTTTTGCAATAACGGCTCGATTTTGTCATGAATGTGATATAATCCAGAAAAATTCAACGGAAATGCTGGTAATATCGTCAGTTGTATTGAAAAGCGTGTCAAAATGAACGAGTGAGTCTATTTCATTACACAATTTTACCAGTCTTCTGCAATAACTACTCGATTTTGTCAAAAATGTGACAAAATACAGGAAAATTCAACGCAAATGCTAGTAATATCGTTCGGTTGTATTGAAAGCGTGCCAAAATAAACGGCTGAGTCTATTTTATTATACAATTGTACCATTCTTTTGCAATAACGGCACGATTATGTCATGAATATGACAAAATACAGAAAAATGCAACGCAAATGATGGTAATATCGTCAGTTGTATTGAAAAGCGTGTCAGAATAAACGGCTGAGCCTATTTTATTATACAATTTTAACATTCTTCTGCAATAACGATCCGATTTTGTCAAGAATTTGACAAAATACAGGAAAATAGAAAGCAAATGCTAGCAATAACATTCAGTTGTTTTGAAAGGCGTGTCAAAATAAGCGACTGAGTCTATTTCATTATACATTTTTACCATTCTTCTGCAATAACGGCTCGATTTTGTCATGAATGTGACAAAATACAGAAAAATTCAACGCAAATGCTGGTAATATCGTTCAGTTGTATTGAAAAGCGTGTCAAAATGAACGAGTGAGTATTTTATAATACAAATTTACCATTCTTCTGGAATAACGGCTCGATTTTGTCAAGAATGCGACAAAATACAGGAAAATAGAACGCAAATGCTAGCAAAATCGTTCAGTTGTATTGAAAAGCGAGTCAAAATGAACGAGTGAGTCTATTTCATTATACAATTTTACCATTCTTCTGCAATAACGGCTCGATTTTGTCATGAATGTGACAAAATACAGAAAAATTCAACGCAAATGCTGGTAATATCGTTCAGTTGTATTGAAAGCGTGTCAGAATAAACGGCTGAGTCTATTTTATTATACAATTTTACCATTCTTCTGCAATAACGATCCGATTTTGTCAAGAATTTGACAAAATACAGGAAAATAGAAAGCAAATGCTTGCAATAACGTTCAGTTGTTTTGAAAGGCGTGTCAAAATAAGCGACTGAGTCTATTTCATTATACAATTTTACCATTCTTCTGCAATAACTACTCGATTTTGTCAAAAATGTGACAAAATAAAGGAAAATTCAACGCAAATGCTAGTAATATGGTTCAGAAGTATTGAAAGCGTGTCAAAATAAACGGCTGAGTCTATTTTATAATTCAATTTTACCATTCTTCTGAAATAACGGCGCGATTTTGTCATGGATGAGACAAAATACAGGAAAATAGAACGCAAATGCTAGCAAAATCGTTCAGTTGTATTGAAAAGCGTGTCAAAATGAACGAGTGAGTCTATTTCATTCTACAATTTTACCATTCTTCTGCAATAACGATTCGATTTTGTCATAAATGTGACAAAATACAGGATAATTCAATGCAAATGCAAGTAATATCGTTCAGTTGTATTGAAAAGCGTGTCAAAATGAACGGCTGAGTCTATTTAATAATACAATTTTACCATTCTTCTGCAAGAACGGCGCGATTTTGTCATGAATGTGACAAAATACTGAAAAATGCAACGCAAATGCTGGTAATATCGTTCAGTTGTATTGAAAGCGTGTTAGAATAAACGGCTGAGTCTATTTTATTATACAATTTTACCATTATTCTGCAATAACGATCCGATTTTGTCAAGAATTTGACAAAATACAGGAAAATAGAAAGCAAATGCTAGCAATAACGTTAGTTGTTTTGGAAGGCGTGTCAAAATAAGCGACTGAGTCTATTTCATTATACAATTTTACCATTCTTCTGCAATAACTACTCGATTTTGTCAAAAATGTGATGAAATAAAGGAAAATTCAACGCAAATGCTAGTAATATCGTTCGGTTGTATTGAAAGCGTGTCAAAATAAACGGCTGAGTCTATTTCATCACACAATTTTACCAGTCTTCTGCAATAACGGCTCGATTTTGTCATGAATGTGACAAAATACAGAAAAATTCAACGCAAATGCTGGTAATATCGTTCAGTTGTATTGAAAAGCGTGTCAAAATGAACGAGTGAGTCTATTTCATTACACAATTTTACCAGTCTTCTGCAATAACGGCTCGATTATGTCATGAATATGACAAAATACAGAAAAATGCAACGCAAATGATGGTAATATCGTCAGTTGTATTGAAAAGCGTGTCAGAATAAACGGCTGAGTTCATTTTATTATACAATTTTAACATTCTTCTGCAATAACGATCCGATTTTGTCAAGAATTTGACAAAATACAGGAAAATAGAAAGCAAATGCTAGCAATAACATTCAGTTGTTTTGAAGGGCGTGTCAAAATAAGCGACTGAGTCTATTTTATTATACATTTTTACCATTCTTCTGAAATAACGGCCCGATTTTGTCATGAATGTGACAAAATACTGAAAAATGCAACGCAAATGCTGGTAATATCTTTCAGTTTTAGTGAAAAGCGTGTCAAAATGAACGACTGAGTATTTTATAATACAAATTTACCATTCTTCTGGAATAACGGCTCGATTTTGTCAAGAATGCGACAAAATACAGGAAAATAGAACGCAAATGCTAGCAAAATCGTTCAGTTGTATTGAAAAGCGTGTCAAAATGAACGAGTGAGTCTATTTCATTATACAATTTTACCATTCTTCTGCAATAACGGCTCGATTTTGTCATGAATGTGACAAAATACAGAAAAATTCAACGCAAATGCTGGTAATATCGTTCAGTTGTATTGAAAGCGTGTCAGAATAAACGGCTGAGTCTATTTTATTATACAATTTTACCATTCTTCTGCAATAACGATCCGATTTTGTCAAGAATTTGACAAAATACAGGAAAATAGAAAGCAAATGCTTGCAATAACGTTCAGTTGTTTTGAAAGGCGTGTCAAAATAAGCGACTGAGTCTATTTCATTATACAATTTTACCATTCTTCTGCAATAACTACTCGATTTTGTCAAAAATGTGACAAAATAAAGGAAAATTCAACGCAAATGCTAGTAATATGGTTCATAAGTATTGAAAGCGTGTCAAAATAAACGGCTGAGTCTATTTTATAATTCAATTTTACCATTCTTCTGAAATAACGGCGCGATTTTGTCATGGATGAGACAAAATACAGGAAAATAGAACGCAAATGCTAGCAAAATCGTTCAGTTGTATTGAAAAGCGTGTCAAAATGAACGAGTGAGTCTATTTCATTCTACAATTTTACCATTCTTCTGCAATAACGATTCGATTTTGTCATAAATGTGACAAAATACAGGATAATTCAATGCAAATGCAAGTAATATCGTTCAGTTGTATTGAAAAGCGTGTCAAAATGAACGGCTGAGTCTATTTAATAATACAATTTTACCATTCTTCTGCAAGAACGGCGCGATTTTGTCATGAATGTGACAAAATACTGAAAAATGCAACGCAAATGCTGGTAATATCGTTCAGTTGTATTGAAAGCGTGTTAGAATAAACGGCTGAGTCTATTTTATTATACAATTTTACCATTATTCTGCAATAACGATCCGATTTTGTCAAGAATTTGACAAAATACAGGAAAATAGAAAGCAAATGCTAGCAATAACGTTAGTTGTTTTGGAAGGCGTGTCAAAATAAGCGACTGAGTCTATTTCATTATACAATTTTACCATTCTTCTGCAATAACTACTCGATTTTGTCAAAAATGTGATGAAATAAAGGAAAATTCAACGCAAATGCTAGTAATATCGTTCGGTTGTATTGAAAGCGTGTCAAAATGAACGGCTGAGTCTATTTCATCACACAATTTTACCAGTCTTCTGCAATAACGGCTCGATTTTGTCATGAATGTGACAAAATACAGAAAAATGCAACGCAAATGCTGGTAATATCGTTCAGTTGTATTGAAAGCGTGTTAGAATAAACGGCTGAGTCTATTTTATTATACAATTTTACCATTATTCTGCAATAACGATCCGATTTTGTCAAGAATTTGACAAAATACAGGAAAATAGAAAGCAAATGCTAGCAATAACGTTCAGTTGTTTTGAAAGGCGTGTCAAAATAAGCGACTGAGTCTATTTCATTATACAATTTTACCATTCTTCTGCAATAACTACTCGATTTTGTCAAAAATGTGACGAAATACAGGAAAATTCAACGCAAATGCTAGTAATATCGTTCGGTTGTATTGAAAGCGTGTCAAAATAAACGGCTGAGTCTATTTCATCACACAATTTTACCAGTCTTCTGCAAAAACGGCTCGATTTTGTCATAAATGTGACAAAATACAGGATAATTCAATGCAAATGCAAGTAATATCGTTCAGTTGTATTGAAAAGCGTGTCAAAATGAACGGCTGAGTCTATTTAATAATACAATTTTACCATTCTTCTGCAAGAACGGCGCGATTTTGTCATGAATGTGACAAAATACAGAAAAATGCAACGCAAATGCTGGTAATATCGTTCAGTTGTTTTGAAAGGCGTGTCAAAATAAGCGACTGAGTCTATTTCATTACACAATTTTACCATTCTTCTGCAATAACTACTCGATTCTGTCAAAAATGTGACAAAATAAAGGAAAATTCAACGCAAATGCTTGTAATATGGTTCAGTCGTATTGAAAAGCGTGTCAAAATGAACGAGTGAGTCTACTTCATTACACAATTTTACCAGTCTTCTGCAATAACGGCTCGATTTTGTCATGAATGTTACAAAATACAGAAAAATGCAACGCAAATGATGATAATATCGTCAGTTGTATTGAAAAGCGTGTCAGAATAAACGGCTGAGTCTATTTAATTATACAATTTTACCATTCTTCTGCAATAACGATCCGATTTTGTCAAGAATTTGACAAAATACGTGAAAATAGAAAGCAAATGCTAGCAATAACGTTCAGTTGTTTTGAAAGGCGTGTCGAAATAAGCGACTGAGTGTATTTCATTATACAATTTTACCATTCTTCTGCAATAACTACTCGATTCTGTCAAAAATGTGACAAAATAGAGGAAAATTCAACGCAAATGCTTGTAATATCGTTCAGTAGTATTGAAAGCGTGTCAAAATAAACGGCTGAGTCTATTTAATTATACAATTTTACCATTCTCCTGCAATAACGGCTCGATTTTGTCAAGAATGCGACAAAATACAGGAAAATAGGAAGCAAATGCTAGCAAAATCGTTTAGTTGTATCGAAAAGCGTGTCAAAATGAACGAGTGAGTATTTTATAATACAAATTTACCATTCTTCTGGAATTACGGCTCGATTTTGTCAAGAACGCGACAAAATACAGGAAAATAGTACGCAAATGCTAGCAAAATCGTTCAGTTGTATTGAAAAGCGTGTCAAAATGAACGAGTGAGTCTATTTCATTATACAATTTTACCATTCTTTTGCAATAACGGCTCGATTTTGTCATGAATGTGATATAATCCAGAAAAATTCAACGGAAATGCTGGTAATATCGTCAGTTGTATTGAAAAGCGTGTCAAAATGAACGAGTGAGTCTATTTCATTACACAATTTTACCAGTCTTCTGCAATAACTACTCGATTTTGTCAAAAATGTGACAAAATACAGGAAAATTCAACGCAAATGCTAGTAATATCGTTCGGTTGTATTGAAAGCGTGCCAAAATAAACGGCTGAGTCTATTTTATTATACAATTTTACCATTCTTTTGCAATAACGGCACGATTATGTCATGAATATGACAAAATACAGAAAAATGCAGCGCAAATGATGGTAATATCGTCAGTTGTATTGAAAAGCGTGTCAGAATAAACGGCTGAGCCTATTTTATTATACAATTTTAACATTCTTCTGCAATAACGATCCGATTTTGTCAAGAATTTGACAAAATACAGGAAAATAGAAAGCAAATGCTAGCAATAACATTCAGTTGTTTTGAAAGGCGTGTCAAAATAAGCGACTGAGTCTATTTCATTATACATTTTTACCATTCTTCTGCAATAACGGCTCGATTTTGTCATGAATGTGACAAAATACAGAAAAATTCAACGCAAATGCTGGTAATATCGTTCAGTTGTATTGAAAAGCGTGTCAAAATGAACGAGTGAGTCTATTTCATTACACAATTTTACCAGTCTTCTGCAATAACGGCTCGATTATGTCATGAATATGACAAAATACAGAAAAATGCAACGCAAATGATGGTAATATCGTCAGTTGTATTGAAAAGCGTGTCAGAATAAACGGCTGAGTTCATTTTATTATACAATTTTAACATTCTTCTGCAATAACGATCCGATTTTGTCAAGAATTTGACAAAATACAGGAAAATAGAAAGCAAATGCTAGCAATAACATTCAGTTGTTTTGAAGGGCGTGTCAAAATAAGCGACTGAGTCTATTTTATTATACATTTTTACCATTCTTCTGAAATAACGGCCCGATTTTGTCATGAATGTGACAAAATACTGAAAAATGCAACGCAAATTCTGGTAATATCTTTCAGTTTTAGTGAAAAGCGTGTCAAAATGAACGACTGAGTATTTTATAATACAAATTTACCATTCTTCTGGAATAACGGCTCGATTTTGTCAAGAATGCGACAAAATACAGGAAAATAGAACGCAAATGCTAGCAAAATCGTTCAGTTGTATTGAAAAGCGTGTCAAAATGAACGAGTGAGTCTATTTCATTATACAATTTTACCATTCTTCTGCAATAACGGCTCGATTTTGTCATGAATGTGACAAAATACAGAAAAATTCAACGCAAATGCTGGTAATATCGTTCAGTTGTATTGAAAGCGTGTCAGAATAAACGGCTGAGTCTATTTTATTATACAATTTTACCATTCTTCTGCAATAACGATCCGATTTTGTCAAGAATTTGACAAAATACAGGAAAATAGAAAGCAAATGCTTGCAATAACGTTCAGTTGTTTTGAAAGGCGTGTCAAAATAAGCGACTGAGTCTATTTCATTATACAATTTTACCATTCTTCTGCAATAACTACTCGATTTTGTCAAAAATGTGACAAAATAAAGGAAAATTCAACGCAAATGCTAGTAATATGGTTCATAAGTATTGAAAGCGTGTCAAAATAAACGGCTGAGTCTATTTTATAATTCAATTTTACCATTCTTCTGAAATAACGGCGCGATTTTGTCATGGATGAGACAAAATACAGGAAAATAGAACGCAAATGCTAGCAAAATCGTTCAGTTGTATTGAAAAGCGTGTCAAAATGAACGAGTGAGTCTATTTCATTCTACAATTTTACCATTCTTCTGCAATAACGATTCGATTTTGTCATAAATGTGACAAAATACAGGATAATTCAATGCAAATGCAAGTAATATCGTTCAGTTGTATTGAAAAGCGTGTCAAAATGAACGGCTGAGTCTATTTAATAATACAATTTTACCATTCTTCTGCAAGAACGGCGCGATTTTGTCATGAATGTGACAAAATACTGAAAAATGCAACGCAAATGCTGGTAATATCGTTCAGTTGTATTGAAAGCGTGTTAGAATAAACGGCTGAGTCTATTTTATTATACAATTTTACCATTATTCTGCAATAACGATCCGATTTTGTCAAGAATTTGACAAAATACAGGAAAATAGAAAGCAAATGCTAGCAATAACGTTAGTTGTTTTGGAAGGCGTGTCAAAATAAGCGACTGAGTCTATTTCATTATACAATTTTACCATTCTTCTGCAATAACTACTCGATTTTGTCAAAAATGTGATGAAATAAAGGAAAATTCAACGCAAATGCTAGTAATATCGTTCGGTTGTATTGAAAGCGTGTCAAAATGAACGGCTGAGTCTATTTCATCACACAATTTTACCAGTCTTCTGCAATAACGGCTCGATTTTGTCATGAATGTGACAAAATACAGAAAAATGCAACGCAAATGCTGGTAATATCGTTCAGTTGTATTGAAAGCGTGTTAGAATAAACGGCTGAGTCTATTTTATTATACAATTTTACCATTATTCTGCAATAACGATCCGATTTTGTCAAGAATTTGACAAAATACAGGAAAATAGAAAGCAAATGCTAGCAATAACGTTCAGTTGTTTTGAAAGGCGTGTCAAAATAAGCGACTGAGTCTATTTCATTATACAATTTTACCATTCTTCTGCAATAACTACTCGATTTTGTCAAAAATGTGACGAAATACAGGAAAATTCAACGCAAATGCTAGTAATATCGTTCGGTTGTATTGAAAGCGTGTCAAAATAAACGGCTGAGTCTATTTCATCACACAATTTTACCAGTCTTCTGCAAAAACGGCTCGATTTTGTCATAAATGTGACAAAATACAGGATAATTCAATGCAAATGCAAGTAATATCGTTCAGTTGTATTGAAAAGCGTGTCAAAATGAACGGCTGAGTCTATTTAATAATACAATTTTACCATTCTTCTGCAAGAACGGCGCGATTTTGTCATGAATGTGACAAAATACAGAAAAATGCAACGCAAATGCTGGTAATATCGTTCAGTTGTTTTGAAAGGCGTGTCAAAATAAGCGACTGAGTCTATTTCATTACACAATTTTACCATTCTTCTGCAATAACTACTCGATTCTGTCAAAAATGTGACAAAATAAAGGAAAATTCAACGCAAATGCTTGTAATATGGTTCAGTCGTATTGAAAAGCGTGTCAAAATGAACGAGTGAGTCTACTTCATTACACAATTTTACCAGTCTTCTGCAATAACGGCTCGATTTTGTCATGAATGTTACAAAATACAGAAAAATGCAACGCAAATGATGATAATATCGTCAGTTGTATTGAAAAGCGTGTCAGAATAAACGGCTGAGTCTATTTAATTATACAATTTTACCATTCTTCTGCAATAACGATCCGATTTTGTCAAGAATTTGACAAAATACGTGAAAATAGAAAGCAAATGCTAGCAATAACGTTCAGTTGTTTTGAAAGGCGTGTCGAAATAAGCGACTGAGTGTATTTCATTATACAATTTTACCATTCTTCTGCAATAACTACTCGATTCTGTCAAAAATGTGACAAAATAGAGGAAAATTCAACGCAAATGCTTGTAATATCGTTCAGTAGTATTGAAAGCGTGTCAAAATAAACGGCTGAGTCTATTTAATTATACAATTTTACCATTCTCCTGCAATAACGGCTCGATTTTGTCAAGAATGCGACAAAATACAGGAAAATAGGAAGCAAATGCTAGCAAAATCGTTTAGTTGTATCGAAAAGCGTGTCAAAATGAACGAGTGAGTATTTTATAATACAAATTTACCATTCTTCTGGAATTACGGCTCGATTTTGTCAAGAACGCGACAAAATACAGGAAAATAGTACGCAAATGCTAGCAAAATCGTTCAGTTGTATTGAAAAGCGTGTCAAAATGAACGAGTGAGTCTATTTCATTATACAATTTTACCATTCTTTTGCAATAACGGCTCGATTTTGTCATGAATGTGATATAATCCAGAAAAATTCAACGGAAATGCTGGTAATATCGTCAGTTGTATTGAAAAGCGTGTCAAAATGAACGAGTGAGTCTATTTCATTACACAATTTTACCAGTCTTCTGCAATAACTACTCGATTTTGTCAAAAATGTGACAAAATACAGGAAAATTCAACGCAAATGCTAGTAATATCGTTCGGTTGTATTGAAAGCGTGCCAAAATAAACGGCTGAGTCTATTTTATTATACAATTTTACCATTCTTTTGCAATAACGGCACGATTATGTCATGAATATGACAAAATACAGAAAAATGCAGCGCAAATGATGGTAATATCGTCAGTTGTATTGAAAAGCGTGTCAGAATAAACGGCTGAGCCTATTTTATTATACAATTTTAACATTCTTCTGCAATAACGATCCGATTTTGTCAAGAATTTGACAAAATACAGGAAAATAGAAAGCAAATGCTAGCAATAACATTCAGTTGTTTTGAAAGGCGTGTCAAAATAAGCGACTGAGTCTATTTCATTATACATTTTTACCATTCTTCTGCAATAACGGCTCGATTTTGTCATGAATGTGACAAAATACAGAAAAATTCAACGCAAATGCTGGTAATATCGTTCAGTTGTATTGAAAAGCGTGTCAAAATGAACGAGTGAGTCTATTTCATTACACAATTTTACCAGTCTTCTGCAATAACGGCTCGATTATGTCATGAATATGACAAAATACAGAAAAATGCAACGCAAATGATGGTAATATCGTCAGTTGTATTGAAAAGCGTGTCAGAATAAACGGCTGAGTTCATTTTATTATACAATTTTAACATTCTTCTGCAATAACGATCCGATTTTGTCAAGAATTTGACAAAATACAGGAAAATAGAAAGCAAATGCTAGCAATAACATTCAGTTGTTTTGAAGGGCGTGTCAAAATAAGCGACTGAGTCTATTTTATTATACATTTTTACCATTCTTCTGAAATAACGGCCCGATTTTGTCATGAATGTGACAAAATACTGAAAAATGCAACGCAAATTCTGGTAATATCTTTCAGTTTTAGTGAAAAGCGTGTCAAAATGAACGACTGAGTATTTTATAATACAAATTTACCATTCTTCTGGAATAACGGCTCGATTTTGTCAAGAATGCGACAAAATACAGGAAAATAGAACGCAAATGCTAGCAAAATCGTTCAGTTGTATTGAAAAGCGTGTCAAAATGAACGAGTGAGTCTATTTCATTATACAATTTTACCATTCTTCTGCAATAACGGCTCGATTTTGTCATGAATGTGACAAAATACAGAAAAATTCAACGCAAATGCTGGTAATATCGTTCAGTTGTATTGAAAGCGTGTCAGAATAAACGGCTGAGTCTATTTTATTATACAATTTTACCATTCTTCTGCAATAACGATCCGATTTTGTCAAGAATTTGACAAAATACAGGAAAATAGAAAGCAAATGCTTGCAATAACGTTCAGTTGTTTTGAAAGGCGTGTCAAAATAAGCGACTGAGTCTATTTCATTATACAATTTTACCATTCTTCTGCAATAACTACTCGATTTTGTCAAAAATGTGACAAAATAAAGGAAAATTCAACGCAAATGCTAGTAATATGGTTCAGAAGTATTGAAAGCGTGTCAAAATAAACGGCTGAGTCTATTTTATTATTCAATTTTACCATTCTTCTGAAATAACGGCGCGATTTTGTCATGGATGAGACAAAATACAGGAAAATAGAACGCAAATGCTAGCAAAATCGTTCAGTTGTATTGAAAAGCGTGTCAAAATGAACGAGTGAGTCTATTTCATTCTACAATTTTACCATTCTTCTGCAATAACGATTCGATTTTGTCATAAATGTGACAAAATACAGGATAATTCAATGCAAATGCAAGTAATATCGTTCAGTTGTATTGAAAAGCGTGTCAAAATGAACGGCTGAGTCTATTTAATAATACAATTTTACCATTCTTCTGCAAGAACGGCGCGATTTTGTCATGAATGTGACAAAATACTGAAAAATGCAACGCAAATGCTGGTAATATCGTTCAGTTGTATTGAAAGCGTGTTAGAATAAACGGCTGAGTCTATTTTATTATACAATTTTACCATTATTCTGCAATAACGATCCGATTTTGTCAAGAATTTGACAAAATACAGGAAAATAGAAAGCAAATGCTAGCAATAACGTTAGTTGTTTTGGAAGGCGTGTCAAAATAAGCGACTGAGTCTATTTCATTATACAATTTTACCATTCTTCTGAAATAACGGCCCGATTTTGTCATGAATGTGACAAAATACTGAAAAATGCAACGCAAATTCTGGTAATATCTTTCAGTTTTAGTGAAAAGCGTGTCAAAATGAACGACTGAGTATTTTATAATACAAATTTACCATTCTTCTGGAATAACGGCTCGATTTTGTCAAGAATGCGACAAAATACAGGAAAATAGAACGCAAATGCTAGCAAAATCGTTCAGTTGTATTGAAAAGCGTGTCAAAATGAACGAGTGAGTCTATTTCATTATACAATTTTACCATTCTTCTGCAATAACGGCTCGATTTTGTCATGAATGTGACAAAATACAGAAAAATTCAACGCAAATGCTGGTAATATCGTTCAGTTGTATTGAAAGCGTGTCAGAATAAACGGCTGAGTCTATTTTATTATACAATTTTACCATTCTTCTGCAATAACGATCCGATTTTGTCAAGAATTTGACAAAATACAGGAAAATAGAAAGCAAATGCTTGCAATAACGTTCAGTTGTTTTGAAAGGCGTGTCAAAATAAGCGACTGAGTCTATTTCATTATACATTTTTACCATTCTTCTGAAATAACGGCCCGATTTTGTCATGAATGTGACAAAATACTGAAAAATGCAACGCAAATGCTGGTAATATCTTTCAGTTTTAGTGAAAAGCGTGTCAAAATGAACGACTGAGTATTTTATAATACAAATTTACCATTCTTCTGGAATAACGGCTCGATTTTGTCAAGAATGCGACAAAATACAGGAAAATAGAACGCAAATGCTAGCAAAATCGTTCAGTTGTATTGAAAAGCGTGTCAAAATGAACGAGTGAGTCTATTTCATTATACAATTTTACCATTCTTCTGCAATAACGGCTCGATTTTGTCATGAATGTGACAAAATACAGAAAAATTCAACGCAAATGCTGGTAATATCGTTCAGTTGTATTGAAAGCGTGTCAGAATAAACGGCTGAGTCTATTTTATTATACAATTTTACCATTCTTCTGCAATAACGATCCGATTTTGTCAAGAATTTGACAAAATACAGGAAAATAGAAAGCAAATGCTTGCAATAACGTTCAGTTGTTTTGAAAGGCGTGTCAAAATAAGCGACTGAGTCTATTTCATTATACAATTTTACCATTCTTCTGCAATAACTACTCGATTTTGTCAAAAATGTGACAAAATAAAGGAAAATTCAACGCAAATGCTAGTAATATGGTTCATAAGTATTGAAAGCGTGTCAAAATAAACGGCTGAGTCTATTTTATAATTCAATTTTACCATTCTTCTGAAATAACGGCGCGATTTTGTCATGGATGAGACAAAATACAGGAAAATAGAACGCAAATGCTAGCAAAATCGTTCAGTTGTATTGAAAAGCGTGTCAAAATGAACGGCTGAGTCTATTTAATAATACAATTTTACCATTCTTCTGCAAGAACGGCGCGATTTTGTCATGAATGTGACAAAATACTGAAAAATGCAACGCAAATGCTGGTAATATCGTTCAGTTGTATTGAAAGCGTGTTAGAATAAACGGCTGAGTCTATTTTATTATACAATTTTACCATTATTCTGCAATAACGATCCGATTTTGTCAAGAATTTGACAAAATACAGGAAAATAGAAAGCAAATGCTAGCAATAACGTTAGTTGTTTTGGAAGGCGTGTCAAAATAAGCGACTGAGTCTATTTCATTATACAATTTTACCATTCTTCTGCAATAACTACTCGATTTTGTCAAAAATGTGATGAAATAAAGGAAAATTCAACGCAAATGCTAGTAATATCGTTCGGTTGTATTGAAAGCGTGTCAAAATGAACGGCTGAGTCTATTTCATCACACAATTTTACCAGTCTTCTGCAATAACGGCTCGATTTTGTCATGAATGTGACAAAATACAGAAAAATGCAACGCAAATGCTGGTAATATCGTTCAGTTGTATTGAAAGCGTGTTAGAATAAACGGCTGAGTCTATTTTATTATACAATTTTACCATTATTCTGCAATAACGATCCGATTTTGTCAAGAATTTGACAAAATACAGGAAAATAGAAAGCAAATGCTAGCAATAACGTTCAGTTGTTTTGAAAGGCGTGTCAAAATAAGCGACTGAGTCTATTTCATTATACAATTTTACCATTCTTCTGCAATAACTACTCGATTTTGTCAAAAATGTGACGAAATACAGGAAAATTCAACGCAAATGCTAGTAATATCGTTCGGTTGTATTGAAAGCGTGTCAAAATAAACGGCTGAGTCTATTTCATCACACAATTTTACCAGTCTTCTGCAAAAACGGCTCGATTTTGTCATAAATGTGACAAAATACAGGATAATTCAATGCAAATGCAAGTAATATCGTTCAGTTGTATTGAAAAGCGTGTCAAAATGAACGGCTGAGTCTATTTAATTATCCAATTTTACCATTCTTCTGCAAGAACGGCGCGATTTTGTCATGAATGTGACAAAATACAGAAAAATGCAACGCAAATGCTGGTAATATCGTTCAGTTGTTTTGAAAGGCGTGTCAAAATAAGCGACTGAGTCTATTTCATTACACAATTTTACCATTCTTCTGCAATAACTACTCGATTCTGTCAAAAATGTGACAAAATAAAGGAAAATTCAACGCAAATGCTTGTAATATGGTTCAGTCGTATTGAAAAGCGTGTCAAAATGAACGAGTGAGTCTACTTCATTACACAATTTTACCAGTCTTCTGCAATAACGGCTCGATTTTGTCATGAATGTTACAAAATACAGAAAAATGCAACGCAAATGATGATAATATCGTCAGTTGTATTGAAAAGCGTGTCAGAATAAACGGCTGAGTCTATTTAATTATACAATTTTACCATTCTTCTGCAATAACGATCCGATTTTGTCAAGAATTTGACAAAATACGTGAAAATAGAAAGCAAATGCTAGCAATAACGTTCAGTTGTTTTGAAAGGCGTGTCGAAATAAGCGACTGAGTGTATTTCATTATACAATTTTACCATTCTTCTGCAATAACTACTCGATTCTGTCAAAAATGTGACAAAATAGAGGAAAATTCAACGCAAATGCTTGTAATATCGTTCAGTAGTATTGAAAGCGTGTCAAAATAAACGGCTGAGTCTATTTAATTATACAATTTTACCATTCTCCTGCAATAACGGCTCGATTTTGTCAAGAATGCGACAAAATACAGGAAAATAGGAAGCAAATGCTAGCAAAATCGTTTAGTTGTATCGAAAAGCGTGTCAAAATGAACGAGTGAGTATTTTATAATACAAATTTACCATTCTTCTGGAATTACGGCTCGATTTTGTCAAGAACGCGACAAAATACAGGAAAATAGTACGCAAATGCTAGCAAAATCGTTCAGTTGTATTGAAAAGCGTGTCAAAATGAACGAGTGAGTCTATTTCATTATACAATTTTACCATTCTTTTGCAATAACGGCTCGATTTTGTCATGAATGTGATATAATCCAGAAAAATTCAACGGAAATGCTGGTAATATCGTCAGTTGTATTGAAAAGCGTGTCAAAATGAACGAGTGAGTCTATTTCATTACACAATTTTACCAGTCTTCTGCAATAACTACTCGATTTTGTCAAAAATGTGACAAAATACAGGAAAATTCAACGCAAATGCTAGTAATATCGTTCGGTTGTATTGAAAGCGTGCCAAAATAAACGGCTGAGTCTATTTTATTATACAATTTTACCATTCTTTTGCAATAACGGCACGATTATGTCATGAATATGACAAAATACAGAAAAATGCAGCGCAAATGATGGTAATATCGTCAGTTGTATTGAAAAGCGTGTCAGAATAAACGGCTGAGCCTATTTTATTATACAATTTTAACATTCTTCTGCAATAACGATCCGATTTTGTCAAGAATTTGACAAAATACAGGAAAATAGAAAGCAAATGCTAGCAATAACATTCAGTTGTTTTGAAAGGCGTGTCAAAATAAGCGACTGAGTCTATTTCATTATACATTTTTACCATTCTTCTGCAATAACGGCTCGATTTTGTCATGAATGTGACAAAATACAGAAAAATTCAACGCAAATGCTGGTAATATCGTTCAGTTGTATTGAAAAGCGTGTCAAAATGAACGAGTGAGTCTATTTCATTACACAATTTTACCAGTCTTCTGCAATAACGGCTCGATTATGTCATGAATATGACAAAATACAGAAAAATGCAACGCAAATGATGGTAATATCGTCAGTTGTATTGAAAAGCGTGTCAGAATAAACGGCTGAGTTCATTTTATTATACAATTTTAACATTCTTCTGCAATAACGATCCGATTTTGTCAAGAATTTGACAAAATACAGGAAAATAGAAAGCAAATGCTAGCAATAACATTCAGTTGTTTTGAAGGGCGTGTCAAAATAAGCGACTGAGTCTATTTTATTATACATTTTTACCATTCTTCTGAAATAACGGCCCGATTTTGTCATGAATGTGACAAAATACTGAAAAATGCAACGCAAATTCTGGTAATATCTTTCAGTTTTAGTGAAAAGCGTGTCAAAATGAACGACTGAGTATTTTATAATACAAATTTACCATTCTTCTGGAATAACGGCTCGATTTTGTCAAGAATGCGACAAAATACAGGAAAATAGAACGCAAATGCTAGCAAAATCGTTCAGTTGTATTGAAAAGCGTGTCAAAATGAACGAGTGAGTCTATTTCATTATACAATTTTACCATTCTTCTGCAATAACGGCTCGATTTTGTCATGAATGTGACAAAATACAGAAAAATTCAACGCAAATGCTGGTAATATCGTTCAGTTGTATTGAAAGCGTGTCAGAATAAACGGCTGAGTCTATTTTATTATACAATTTTACCATTCTTCTGCAATAACGATCCGATTTTGTCAAGAATTTGACAAAATACAGGAAAATAGAAAGCAAATGCTTGCAATAACGTTCAGTTGTTTTGAAAGGCGTGTCAAAATAAGCGACTGAGTCTATTTCATTATACAATTTTACCATTCTTCTGCAATAACTACTCGATTTTGTCAAAAATGTGACAAAATAAAGGAAAATTCAACGCAAATGCTAGTAATATGGTTCAGAAGTATTGAAAGCGTGTCAAAATAAACGGCTGAGTCTATTTTATTATTCAATTTTACCATTCTTCTGAAATAACGGCGCGATTTTGTCATGGATGAGACAAAATACAGGAAAATAGAACGCAAATGCTAGCAAAATCGTTCAGTTGTATTGAAAAGCGTGTCAAAATGAACGAGTGAGTCTATTTCATTCTACAATTTTACCATTCTTCTGCAATAACGATTCGATTTTGTCATAAATGTGACAAAATACAGGATAATTCAATGCAAATGCAAGTAATATCGTTCAGTTGTATTGAAAAGCGTGTCAAAATGAACGGCTGAGTCTATTTAATAATACAATTTTACCATTCTTCTGCAAGAACGGCGCGATTTTGTCATGAATGTGACAAAATACTGAAAAATGCAACGCAAATGCTGGTAATATCGTTCAGTTGTATTGAAAGCGTGTTAGAATAAACGGCTGAGTCTATTTTATTATACAATTTTACCATTATTCTGCAATAACGATCCGATTTTGTCAAGAATTTGACAAAATACAGGAAAATAGAAAGCAAATGCTAGCAATAACGTTAGTTGTTTTGGAAGGCGTGTCAAAATAAGCGACTGAGTCTATTTCATTATACAATTTTACCATTCTTCTGCAATAACTACTCGATTTTGTCAAAAATGTGATGAAATAAAGGAAAATTCAACGCAAATGCTAGTAATATCGTTCGGTTGTATTGAAAGCGTGTCAAAATAAACGGCTGAGTCTATTTCATCACACAATTTTACCAGTCTTCTGCAATAACGGCTCGATTTTGTCATAAATGTGACAAAATACAGGATAATTCAATGCAAATGCAAGTAATATCGTTCAGTTGTATTGAAAAGCGTGTCAAAATGAACGGCTGAGTCTATTTAATAATACAATTTTACCATTCTTCTGCAAGAACGGCGCGATTTTGTCATGAATGTGACAAAATACAGAAAAATGCAACGCAAATGCTGGTAATATCGTTCAGTTGTATTGAAAGCGTGTTAGAATAAACGGCTGAGTCTATTTTATTATACAATTTTACCATTATTCTGCAATAACGATCCGATTTTGTCAAGAATTTGACAAAATACAGGAAAATAGAAAGCAAATGCTAGCAATAACGTTCAGTTGTTTTGAAAGGCGTGTCAAAATAAGCGACTGAGTCTATTTCATTATACAATTTTACCATTCTTCTGCAATAACTACTCGATTTTGTCAAAAATGTGACGAAATACAGGAAAATTCAACGCAAATGCTAGTAATATCGTTCGGTTGTATTGAAAGCGTGTCAAAATAAACGGCTGAGTCTATTTCATCACACAATTTTACCAGTCTTCTGCAATAACGGCTCGATTTTGTCATAAATGTGACAAAATACAGGATAATTCAATGCAAATGCAAGTAATATCGTTCAGTTGTATTGAAAAGCGTGTCAGAATAAACGGCTGTCAATTTTATTATACAATTTTACCATTCTTCTGCAAGAACGGCGCGATTTTGTAATGAATGTGACAAAATACAGAAAAATTCAACGCAAATGCTGGTAATATCGTTCAGTTGTATTGAAAGCGTGTTAGAATAAACGGCTGAGTCTATTTTATTATACAATTTTACCATTATTCTGCAATAACGATCCGATTTGGTCAAGAATTTGACAAATTACAGGAAAACAGAAATCAAATGCTAGCAATAACGTTCAGTTGTTTTGAAAGGCGTGTCAAAATGAACGACTGAGTATTTTATAATACAAATTTACCATTCTTCTGGAATAGCGGCTCGATTTTGTCAAGAATGCGACAAAATACAGGAAAATAGAACGCAAATGCTAGCAAAATCGTTCAGTTGTATTGAAAAGCGTGTCAAAATGAACGACTGAGTATTTTATAATACAAATTTACCATTCTTCTGGAATAGCGGCTCGATTTTGTCAAGAATGCGCGAAATAAAGGAAAATAGAACGCAAATGCTAGCAAAATGGTTCAGTCGTATTGAAAAGCGTGTCAAAATAAACGGCTGAGTCTATTTTATTATTCAATTTTACCATTCTTCTGAAATAACGGCGCGATTTTGTCGTGGATGAGACAAAATACAGGAAAATAGAACGCAAATGCTAGCAAAATCGTTCAGTTGTATTGAAAAGCGTGTCAGAATAAACGGCTGAGTCTATTTAATTATACAATTTTACCATTCTTCTGCAATAACGATCCGATTTTGTCAAGAATTTGACAAAATACGTGAAAATAGAAATTAAATGCTAGCAATAACGTTCAGTTGTTTTGAAAGGCGTGTCAAAATAAGCGACTGAGTCTATTTCATTATACAATTTTACCATTCTTCTGCAATAACTACTCGATTCTGTCAAAAATGTGACAAAATACAGGAAAATTCAACGCAAATGCTTGTAATATCGTTCAGTAGTATTGAAAGCGTGTCAAAATAAACGGCTGAGTCTATTTAATTATACAATTTTACCATTCTCCTGCAATAACGGCTCGATTTTGTCAAGAATGCGACAAAATACAGGAAAATAGGAAGCAAATGCTAGCAAAATCGTTTAGTTGTATCGAAAAGCGTGTCAAAATGAACGACTGAGTATTTTATAATACAAATTTACCATTCTTCTGGAATAACGGCTCGATTTTGTCAAGAACGCGACAAAAATACAGGAAAATAGAACGCAAATGCTAGCAAAATCGTTCAGTTGTATTGAAAAGCGTGTCAAAATGAACGAGTGAGTCTATTTCATTACACAATTTTACCAGTCTTCTGCAATAACTACTCGATTTTGTCAAAAATGTGACAAAATACAGGAAAATTCAACGCCAATGCTAGTAATATCGTTCAGTAGTATTGAAAGCGTGTCAAAATAAACGGCTGAGTCTATTTTATTATACAATTTTACCATTCTTCAGCAATAACGGCTCGATTTTGTCATGAATGTGACAAAATACAGAAAAATTCAACGCAAATGCTGGTAATATTGTTCAGTTGTATTGAAAAGCGTGTCAAAATGAACGAGTGAGTCTATTTCATTACACAATTTTACCAGTCTTCTGCAATAACGGCTCGATTATGTCATGAATATGACAAAATACAGAAAAATGCAACGCAAATGCTGGTAATATCTTTCAGTTTTATTGAAAGGCGTGTCAAAATGAACGACTGAGTATTTTATAATACAAATTTACCATTCTTCTGGAATAACGGCTCGATTTTGTCAAGAATGCGACAAAATACAGGAAAATAGAACGCAAATGCTAGCAAAATCGTTCAGTTGTATTGAAAAGCGTGTCAGAATAAACGGCTGAGTCTATTTTATTATACAATTTTACCATTCTTCTGCAATAACGATCCGATTTTGTCAATAATTTGACAAAATACAGGAAAATAGAAAGCAAATGCTTGCAATAACGTTCAGTTGTTTTGAAAGGCGTGTCAAAATAAGCGACTGAGTCTATTTCATTATACAATTCTACCATTCTTCTGCAATAACTACTCGATTTTGTCAAAAATGTGACAAAATAAAGGAAAATTCAACGCAAATGCTAGTAATATGGTTCAGAAGTATTGAGAGCGTGTCAAAATAAACGGCTGAGTCTATTTTATTATTCAATTTTACCATTCTTCTGAAATAACGGCGCGATTTTGTCATGGATGAGACAAAATACAGGAAAATAGAACGCAAATGCTAGCAAAATTGATCAGTTGTATTGAAAAGCGTGTCAAAATGAACGAGTGAGTCTAATTTATTCTACAATTTTACCATTCTTCTGCAATAACGATTCGATTTTGTCATAAATGTGACAAAATACAGGATAATTCAATGCAAATGCAAGTAATATCGTTCAGTTGTATTGAAAAGCGTGTCAAAATGAACGGCTGAGTCTATTTAATAATACAATTTTACCATTCTTCTGCAAGAACGTCGCGATTTTGTCATGAATGTGACAAAATACAGAAAAATGCAACGCAAATGCTGGTAATATCGTTCAGTTGTATTGAAAGCGTGTTAGAATAAACGGCTGAGTCTATTTTATTATACAATTTTACCATTATTCTGCAATAACGATCCGATTTTGTCAAGAATTTGACAAAATACAGGAAAATAGAAAGCAAATGCTAGCAATAACATTCAGTTGTTTTGAAAGGCGTGTCAAAATAAGCGACTGAGTCTATTTCATTATACAATTTTACCATTCTTCTGCAATAACGGCTCGATTTTGTCATGAATGTGACAAAATACAGAAAAATTCAACGCAAATGCTGGTAATATCGTTCAGTTGTATTGAAAAGCGTGTCAAAATGAACGAGTGAGTCTATTTCATTACACAATTTTACCAGTCTACTGCAATAACGGCTCGATTATGTCATGAATATGACAAAATACAGAAAAATGCAACGCAAATGCTGGTAATATCTTTCAGTTTTATTGAAAAGCGTGTCAAAATGAACGACTGAGTATTTTATATTACAAATTTACCATTCTTCTGGAATAACGGCTCGATTTTGTCAAGAATGCGACAAAATACAGGAAAGTAGAACGCAAATGCTAGCAAAATAGTTCAGTTGTATTGAAAAGCGTGTCAAAATGAACGAGTGAGTATTTCATTATACAATTTTACCATTCTTCTGCAATAACGGCTCGATTTTGTCATGAATGTGACAAAATACAGAAAAATTCAACGCAAATGCTGGTAATATCGTTTAGTTGTATTGAAAGCGTGTCAGAATAAACGGCTGAGTCTATTTTATTATACAATTTTACCATTCTTCTGCAATAACGATCCGATTTTGTCAAGAATTTGACAAAATACAGGAAAATAGAAAGCAAATGCTTGCAAAAACGTTCAGTTGTTTTGAAAGGCGTGTCAAAATAAGCGACTGAGTCTATTTCATTATACAATTTACCATTCTTCTGCAATAACTACTCGATTTTGTCAAAAATGTGACAAAATAAAGGAAAATCAACGCAAATGCTAGTAATATGGTTCAGAAGTATTGAAAGCGTGTCAAAATAAACGGCTGAGTCTATTTTATTATTCAATTTTACCATTCTTCTGAAATAACGGCGCGATTTTGTCATGGATGAGACAAAATACAGGAAAATAGAACGCAAATGCTAGCAAAATCGTTCAGTTGTATTGAAAAGCGTGTCAAAATGAACGAGTGAGTCTAATTTATTCTACAATTTTACCATTCTTCTGCAATAACGATTCGATTCTGTCAAAAATGTGACAAAATAAAGGAAAATTCAACGCAAATGCTTGTAATATCGTTCAGTAGTATTGAAAGCGTGTCAAAATAAACGGCTGAGTCTATTTTATAATACAATTTTACCATTCTTCTGCAATAACGGCTCGATTTTGTCATGAATGTGACAAAAAACAGAAAAATGCAACGCAAATGATGGTAATGTCGTCAGTTGTATTGTAAAGCGTGTCAGAATAAACGGCTGAGTCTATTTTATTATACAATTTTAACATTCTTCTGCAATAACGATCCGATTTTGTCAAGAATTTGACAAAATACAGGAAAATAGAAAGCAAATGCTAGCAATAACATTCAGTTGTTTTGAAAGGCGTGTCAAAATAAGCGACTGAGTCTATTTCATTATACAATTTTACCATTCTTCTGCAATAACTACTCGATTCTGTCAAAAATGTGACAAAATAAAGGAAAATTCAACGCAAATGCTAGTAATATGGTTCAGAAGTATTGAAAACGTGTCAAAATAAACGGCTGAGTCTATTTTATTATTCAATTTTACCATTCTTCTGAAATAACGGCGCGATTTTGTCAAGAATCTGACAAAATACAGAAAAATTCAACGCAAATGCTGGTAATATCGTTCAGTTGTATTGAAAGCGTGTCAGAATAAACGGCTGAGTCTATTTTATTATACAATTTTACCATTCTTCCGCAATAACGATCCGATTTTGTCAAGAATTTGACAAATTACAGGAAAACAGAAATCAAATGCTAGCAATAACGTTCAGTTGTTTTGAAAGCCGTGTCAAAATAAGCGACTGAGTTTATTTCATTATACAATTTTACCATTCTTCTGCAATAACTACTCGATTTTGTCAAAAATGTGACAAAATAAAGGAAAATTCAACGCAAATGCTAGTAATATCGTTCAGAAGTATTGAAAGCGTGTCAAAATAAACGGCTGAGTCTATTTTATTATTCAATTTTACCATTCTTCTGAAATAACGGCGCGATTTTGTCATGGATGAGACAAAATACAGAAAAATGCAACGCAAATGCTGGTAATATCGTTCAGTTGTATTGAAAAGCGTGTCAAAATGAACGAGTGAGTCTATTTCATTACACAATTTTACCAGTCTACTGCAATAACGGCTCGATTATGTCATGAATATGACAAAATACAGAAAAATGCAACGCATATGCTGGTAATATCTTTCAGTTTTATTGAAAAGCGTGTCAAAATGAACGACTGAGTATTTTATAATACAAATTTACCATTCTTCTGGAATAACGGCTCGATTTTGTCAAGAATGCGACAAAATACAGGAAAGTAGAACGCAAATGCTAGCAAAATAGTTCAGTTGTATTGAAAAGCGTGTCAAAATGAACGAGTGAGTCTATTTCATTATACAATTTTACCATTCTTCTGCAATAACGGCTCGATTTTGTCATGAATGTGACAAAATACAGAAAAATTCAACGCAAATGCTGGTAATATCGTTCAGTTGTATTGAAAGCGTGTCAGAATAAACGGCTGAGTCTATTTTATTATACAATTTTACCATTCTTCTGCAATAACGATCCGATTTTGTCAAGAATTTGACAAAATACAGGAAAATAGAAAGCAAATGCTTGCAAAAACGTTCAGTTGTTTTGAAAGGCGTGTCAAAATAAGCGACTGAGTCTATTTCATTATACAATTTACCATTCTTCTGCAATAACTACTCGATTTTGTCAAAAATGTGACAAAATAAAGGAAAATCAACGCAAATGCTAGTAATATGGTTCAGAAGTATTGAAAGCGTGTCAAAATAAACGGCTGAGTCTATTTTATTATTCAATTTTACCATTCTTCTGAAATAACGGCGCGATTTTGTCATGGATGAGACAAAATACAGGAAAATAGAACGCAAATGCTAGCAAAATCGTTCAGTTGTATTGAAAAGCGTGTCAAAATGAACGAGTGAGTCTAATTTATTCTACAATTTTACCATTCTTCTGCAATAACGATTCGATTCTGTCAAAAATGTGACAAAATAAAGGAAAATTCAACGCAAATGCTTGTAATATCGTTCAGTAGTATTGAAAGCGTGTCAAAATAAACGGCTGAGTCTATTTTATAATACAATTTTACCATTCTTCTGCAATAACGGCTCGATTTTGTCATGAATGTGACAAAAAACAGAAAAATGCAACGCAAATGATGGTAATGTCGTCAGTTGTATTGTAAAGCGTGTCAGAATAAACGGCTGAGTCTATTTTATTATACAATTTTAACATTCTTCTGCAATAACGATCCGATTTTGTCAAGAATTTGACAAAATACAGGAAAATAGAAAGCAAATGCTAGCAATAACATTCAGTTGTTTTGAAAGGCGTGTCAAAATAAGCGACTGAGTCTATTTCATTATACAATTTTACCATTCTTCTGCAATAACTACTCGATTCTGTCAAAAATGTGACAAAATAAAGGAAAATTCAACGCAAATGCTAGTAATATGGTTCAGAAGTATTGAAAACGTGTCAAAATAAACGGCTGAGTCTATTTTATTATTCAATTTTACCATTCTTCTGAAATAACGGCGCGATTTTGTCAAGAATCTGACAAAATACAGAAAAATTCAACGCAAATGCTGGTAATATCGTTCAGTTGTATTGAAAGCGTGTCAGAATAAACGGCTGAGTCTATTTTATTATACAATTTTACCATTCTTCCGCAATAACGATCCGATTTTGTCAAGAATTTGACAAATTACAGGAAAACAGAAATCAAATGCTAGCAATAACGTTCAGTTGTTTTGAAAGCCGTGTCAAAATAAGCGACTGAGTTTATTTCATTATACAATTTTACCATTCTTCTGCAATAACTACTCGATTTTGTCAAAAATGTGACAAAATAAAGGAAAATTCAACGCAAATGCTAGTAATATCGTTCAGAAGTATTGAAAGCGTGTCAAAATAAACGGCTGAGTCTATTTTATTATTCAATTTTACCATTCTTCTGAAATAACGGCGCGATTTTGTCATGGATGAGACAAAATACAGAAAAATGCAACGCAAATGCTGGTAATATCGTTCAGTTGTATTGAAAAGCGTGTCAAAATGAACGACTGAGTATTTTATAATACAAATTTAGCATTCTTCTGGAATAACGGCTGGATTTTGTCAAGAATGCGACAAAATACAGGAAAATAGAACGCAAATGCTAGCAAAATCGTTCAGTTGTATTGAAAAGCGTGTCAAAATGAACGAGTCTATTTCATTCTACAATTTTACCATTCTTCTGCAATAACGGCTCGATTTTGTCATGAATGTGACAAAATACAGAAAACTTCAACGCAAATGCTGGTAATATCGTTCAGTTGTATTGAAAGCGTGTCAGAATAAACGGCTGAGACTCTTTTATAATACAATTTTACCATTCTTCTGCTAGAACGGCGCGATTTTGTCATGAGTGTGACAAAATACAGAAAAATGCAACGCAAATGCTGGTAATCTTTCAGTTTTATTGAAAAGCGTGTCAAAATGAACGACTGAGTATTTTATAATACAAATTTACCATTCTTCTGGAATAACGGCTCGATTTTGTCAAGAATGCGACAAAATACAGGAAAATAGAACGCAAATGCTAGCAAAATCGTTCAGTTGTATTGAAAAGCGTGTCAAAATGAACGAGTGAGTCTATTTCATTATACAATTTTACCATTCTTCTGCAATAACGGCTCGATTTTGTCATCAATGTGACAAAATACAGAAAGATTCAACGCAAATGCTGGTAATATCGTTCAGTTGTATTGAAAGCGTGTCAGAATAAACGGCTGAGTCTATTTTATTATACAATTTTACCATTCTTCTGCAATAACGATCCGATTTTGTCAAGAATTTGACAAAATACAGGAAAATAGAAAGCAAATGCTAGCAATAACGTTCAGTTGTTTTGAAAGGCGTGTCAAAATAAGCGACTGAGTCTATTTCATTATACAATTTTACCATTCTTCTGCAATAACGGCGCGATTTTGTCATGGATGAGACAAAATACAGGAAAATAGAACGCAAATGCTAGCAAAATCGTTCAGTTGTATTGAAAAGCGTGTCAAAATGAACGAGTGAGTCTATTTCATTCTACAATTTTACCATTCTTCTGCAATAACGATTCGATTTTGTCATAAATGTGACAAAATACAGGATAATTCAATGCAAATGCAAGTAATATCGTTCAGTTGTATTGAAAAGCGTGTCAAAATGAACGACTGAGTATTTAGTAATACGAATTTACCATTCTTCTGGAATAACGGCTCGATTTTGTCAAGAATGCGACAAAATACCGGAAAATAGAACGCAAATGCTAGCAAAATTGTTCAGTTGTATTGAAAAGCGTGTCAAAATGAACGAGTGAGTCTATTTCATTGTACAATTCTACCATTCTTCTGCAATAACGGCTCGATTTTGTCATGAATGTGACAAAATACAGAAAAATTCAACGCAAATGCTGGTAATATCGTTCAGTTGTATTGAAAGCGTGTCAGAATAAACGGCTGAGTCTATTTTATTATACAATTTTACCATTCTTCCAAAATAACGGCGCGATTTTGTCATGGATGAGACAAAATACAGAAAAATTCAACGCAAATGCTGGTAATATCGTTCAGTGTATTGCAAGCGTCTCAGAATAATCGGCTGAGTCTATTTCATTATACATTTTACCATTTTTCTGCAATAACTGCTCGATTTTGTCAAGAATCTGACAAAATACAAAAAAATTCAACGCTAATGCTGGTAATATCGTTCAGTTGTATTGAAAGCGTGTCAGAATAAACGGCTGAGTCTATTTTATTATACAATTTTACCATTCTTCCGCAATAACGATCCGATTTTGTCAAGAATTTGACAAATTACAGGAAAACAGAAATCAAATGCTAGCAATAACGTTCAGTTGTTTTGAAAGGCGTGTCAAAATAAGCGACTGAGTCTATTTCATTATACAATTTAACCATTCTTCTGCAATAACTACTCGATTCTGTCAAAAATGTGACAAAATAAAGGAAAATTCAACGCAAATGCTAGCAAAATCGTTCAGTTGTATTGAAAAAGGTGTCAAAATGAACGAGTGAGTCTATTTCATTATACAATTTTACCATTCTTCTGCAATAACGGCTCGATTTTGTCATGAATGTGACAAAATACAGAAAAATTCAACGCAAATGCTGGTAATATCGTTCAGTTGTATTGAAAGCGTGTCAGAATAAACGGCTGAGTCTATTTTATTATACAATTTTACCATTCTTCTGCAATAACGATCCGATTTTGTCAAGAATTTGACAAAATACAGGAAAATAGAAAGCAAATGCTTGCAATAACGTTCAGTTGTTTTGAAAGGCGTGTCAAAATAAGCGACTGAGTCTATTTCATTATACAATTTTACCATTCTTCTGCAATAACTACTCGATTCTGTCAAAAATGTGACAAAATAAAGGAAAATTCAACGCAAATGCTAGTAATATGGTTCAGAAGTATTGAAAGCGTGTCAAAATAAACGGCTGAGTCTATTTTATTATTCAATTTTACCATTCTTCTGAAATAACGGCGCGATTTTGTCATGGATGAGACAAAATACAGGAAAATAGAACGCAAATGCTAGCAAAATCGTTCAGTTGTATTGAAAAGCGTGTCAAAATGAACGAGTGAGTCTATTTCATTCTACAATTTTACCATTCTTCTGCAATAACGATTCGATTTTGTCATAAATGTGACAAAATACAGGATATTTCAATGCAAATGCAAGTAATATCGTTCAGTTGTATTGAAAAGCGTGTCAAAATGAACGGCTGAGTCTATTTAATAATACAATTTTACCATTCTTCTGCAAGAACGGCGCGATTTTGTCATGAATGTGACAAAATACAGAAAAATGCAACGCAAATGCTGGTAATATCGTTCAGTTGTATTGAAAGCGTGTTAGAATAAACGGCTGAGTCTATTTTATTATACAATTTTAACATTATTCTGCAATAACGATCCGATTTTGTCAAGAATTTGACAAAATACAGAAAACTTCAACGCAAATGCTTGCAATAACGTTCAGTTGTTTTGAAAGGCGTGTCAAAATAAGCGACTGAGTCTATTTCATTATACAATTTAACCATTCTTCTGCAATAACTACTCGATTCTGTCAAAAATGTGACAAAATAAAGGAAAATTCAACGCAAATGCTAGCAAAATCGTTCAGTTGTATTGAAAAAGGTGTCAAAATGAACGAGTGAGTCTATTTCATTATACAATTTTACCATTCTTCTGCAATAACGGCTCGATTTTGTCATGAATGTGACAAAATACAGAAAAATTCAACGCAAATGCTGGTAATATCGTTCAGTTGTATTGAAAGCGTGTCAGAATAAACGGCTGAGTCTATTTTATTATACAATTTTACCATTCTTCTGCAATAACGATCCGATTTTGTCAAGAATTTGACAAAATACAGGAAAATAGAAAGCAAATGCTTGCAATAACGTTCAGTTGTTTTGAAAGGCGTGTCAAAATAAGCGACTGAGTCTATTTCATTATACAATTTTACCATTCTTCTGCAATAACTACTCGATTCTGTCAAAAATGTGACAAAATAAAGGAAAATTCAACGCAAATGCTAGTAATATGGTTCAGAAGTATTGAAAGCGTGTCAAAATAAACGGCTGAGTCTATTTTATTATTCAATTTTACCATTCTTCTGAAATAACGGCGCGATTTTGTCATGGATGAGACAAAATACAGGAAAATAGAACGCAAATGCTAGCAAAATCGTTCAGTTGTATTGAAAAGCGTGTCAAAATGAACGAGTGAGTCTATTTCATTCTACAATTTTACCATTCTTCTGCAATAACGATTCGATTTTGTCATAAATGTGACAAAATACAGGATATTTCAATGCAAATGCAAGTAATATCGTTCAGTTGTATTGAAAAGCGTGTCAAAATGAACGGCTGAGTCTATTTAATAATACAATTTTACCATTCTTCTGCAAGAACGGCGCGATTTTGTCATGAATGTGACAAAATACAGAAAAATGCAACGCAAATGCTGGTAATATCGTTCAGTTGTATTGAAAGCGTGTTAGAATAAACGGCTGAGTCTATTTTATTATACAATTTTAACATTATTCTGCAATAACGATCCGATTTTGTCAAGAATTTGACAAAATACAGAAAACTTCAACGCAAATGCTTGCAATAACGTTCAGTTGTTTTGAAAGGCGTGTCAAAATAAGCGACTGAGTCTATTTCATTATACAATTTTACCATTCTTCTGCAATAACTACTCGATTTTGTCAAAAATGTGACAAAATAAAGGAAAATTCAACGCTAATGCTAGTAATATCATTCAGAAGTATTGAAAGCGTGTCTAAATAAACGGCTGAGTCTATTTTATTATTCAATTTTACCATTCTTCTGAAATAACGGCGCGATTTTGTCATGGATGAGACAAAATACAGAAAAATGCAACGCAAATGCTGGTAATATCGTTCAGTTGTATTGAAAAGCGTGTCAATATAAACGGCTGAGGCTATTTTATTATACAATTTTACCATTCTTCTGCAATAACGATCCGATTTTGTCAAGAATTTGACAAAATACAGAAAACTTCAACGCAAATGCTTGCAATAACGTTCAGTTGTTTTGAAAGGCGTGTCAAAATAAGCGACTGAGTCTATTTAATTATACAAATTTACCATTCTTCTGCAATAACTACTCGATTTTGTCAAAAATGTGACAAAATAAAGGAAAATTCAACGCAAATGCTAGTAATAAGGTTCAGAAGTATTGAAAGCGTGTCAAAATAAACGGCTGAGTCTATTTTATTATTCAATTTTACCATTCTTCTGATATAACGGCGCGATTTTGTCATGGATGAGACAAAATACAGGAAAATAGAACGCAAATGCTAGCAAAATCGTTGAGTTGTATCGAAAAGCGTGTCAAAATGAACGAGTGAGTCTATTTCATTCTACAATTTTACCATTCTTCTGCAATAACGATTCGATTTTGTCATAAATGTGACAAAATACAGGATAATTCAATGCAAATGCAAGTAATATCGTTCAGTTGTATTGAATAGCGTGTCAAAATGAACGACTGAGTATTTAGTAATACGAATTTACCATTCTTCAGGAATAACGGCTCGATTTTGTCAAGAATGCGACAAAATACAGGAAAATAGAACGCAAATGCTATCAAAATTGTTCAGTTGTATTGAAAAGCGTGTCAAAATGAACGAGTGAGTCTATTTCATTGTACAATTCTACCATTCTTCTGCAATAACTGCTCGATTTTGTCATGAATGTGACAAAATACAGAAAAATTCAACGCAAATGCTGGTAATATCGTTCAGTTGCATTGAAAGCGTGTCAGAATAAACGGCTGAGTCTATTTTATTATACAATTTTACCATTCTTCCAAAATAACGGCGCGATTTTGTCATGGATGAGACAAAATACAGAAAAATTCAACGCAAATGCTGGTAATATCGTTCAGTTGTATTGCAAGCGTCTCAGAATAATCGGCTGAGTCTATTTCATTATACATTTTACCATTTTTCTGCAATAACGGCTCGATTTTGTCAAGAATCTGACAAAATACAGAAAAATTCAACGCAAATGCTGGTAATATCGTTCAGTTGTATTGAAAGCGTGTCAGAATAAACGGCTGAGTCTATTTTATTATACAATTTTACCATTCTTCCGCAATAACGATCCGATTTTGTCAAGAATTTGACAAATTACAGGAAAACAGAAATCAAATGCTAGCAATAACGTTCAGTTGTTTTGAAAGGCGTGTCAAAATAAGCGACTGAGTCTATTTCATTATACAATTTAACCATTCTTCTGCAATAACTACTCGATTCTGTCAAAAATGTGACAAAATAGAGGAAAATTCAACGCAAATGCTAGCAAAATCGTTCAGTTGTATTGAAAAGCGTGTCAAAATGAACGAGTGAGTCTATTTCATTATACAATTTTACCATTCTTCTGCAATAACGGCTCGATTTTGTCATGAATGTGACAAAATACAGAAAAATTCAACGCAAATGCTGGTAATATCGTTCAGTTGTATTGAAAGCGTGTCAGAATAAACGGCTGAGTCTATTTTATTATACAATTTTACCATTCTTCTGCAATAACGATCCGATTTTGTCAAGAATTTGACAAAATACAGGAAAATAGAAAGCAAATGCTTGCAATAACGTTCAGTTGTTTTGAAAGGCGTGTCAAAATAAGCGACTGAGTCTATTTCATTATACAATTTTACCATTCTTCTGCAATAACTACTCGATTCTGTCAAAAATGTGACAAAATAAAGGAAAATTCAACGCAAATGCTAGTAATATGGTTCAGAAGTATTGAAAACGTGTCAAAATAAACGGCTGAGTCTATTTTATTATTCAATTTTACCATTCTTCTGAAATAACGGCGCGATTTTGTCATGGATGAGACAAAATACAGGAAAATAGAACGCAAATGCTAGAAAAATCGTTCAGTTGTATTGAAAAGCGTGTCAAAATGAACGAGTGAGTCTATTTCATTCTACAATTTTACCATTCTTCTGCAATAACGATTCGATTTTGTCATAAATGTGACAAAATACAGGATAATTCAATGCAAATGCAAGTAATATCGTTCAGTTGTATTGAAAAGCGTGTCAAAATGAACGGCTGAGTCTATTTAATAATACAATTTTACCATTCTTCTGCAAGAACGGCGCGATTTTGTCATGAATGTGACAAAATACAGAAAAATGCAACGCAAATGCTGGTAATATCGTTCAGTTGTATTGAAAAGTGTGTCAAAATGAACGACTGAGTATTTTATAATACAAATTTACCATTCTTCTGGAATAGCGGCTCGATTTTGTCAAGAATGCGACAAAATACAGGAAAATAGAACGCAAATGCTAGCAAAATCGTTCAGTTGTATTGAAAAGCGTGTCAAAATGAACGAGTGAGTCTATTTCATTCTACAATTTTACCATTCTTCTGCAATAACGGCTCGATTTTGTCATGAATGTGACAAAATACAGAAAAATTCAACGCAAATGCTGGTAATATCGTTCAGTTGTATTGAAAGCGTGTCAGAATAAACGGCTGAGTCTATTTTATTATACAATTTTACCATTCTTCTGCAAAAACGGTCCGATTTTGTCATGAATGTGACAAAATACAGAAAAATTCAACGCAAATGCTGGTAATATCGTTCAGTTGTATTGAAAGCGTGTCAGAATAAACGGCTGAGACTATTTTATAATACAATTTTACCATTCTTCTGCAAGAACGGCGCGATTTTGTCATGAATGTGACAAAATACAGAAAAATGCAACGCAAATGCTGGTAATCTTTCAGTTTTATTGAAAAGCGTGTCAAAATGAACGAGAGAGTCTATTTCATTCTACAATTTTACCATTCTTCTGCAATAACGATTCGATTTTGTCATAAATGTGACAAAATACAGGATAATTCAATGCAAATGCAAGTAATTTCGTTCAGTTGTATTGAAAAGCGTGTCAAAATGATCGACTGAGTATTTAATAATACGAATTTACCATTCTTCCGCAATAACGATCCGATTTTGTCAAGAATTTGACAAAATACAGGAAAATAGAAAGCAAATGCTTGCAATAACGTTCAGTTGTTTTGAAAGGCGTGTCAAAATAAGCGACTGAGTCTATTTTATTATACAATTTTACCATTCTTCCGCAATAACGATCCGATTTTGTCAAGAATTTGACAAATTACAGGAAAACAGAAATCAAATGCTAGCAATAACGTTCAGTTGTTTTGAAAGGCGTGTCAAAATAAGCGACTGAGTCTATTTCATTATACAATTTAACCATTCTTCTGCAATAACTACTCGATTCTGTCAAAAATGTGACAAAATAGAGGAAAATTCAACGCAAATGCTAGCAAAATCGTTCAGTTGTATTGAAAAGCGTGTCAAAATGAACGAGTGAGTCTATTTCATTATACAATTTTACCATTCTTCTGCAATAACGGCTCGATTTTGTCATGAATGTGACAAAATACAGAAAAATTCAACGCAAATGCTGGTAATATCGTTCAGTTGTATTGATAGCGTGTCAGAATAAACGGCTGAGTCTATTTTATTATACAATTTTACCATTCTTCTGCAATAACGATCCGATTTTGTCAAGAATTTGACAAAATACAGGAAAATAGAAAGCAAATGCTTGCAATAACGTTCAGTTGTTTTGAAAGGCGTGTCAAAATAAGCGACTGAGTCTATTTCATTATACAATTTTACCATACTTCTGCAATAACTACTCGATTCTGTCAAAAATGTGACAAAATAAAGGAAAATTCAACGCAAATGCTAGTAATATGGTTCAGAAGTATTGAAAACGTGTCAAAATAAACGGCTGAGTCTATTTTATTATTCAATTTTACCATTCTTCTGAAATAACGGCGCGATTTTGTCATGGATGAGACAAAATACAGGAAAATAGAACGCAAATGCTAGAAAAATCGTTCAGTTGTATTGAAAAGCGTGTCAAAATGAACGAGTGAGTCTATTTCATTCTACAATTTTACCATTCTTCTGCAATAACGATTCGATTTTGTCATAAATGTGACAAAATACAGGATAATTCAATGCAAATGCAAGTAATATCGTTCAGTTGTATTGAAAAGCGTGTCAAAATGAACGGCTGAGTCTATTTAATAATACAATTTTACCATTCATCTGCAAGAACGGCGCGATTTTGTCATGAATGTGACAAAATACAGAAAAATGCAACGCAAATGCTGGTAATATCGTTCAGTTGTATTGAAAAGTGTGTCAAAATGAACGACTGAGTATTTTATAATACAAATTTACCATTCTTCTGGAATAGCGGCTCGATTTTGTCAAGAATGCGACAAAATACAGGAAAATAGAACGCAAATGCTAGCAAAATCGTTCAGTTGTATTGAAAAGCGTGTCAAAATGAACGAGTGAGTCTATTTCATTCTACAATTTTACCATTCTTCTGCAATAACGGCTCGATTTTGTCATGAATGTGACAAAATACAGAAAAATTCAACGCAAATGCTGGTAATATCGTTCAGTTGTATTGAAAGCGTGTCAGAATAAACGGCTGAGTCTATTTTATTATACAATTTTACCATTCTTCTGCAAAAACGGTCCGATTTTGTCATGAATGTGACAAAATACAGAAAACTTCAACGCAAATGCTGGTAATATCGTTCAGTTGTATTGAAAGCGTGTCAGAATAAACGGCTGAGACTATTTTATAATACAATTTTACCATTCTTCTGCAAGAACGGCGCGATTTTGTCATGAATGTGACAAAATACAGAAAAATGCAACGCAAATGCTGGTAATCTTTCAGTTTTATTGATAAGCGTGTCAAAATGAACGAGAGAGTCTATTTCATTCTACAATTTTACCATTCTTCTGCAATAACGATTCGATTTTGTCATAAATGTGACAAAATACAGGATAATTCAATGCAAATGCAAGTAATATCGTTCAGTTGTATTGAAAAGCGTGTCAAAATGATCGACTGAGTATTTAATAATACGAATTTACCATTCTTCCGCAATAACGATCCGATTTTGTCAAGAATTTGACAAAATACAGGAAAATAGAAAGCAAATGCTTGCAATAACGTTCAGTTGTTTTGAAAGGCGTGTCAAAATAAGCGACTGAGTCTATTTCATTATACAATTTTACCATTCTTCTGCAATAACTACTCGATTCTGTCAAAAATGTGACAAAATAGAGGAAAATTCAACGCAAATGCTAGCAAAATCGTTCAGTTGTATTGAAAAGCGTGTCAAAATGAACGAGTGAGTCTATTTCATTATACAATTTTACCATTCTTCTGCAATAACGGCTCGATTTTGTCATGAATGTGACAAAATACAGAAAAATTCAACGCAAATGCTGGTAATATCGTTCAGTTGTATTGATAGCGTGTCAGAATAAACGGCTGAGTCTATTTTATTATACAATTTTACCATTCTTCTGCAATAACGATCCGATTTTGTCAAGAATTTGACAAAATACAGGAAAATAGAAAGCAAATGCTTGCAATAACGTTCAGTTGTTTTGAAAGGCGTGTCAAAATAAGCGACTGAGTCTATTTCATTATACAATTTTACCATACTTCTGCAATAACTACTCGATTCTGTCAAAAATGTGACAAAATAAAGGAAAATTCAACGCAAATGCTAGTAATATGGTTCAGAAGTATTGAAAACGTGTCAAAATAAACGGCTGAGTCTATTTTATTATTCAATTTTACCATTCTTCTGAAATAACGGCGCGATTTTGTCATGGATGAGACAAAATACAGGAAAATAGAACGCAAATGCTAGAAAAATCGTTCAGTTGTATTGAAAAGCGTGTCAAAATGAACGAGTGAGTCTATTTCATTCTACAATTTTACCATTCTTCTGCAATAACGATTCGATTTTGTCATAAATGTGACAAAATACAGGATAATTCAATGCAAATGCAAGTAATATCGTTCAGTTGTATTGAAAAGCGTGTCAAAATGAACGGCTGAGTCTATTTAATAATACAATTTTACCATTCTTCTGCAAGAACGGCGCGATTTTGTCATGAATGTGACAAAATACAGAAAAATGCAACGCAAATGCTGGTAATATCGTTCAGTTGTATTGAAAAGTGTGTCAAAATGAACGACTGAGTATTTTATAATACAAATTTACCATTCTTCTGGAATAGCGGCTCGATTTTGTCAAGAATGCGACAAAATACAGGAAAATAGAACGCAAATGCTAGCAAAATCGTTCAGTTGTATTGAAAAGCGTGTCAAAATGAACGAGTGAGTCTATTTCATTCTACAATTTTACCATTCTTCTGCAATAACGGCTCGATTTTGTCATGAATGTGACAAAATACAGAAAAATTCAACGCAAATGCTGGTAATATCGTTCAGTTGTATTGAAAGCGTGTCAGAATAAACGGCTGAGTCTATTTTATTATACAATTTTACCATTCTTCTGCAAAAACGGTCCGATTTTGTCATGAATGTGACAAAATACAGAAAACTTCAACGCAAATGCTGGTAATATCGTTCAGTTGTATTGAAAGCGTGTCAGAATAAACGGCTGAGACTATTTTATAATACAATTTTACCATTCTTCTGCAAGAACGGCGCGATTTTGTCATGAATGTGACAAAATACAGAAAAATGCAACGCAAATGCTGGTAATCTTTCAGTTTTATTGATAAGCGTGTCAAAATGAACGAGAGAGTCTATTTCATTCTACAATTTTACCATTCTTCTGCAATAACGATTCGATTTTGTCATAAATGTGACAAAATACAGGATAATTCAATGCAAATGCAAGTAATATCGTTCAGTTGTATTGAAAAGCGTGTCAAAATGATCGACTGAGTATTTAATAATACGAATTTACCATTCTTCCGCAATAACGATCCGATTTTGTCAAGAATTTGACAAAATACAGGAAAATAGAAAGCAAATGCTTGCAATAACGTTCAGTTGTTTTGAAAGGCGTGTCAAAATAAGCGACTGAGTCTATTTCATTATACAATTTTACCATTCTTCTGCAATAACTACTCGATTTTGTCAAAAATGTGACAAAATAAAGGAAAATTCAACGCAAATGCTAGTAATAAGGTTCAGAAGTATTGAAAGCGTGTCAAAATAAACGGCTGAGTCTATTTTATTATTCAATTTTACCATTCTTCTGAAATAACGGCGCGATTTTGTCATGGATGAGACAAAATACAGGAAAATAGAACGCAAATGCTAGCAAAATCGTTGAGTTGTATCGAAAAGCGTGTCAAAATGAACGAGTGAGTCTATTTCATTCTACAATTTTACCATTCTTCTGCAATAACGATTCGATTTTGTCATAAATGTGACAAAATACAGGATAATTCAATGCAAATGCAAGTAATATCGTTCAGTTGTATTGAATAGCGTGTCAAAATGAACGACTGAGTATTTAGTAATACGAATTTACCATTCTTCTGGAATAACGGCTCGATTTTGTCAAGAATGCGACAAAATACAGGAAAATAGAACGCAAATGCTATCAAAATTGTTCAGTTGTATTGAAAAGCGTGTCAAAATGAACGAGTGAGTCTATTTCATTGTACAATTCTACCATTCTTCTGCAATAACGGCTCGATTTTGTCATGAATGTGACAAAATACAGAAAAATTCAACGCAAATGCTGGTAATATCGTTCAGTTGTATTGAAAGCGTGTCAGAATAAACGGCTGAGTCTATTTTATTATACAATTTTACCATTCTTCCAAAATAACGGCGCGATTTTGTCATGGATGAGACAAAATACAGAAAAATTCAACGCAAATGCTGGTAATATCGTTCAGTTGTATTGCAAGCGTCTCAGAATAATCGGCTGAGTCTATTTCATTATACATTTTACCATTTTTCTGCAATAACGGCTCGATTTTGTCAAGAATCTGACAAAATACAGAAAAATTCATCGCAAATGCTGGTAATATCGTTCAGTTGTATTGAAAGCGTGTTAGAATAAACGGCTGAGTCTATTTTATTATACAATTTTAACATTATTCTGCAATAACGATCCGATTTTGTCAAGAATTTGACAAAATACAGGAAAATAGAAAGCAAATGCTAGCAATAACGTTCAGTTGTTTTGAAAGGCGTGTCAAAATAAGCGACTGAGTCTATTTCATTATACAATTTTACCATTCTTCTGCAATAACTACTCGATTCTGTCAAAAATGTGACAAAATAAAGGAAAATTCAACGCAAATGCTTGTAATATCGTTCAGTAGTATTGAAAGCGTGTCAAAATAAACGGCTGAGTCTATTTTATAATACAATTTTACCAGTCTTCTGCAATTACGGCTCGATTTTGTCATGAATGTGACAAAATACAAAAAAATGCAACGCAAATGATGGTAATATCGTCAGTTGTATTGAAAAGCGTGTCAGAATAAACGGCTGAGTCTATTTTATTATACAATTTTACCATTCTTCTGCAATAACGATACGATCTTGTCAAGAATTTGACAAAATACAGGAAAATAGAAAGCAAATGCTAGCAATAACGTTCAGTTGTTTTGAAAGGCGTGTCGAAATAAGCGACTGAGTCTATTTCATTATACAATTTTACCATTCTTCTGCAATAATTACTCGATTCTGTCAAAAATGTGACAAAATAAAGGAAAATTCAACGCAAATGCTTGTAATATCGTTCAGTAGTATTGAAAGCGTGTCAAAATAAACGGCTGAGTCTATTTTATTATACAATTTTACCATTCTTCTGAAATAACGCCGCGATTTTGTCATGAATGTGACAAAATACAGAAAAATGCAACGCAAATGCTGGTAATATCGTTCAGTTGTATTGAAAAGCGTGTCAATATAAACGGCTGAGGCTATTTTATTATACAATTTTACCATTCTTCTGCAATAACGATCCGATTTTGTCAAGAATTTGACAAAATACAGAAAACTTCAACGCAAATGCTTGCAATAACGTTCAGTTGTTTTGAAAGGCGTGTCAAAATAAGCGACTGAGTCTATTTCATTATACAATTTTACCATTCTTCTGCAATAACTACTCGATTTTGTCAAAAATGTGACAAAATAAAGGAAAATTCAACGCTAATGCTAGTAATATCGTTCAGAAGTATTGAAAGCGTGTCTAAATAAACGGCTGAGTCTATTTTATTATTCAATTTTACCATTCTTCTGAAATAACGGCGCGATTTTGTCATGGATGAGACAAAATACAGAAAAATGCAACGCAAATACTGGTAATATCGTTCAGTTGTATTGAAAAGTGTGTCAAAATGAACGACTGAGTATTTTATAATACAAATTTACCATTCTTCTGGAATAGCGGCTCGATTTTGTCAAGAATGCGACAAAATACAGGAAAATAGAACGCAAATGCTAGCAAAATCGTTCAGTTGTATTGAAAAGCGTTTCAAAATGAACGAGTGAGTCTATTTCATTCTACAATTTTACCATTCTTCTGCAATAACGGCTCGATTTTGTCATGAATGTGACAAAATACAGAAAAATTCAACGCAAATGCTGGTAATATCGTTCAGTTGTATTGAAAGCGTGTCAGAATAAACGGCTGAGTCTATTTTATTATACAATTTTACCATTCTTCTGCAATAACGGTCCGATTTTGTCATGAATGTGACAAAATACAGAAAACTTCAACGCAAATGCTGGTAATATCGTTCAGTTGTATTGAAAGCGTGTCAGAATAAACGGCTGAGACTATTTTATAATACAATTTTACCATTCTTCTGCAAGAACGGCGCGATTTTGTCATGAATGTGACAAAATACAGAAAAATGTAACGCAAATGCTGGTAATCTTTCAGTTTTATTGAAAAGCGTGTCAAAATGAACGAGTGAGTCTATTTCATTCTACAATTTTACCATTCTTCTGCAATAACGATTCGATTTTGTCATAAATGTGACAAAATACAGGATAATTCAATGCAAATGCAAGTAATATCGTTCAGTTGTATTGAAAAGCGTGTCAAAATGAACGACTGAGTATTTAATAATACGAATTTACCATTCTTCTGGAATAACGGCTCGATTTTGTCAAGAATGCGACAAAATACAGGAAAATAGAACGCAAATGCTAGCAAAATCGTTCAGTTGTATTGAAAAGCGTGTCAAAATGAACGAGTGAGTCTATTTCATTGTACAATTCTACCATTCTTCTGCAATAACGGCTCGATTTTGTCATGAATGTGACAAAATACAGAAAAATTCAACGCAAATGCTGGTAATATCGTTCAGTTGTATTGAAAGCGTGTCAGAATAAACGGCTGAGTCTATTTTATTATACAATTTTACCATTCTTCTAAAATAACGGCGCGATTTTGTCATGGATGAGACAAAATACAGAAAAATTCAACGCAAAAGCTGGTAATATCGTTCAGTTGTATTGAAAGCGTGTCAGAATAAACGGCTGAGTCTATTTTATTATACAATTTTACCATTCTTCTGCAATAACGATCCGATTTTGTCAAGAATTTGACAAAATACAGGAAAATAGAAAGCAAATGCTTGCAATAACGTTCAGTTGTTTTGAAAGGCGTGTCAAAATAAGCGACTGAGTCTATTTCATTATACAATTTTACCATTCTTCTGCAATAACTACTCGATTCTGTCAAAAATGTGACAAAATAAAGGAAAATTCAACGCAAATGCTAGTAATATGGTTCAGAAGTATTGAAAGCGTGTCAAAATAAACGGCTGAGTCTATTTTATTATTCAATTTTACCATTCTTCTGAAATAACGGCGCGATTTTGTCATGGATGAGACAAAATACAGGAAAATAGAACGCAAATGCTAGCAAAATCGTTCAGTTGTATTGAAAAGCGTGTCAAAATGAACGAGTGAGTCTATTTCATTCTACAATTTTACCATTCTTCTGCAATAACGATTCGATTTTGTCATAAATGTGACAAAATACAGGATATTTCAATGCAAATGCAAGTAATATCGTTCAGTTGTATTGAAAAGCGTGTCAAAATGAACGGCTGAGTCTATTTAATAATACAATTTTACCATTCTTCTGCAAGAACGGCGCGATTTTGTCATGAATGTGACAAAATACAGAAAAATGCAACGCAAATGCTGGTAATATCGTTCAGTTGTATTGAAAGCGTGTTAGAATAAACGGCTGAGTCTATTTTATTATACAATTTTAACATTATTCTGCAATAACGATCCGATTTTGTCAAGAATTTGACAAAATACAGAAAACTTCAACGCAAATGCTTGCAATAACGTTCAGTTGTTTTGAAAGGCGTGTCAAAATAAGCGACTGAGTCTATTTCATTATACAATTTAACCATTCTTCTGCAATAACTACTCGATTCTGTCAAAAATGTATTTTATTATTCAATTTTACCATTCTTCTGAAATAACGGCGCGATTTTGTCATGGATGAGACAAAATACAGGAAAATAGAACGCAAATGCTAGCAAAATCGTTCAGTTGTATTGAAAAGCGTGTCAAAATGAACGAGTGAGTCTATTTCATTCTACAATTTTACCATTCTTCTGCAATAACGATTCGATTTTGTCATAAATGTGACAAAATACAGGATATTTCAATGCAAATGCAAGTAATATCGTTCAGTTGTATTGAAAAGCGTGTCAAAATGAACGGCTGAGTCTATTTAATAATACAATTTTACCATTCTTCTGCAAGAACGGCGCGATTTTGTCATGAATGTGACAAAATACAGAAAAATGCAACGCAAATGCTGGTAATATCGTTCAGTTGTATTGAAAGCGTGTTAGAATAAACGGCTGAGTCTATTTTATTATACAATTTTAACATTATTCTGCAATAACGATACGATTTTGTCAAGAATTTGACAAAATACAGAAAACTTCAACGCAAATGCTTGCAATAACGTTCAGTTGTTTTGAAAGGCGTGTCAAAATAAGCGACTGAGTCTATTTCATTATACAATTTTACCATTCTTCTGCAATAACTACTCGATTTTGTCAAAAATGTGACAAAATAAAGGAAAATTCAACGCTAATGCTAGTAATATCATTCAGAAGTATTGAAAGCGTGTCTAAATAAACGGCTGAGTCTATTTTATTATTCAATTTTACCATTCTTCTGAAATAACGGCGCGATTTTGTCATGGATGAGACAAAATACAGAAAAATGCAACGCAAATGCTGGTAATATCGTTCAGTTGTATTGAAAAGCGTGTCAATATAAACGGCTGAGGCTATTTTATTATACAATTTTACCATTCTTCTGCAATAACGATCCGATTTTGTCAAGAATTTGACAAAATACAGAAAACTTCAACGCAAATGCTTGCAATAACGTTCAGTTGTTTTGAAAGGCGTGTCAAAATAAGCGACTGAGTCTATTTAATTATACAAATTTACCATTCTTCTGCAATAACTACTCGATTTTGTCAAAAATGTGACAAAATAAAGGAAAATTCAACGCAAATGCTAGTAATAAGGTTCAGAAGTATTGAAAGCGTGTCAAAATAAACGGCTGAGTCTATTTTATTATTCAATTTTACCATTCTTCTGATATAACGGCGCGATTTTGTCATGGATGAGACAAAATACAGGAAAATAGAACGCAAATGCTAGCAAAATCGTTGAGTTGTATCGAAAAGCGTGTCAAAATGAACGAGTGAGTCTATTTCATTCTACAATTTTACCATTCTTCTGCAATAACGATTCGATTTTGTCATAAATGTGACAAAATACAGGATAATTCAATGCAAATGCAAGTAATATCGTTCAGTTGTATTGAATAGCGTGTCAAAATGAACGACTGAGTATTTAGTAATACGAATTTACCATTCTTCAGGAATAACGGCTCGATTTTGTCAAGAATGCGACAAAATACAGGAAAATAGAACGCAAATGCTATCAAAATTGTTCAGTTGTATTGAAAAGCGTGTCAAAATGAACGAGTGAGTCTATTTCATTGTACAATTCTACCATTCTTCTGCAATAACTGCTCGATTTTGTCATGAATGTGACAAAATACAGAAAAATTCAACGCAAATGCTGGTAATATCGTTCAGTTGCATTGAAAGCGTGTCAGAATAAACGGCTGAGTCTATTTTATTATACAATTTTACCATTCTTCCAAAATAACGGCGCGATTTTGTCATGGATGAGACAAAATACAGAAAAATTCAACGCAAATGCTGGTAATATCGTTCAGTTGTATTGCAAGCGTCTCAGAATAATCGGCTGAGTCTATTTCATTATACATTTTACCATTTTTCTGCAATAACGGCTCGATTTTGTCAAGAATCTGACAAAATACAGAAAAATTCAACGCAAATGCTGGTAATATCGTTCAGTTGTATTGAAAGCGTGTCAGAATAAACGGCTGAGTCTATTTTATTATACAATTTTACCATTCTTCCGCAATAACGATCCGATTTTGTCAAGAATTTGACAAATTACAGGAAAACAGAAATCAAATGCTAGCAATAACGTTCAGTTGTTTTGAAAGGCGTGTCAAAATAAGCGACTGAGTCTATTTCATTATACAATTTAACCATTCTTCTGCAATAACTACTCGATTCTGTCAAAAATGTGACAAAATAGAGGAAAATTCAACGCAAATGCTAGCAAAATCGTTCAGTTGTATTGAAAAGCGTGTCAAAATGAACGAGTGAGTCTATTTCATTATACAATTTTACCATTCTTCTGCAATAACGGCTCGATTTTGTCATGAATGTGACAAAATACAGAAAAATTCAACGCAAATGCTGGTAATATCGTTCAGTTGTATTGAAAGCGTGTCAGAATAAACGGCTGAGTCTATTTTATTATACAATTTTACCATTCTTCTGCAATAACGATCCGATTTTGTCAAGAATTTGACAAAATACAGGAAAATAGAAAGCAAATGCTTGCAATAACGTTCAGTTGTTTTGAAAGGCGTGTCAAAATAAGCGACTGAGTCTATTTCATTATACAATTTTACCATTCTTCTGCAATAACTACTCGATTCTGTCAAAAATGTGACAAAATAAAGGAAAATTCAACGCAAATGCTAGTAATATGGTTCAGAAGTATTGAAAACGTGTCAAAATAAACGGCTGAGTCTATTTTATTATTCAATTTTACCATTCTTCTGAAATAACGGCGCGATTTTGTCATGGATGAGACAAAATACAGGAAAATAGAACGCAAATGCTAGAAAAATCGTTCAGTTGTATTGAAAAGCGTGTCAAAATGAACGAGTGAGTCTATTTCATTCTACAATTTTACCATTCTTCTGCAATAACGATTCGATTTTGTCATAAATGTGACAAAATACAGGATAATTCAATGCAAATGCAAGTAATATCGTTCAGTTGTATTGAAAAGCGTGTCAAAATGAACGGCTGAGTCTATTTAATAATACAATTTTACCATTCTTCTGCAAGAACGGCGCGATTTTGTCATGAATGTGACAAAATACAGAAAAATGCAACGCAAATGCTGGTAATATCGTTCAGTTGTATTGAAAAGTGTGTCAAAATGAACGACTGAGTATTTTATAATACAAATTTACCATTCTTCTGGAATAGCGGCTCGATTTTGTCAAGAATGCGACAAAATACAGGAAAATAGAACGCAAATGCTAGCAAAATCGTTCAGTTGTATTGAAAAGCGTGTCAAAATGAACGAGTGAGTCTATTTCATTCTACAATTTTACCATTCTTCTGCAATAACGGCTCGATTTTGTCATGAATGTGACAAAATACAGAAAAATTCAACGCAAATGCTGGTAATATCGTTCAGTTGTATTGAAAGCGTGTCAGAATAAACGGCTGAGTCTATTTTATTATACAATTTTACCATTCTTCTGCAAAAACGGTCCGATTTTGTCATGAATGTGACAAAATACAGAAAAATTCAACGCAAATGCTGGTAATATCGTTCAGTTGTATTGAAAGCGTGTCAGAATAAACGGCTGAGACTATTTTATAATACAATTTTACCATTCTTCTGCAAGAACGGCGCGATTTTGTCATGAATGTGACAAAATACAGAAAAATGCAACGCAAATGCTGGTAATCTTTCAGTTTTATTGAAAAGCGTGTCAAAATGAACGAGAGAGTCTATTTCATTCTACAATTTTACCATTCTTCTGCAATAACGATTCGATTTTGTCATAAATGTGACAAAATACAGGATAATTCAATGCAAATGCAAGTAATTTCGTTCAGTTGTATTGAAAAGCGTGTCAAAATGATCGACTGAGTATTTAATAATACGAATTTACCATTCTTCCGCAATAACGATCCGATTTTGTCAAGAATTTGACAAAATACAGGAAAATAGAAAGCAAATGCTTGCAATAACGTTCAGTTGTTTTGAAAGGCGTGTCAAAATAAGCGACTGAGTCTATTTTATTATACAATTTTACCATTCTTCCGCAATAACGATCCGATTTTGTCAAGAATTTGACAAATTACAGGAAAACAGAAATCAAATGCTAGCAATAACGTTCAGTTGTTTTGAAAGGCGTGTCAAAATAAGCGACTGAGTCTATTTCATTATACAATTTAACCATTCTTCTGCAATAACTACTCGATTCTGTCAAAAATGTGACAAAATAGAGGAAAATTCAACGCAAATGCTAGCAAAATCGTTCAGTTGTATTGAAAAGCGTGTCAAAATGAACGAGTGAGTCTATTTCATTATACAATTTTACCATTCTTCTGCAATAACGGCTCGATTTTGTCATGAATGTGACAAAATACAGAAAAATTCAACGCAAATGCTGGTAATATCGTTCAGTTGTATTGATAGCGTGTCAGAATAAACGGCTGAGTCTATTTTATTATACAATTTTACCATTCTTCTGCAATAACGATCCGATTTTGTCAAGAATTTGACAAAATACAGGAAAATAGAAAGCAAATGCTTGCAATAACGTTCAGTTGTTTTGAAAGGCGTGTCAAAATAAGCGACTGAGTCTATTTCATTATACAATTTTACCATACTTCTGCAATAACTACTCGATTCTGTCAAAAATGTGACAAAATAAAGGAAAATTCAACGCAAATGCTAGTAATATGGTTCAGAAGTATTGAAAACGTGTCAAAATAAACGGCTGAGTCTATTTTATTATTCAATTTTACCATTCTTCTGAAATAACGGCGCGATTTTGTCATGGATGAGACAAAATACAGGAAAATAGAACGCAAATGCTAGAAAAATCGTTCAGTTGTATTGAAAAGCGTGTCAAAATGAACGAGTGAGTCTATTTCATTCTACAATTTTACCATTCTTCTGCAATAACGATTCGATTTTGTCATAAATGTGACAAAATACAGGATAATTCAATGCAAATGCAAGTAATATCGTTCAGTTGTATTGAAAAGCGTGTCAAAATGAACGGCTGAGTCTATTTAATAATACAATTTTACCATTCATCTGCAAGAACGGCGCGATTTTGTCATGAATGTGACAAAATACAGAAAAATGCAACGCAAATGCTGGTAATATCGTTCAGTTGTATTGAAAAGTGTGTCAAAATGAACGACTGAGTATTTTATAATACAAATTTACCATTCTTCTGGAATAGCGGCTCGATTTTGTCAAGAATGCGACAAAATACAGGAAAATAGAACGCAAATGCTAGCAAAATCGTTCAGTTGTATTGAAAAGCGTGTCAAAATGAACGAGTGAGTCTATTTCATTCTACAATTTTACCATTCTTCTGCAATAACGGCTCGATTTTGTCATGAATGTGACAAAATACAGAAAAATTCAACGCAAATGCTGGTAATATCGTTCAGTTGTATTGAAAGCGTGTCAGAATAAACGGCTGAGTCTATTTTATTATACAATTTTACCATTCTTCTGCAAAAACGGTCCGATTTTGTCATGAATGTGACAAAATACAGAAAACTTCAACGCAAATGCTGGTAATATCGTTCAGTTGTATTGAAAGCGTGTCAGAATAAACGGCTGAGACTATTTTATAATACAATTTTACCATTCTTCTGCAAGAACGGCGCGATTTTGTCATGAATGTGACAAAATACAGAAAAATGCAACGCAAATGCTGGTAATCTTTCAGTTTTATTGATAAGCGTGTCAAAATGAACGAGAGAGTCTATTTCATTCTACAATTTTACCATTCTTCTGCAATAACGATTCGATTTTGTCATAAATGTGACAAAATACAGGATAATTCAATGCAAATGCAAGTAATATCGTTCAGTTGTATTGAAAAGCGTGTCAAAATGATCGACTGAGTATTTAATAATACGAATTTACCATTCTTCCGCAATAACGATCCGATTTTGTCAAGAATTTGACAAAATACAGGAAAATAGAAAGCAAATGCTTGCAATAACGTTCAGTTGTTTTGAAAGGCGTGTCAAAATAAGCGACTGAGTCTATTTCATTATACAATTTTACCATTCTTCTGCAATAACTACTCGATTCTGTCAAAAATGTGACAAAATAGAGGAAAATTCAACGCAAATGCTAGCAAAATCGTTCAGTTGTATTGAAAAGCGTGTCAAAATGAACGAGTGAGTCTATTTCATTATACAATTTTACCATTCTTCTGCAATAACGGCTCGATTTTGTCATGAATGTGACAAAATACAGAAAAATTCAACGCAAATGCTGGTAATATCGTTCAGTTGTATTGATAGCGTGTCAGAATAAACGGCTGAGTCTATTTTATTATACAATTTTACCATTCTTCTGCAATAACGATCCGATTTTGTCAAGAATTTGACAAAATACAGGAAAATAGAAAGCAAATGCTTGCAATAACGTTCAGTTGTTTTGAAAGGCGTGTCAAAATAAGCGACTGAGTCTATTTCATTATACAATTTTACCATACTTCTGCAATAACTACTCGATTCTGTCAAAAATGTGACAAAATAAAGGAAAATTCAACGCAAATGCTAGTAATATGGTTCAGAAGTATTGAAAACGTGTCAAAATAAACGGCTGAGTCTATTTTATTATTCAATTTTACCATTCTTCTGAAATAACGGCGCGATTTTGTCATGGATGAGACAAAATACAGGAAAATAGAACGCAAATGCTAGAAAAATCGTTCAGTTGTATTGAAAAGCGTGTCAAAATGAACGAGTGAGTCTATTTCATTCTACAATTTTACCATTCTTCTGCAATAACGATTCGATTTTGTCATAAATGTGACAAAATACAGGATAATTCAATGCAAATGCAAGTAATATCGTTCAGTTGTATTGAAAAGCGTGTCAAAATGAACGGCTGAGTCTATTTAATAATACAATTTTACCATTCTTCTGCAAGAACGGCGCGATTTTGTCATGAATGTGACAAAATACAGAAAAATGCAACGCAAATGCTGGTAATATCGTTCAGTTGTATTGAAAAGTGTGTCAAAATGAACGACTGAGTATTTTATAATACAAATTTACCATTCTTCTGGAATAGCGGCTCGATTTTGTCAAGAATGCGACAAAATACAGGAAAATAGAACGCAAATGCTAGCAAAATCGTTCAGTTGTATTGAAAAGCGTGTCAAAATGAACGAGTGAGTCTATTTCATTCTACAATTTTACCATTCTTCTGCAATAACGGCTCGATTTTGTCATGAATGTGACAAAATACAGAAAAATTCAACGCAAATGCTGGTAATATCGTTCAGTTGTATTGAAAGCGTGTCAGAATAAACGGCTGAGTCTATTTTATTATACAATTTTACCATTCTTCTGCAAAAACGGTCCGATTTTGTCATGAATGTGACAAAATACAGAAAACTTCAACGCAAATGCTGGTAATATCGTTCAGTTGTATTGAAAAGCGTGTCAAAATGAACGACTGAGTATTTAATAATACGAATTTACCATTCTTCTGGAATAACGGCTCGATTTTGTCAAGAATGCGACAAAATACAGGAAAATAGAACGCAAATGCTAGCAAAATCGTTCAGTTGTATTGAAAAGCGTGTCAAAATGAACGAGTGAGTCTATTTCATTGTACAATTCTACCATTCTTCTGCAATAACGGCTCGATTTTGTCATGAATGTGACAAAATACAGAAAAATTCAACGCAAATGCTGGTAATATCGTTCAGTTGTATTGAAAGCGTGTCAGAATAAACGGCTGAGTCTATTTTATTATACAATTTTACCATTCTTCTAAAATAACGGCGCGATTTTGTCATGGATGAGACAAAATACAGAAAAATTCAACGCAAAAGCTGGTAATATCGTTCAGTTGTATTGAAAGCGTGTCAGAATAAACGGCTGAGTCTATTTTATTATACAATTTTACCATTCTTCTGCAATAACGATCCGATTTTGTCAAGAATTTGACAAAATACAGGAAAATAGAAAGCAAATGCTTGCAATAACGTTCAGTTGTTTTGAAAGGCGTGTCAAAATAAGCGACTGAGTCTATTTCATTATACAATTTTACCATTCTTCTGCAATAACTACTCGATTCTGTCAAAAATGTGACAAAATAAAGGAAAATTCAACGCAAATGCTAGTAATATGGTTCAGAAGTATTGAAAGCGTGTCAAAATAAACGGCTGAGTCTATTTTATTATTCAATTTTACCATTCTTCTGAAATAACGGCGCGATTTTGTCATGGATGAGACAAAATACAGGAAAATAGAACGCAAATGCTAGCAAAATCGTTCAGTTGTATTGAAAAGCGTGTCAAAATGAACGAGTGAGTCTATTTCATTCTACAATTTTACCATTCTTCTGCAATAACGATTCGATTTTGTCATAAATGTGACAAAATACAGGATATTTCAATGCAAATGCAAGTAATATCGTTCAGTTGTATTGAAAAGCGTGTCAAAATGAACGGCTGAGTCTATTTAATAATACAATTTTACCATTCTTCTGCAAGAACGGCGCGATTTTGTCATGAATGTGACAAAATACAGAAAAATGCAACGCAAATGCTGGTAATATCGTTCAGTTGTATTGAAAGCGTGTTAGAATAAACGGCTGAGTCTATTTTATTATACAATTTTAACATTATTCTGCAATAACGATCCGATTTTGTCAAGAATTTGACAAAATACAGAAAACTTCAACGCAAATGCTTGCAATAACGTTCAGTTGTTTTGAAAGGCGTGTCAAAATAAGCGACTGAGTCTATTTCATTATACAATTTAACCATTCTTCTGCAATAACTACTCGATTCTGTCAAAAATGTATTTTATTATTCAATTTTACCATTCTTCTGAAATAACGGCGCGATTTTGTCATGGATGAGACAAAATACAGGAAAATAGAACGCAAATGCTAGCAAAATCGTTCAGTTGTATTGAAAAGCGTGTCAAAATGAACGAGTGAGTCTATTTCATTCTACAATTTTACCATTCTTCTGCAATAACGATTCGATTTTGTCATAAATGTGACAAAATACAGGATATTTCAATGCAAATGCAAGTAATATCGTTCAGTTGTATTGAAAAGCGTGTCAAAATGAACGGCTGAGTCTATTTAATAATACAATTTTACCATTCTTCTGCAAGAACGGCGCGATTTTGTCATGAATGTGACAAAATACAGAAAAATGCAACGCAAATGCTGGTAATATCGTTCAGTTGTATTGAAAGCGTGTTAGAATAAACGGCTGAGTCTATTTTATTATACAATTTTAACATTATTCTGCAATAACGATCCGATTTTGTCAAGAATTTGACAAAATACAGAAAACTTCAACGCAAATGCTTGCAATAACGTTCAGTTGTTTTGAAAGGCGTGTCAAAATAAGCGACTGAGTCTATTTCATTATACAATTTTACCATTCTTCTGCAATAACTACTCGATTTTGTCAAAAATGTGACAAAATAAAGGAAAATTCAACGCTAATGCTAGTAATATCATTCAGAAGTATTGAAAGCGTGTCTAAATAAACGGCTGAGTCTATTTTATTATTCAATTTTACCATTCTTCTGAAATAACGGCGCGATTTTGTCATGGATGAGACAAAATACAGAAAAATGCAACGCAAATGCTGGTAATATCGTTCAGTTGTATTGAAAAGCGTGTCAATATAAACGGCTGAGGCTATTTTATTATACAATTTTACCATTCTTCTGCAATAACGATCCGATTTTGTCAAGAATTTGACAAAATACAGAAAACTTCAACGCAAATGCTTGCAATAACGTTCAGTTGTTTTGAAAGGCGTGTCAAAATAAGCGACTGAGTCTATTTAATTATACAAATTTACCATTCTTCTGCAATAACTACTCGATTTTGTCAAAAATGTGACAAAATAAAGGAAAATTCAACGCAAATGCTAGTAATAAGGTTCAGAAGTATTGAAAGCGTGTCAAAATAAACGGCTGAGTCTATTTTATTATTCAATTTTACCATTCTTCTGATATAACGGCGCGATTTTGTCATGGATGAGACAAAATACAGGAAAATAGAACGCAAATGCTAGCAAAATCGTTGAGTTGTATCGAAAAGCGTGTCAAAATGAACGAGTGAGTCTATTTCATTCTACAATTTTACCATTCTTCTGCAATAACGATTCGATTTTGTCATAAATGTGACAAAATACAGGATAATTCAATGCAAATGCAAGTAATATCGTTCAGTTGTATTGAATAGCGTGTCAAAATGAACGACTGAGTATTTAGTAATACGAATTTACCATTCTTCAGGAATAACGGCTCGATTTTGTCAAGAATGCGACAAAATACAGGAAAATAGAACGCAAATGCTATCAAAATTGTTCAGTTGTATTGAAAAGCGTGTCAAAATGAACGAGTGAGTCTATTTCATTGTACAATTCTACCATTCTTCTGCAATAACTGCTCGATTTTGTCATGAATGTGACAAAATACAGAAAAATTCAACGCAAATGCTGGTAATATCGTTCAGTTGCATTGAAAGCGTGTCAGAATAAACGGCTGAGTCTATTTTATTATACAATTTTACCATTCTTCCAAAATAACGGCGCGATTTTGTCATGGATGAGACAAAATACAGAAAAATTCAACGCAAATGCTGGTAATATCGTTCAGTTGTATTGCAAGCGTCTCAGAATAATCGGCTGAGTCTATTTCATTATACATTTTACCATTTTTCTGCAATAACGGCTCGATTTTGTCAAGAATCTGACAAAATACAGAAAAATTCAACGCAAATGCTGGTAATATCGTTCAGTTGTATTGAAAGCGTGTCAGAATAAACGGCTGAGTCTATTTTATTATACAATTTTACCATTCTTCCGCAATAACGATCCGATTTTGTCAAGAATTTGACAAATTACAGGAAAACAGAAATCAAATGCTAGCAATAACGTTCAGTTGTTTTGAAAGGCGTGTCAAAATAAGCGACTGAGTCTATTTCATTATACAATTTAACCATTCTTCTGCAATAACTACTCGATTCTGTCAAAAATGTGACAAAATAGAGGAAAATTCAACGCAAATGCTAGCAAAATCGTTCAGTTGTATTGAAAAGCGTGTCAAAATGAACGAGTGAGTCTATTTCATTATACAATTTTACCATTCTTCTGCAATAACGGCTCGATTTTGTCATGAATGTGACAAAATACAGAAAAATTCAACGCAAATGCTGGTAATATCGTTCAGTTGTATTGAAAGCGTGTCAGAATAAACGGCTGAGTCTATTTTATTATACAATTTTACCATTCTTCTGCAATAACGATCCGATTTTGTCAAGAATTTGACAAAATACAGGAAAATAGAAAGCAAATGCTTGCAATAACGTTCAGTTGTTTTGAAAGGCGTGTCAAAATAAGCGACTGAGTCTATTTCATTATACAATTTTACCATTCTTCTGCAATAACTACTCGATTCTGTCAAAAATGTGACAAAATAAAGGAAAATTCAACGCAAATGCTAGTAATATGGTTCAGAAGTATTGAAAACGTGTCAAAATAAACGGCTGAGTCTATTTTATTATTCAATTTTACCATTCTTCTGAAATAACGGCGCGATTTTGTCATGGATGAGACAAAATACAGGAAAATAGAACGCAAATGCTAGAAAAATCGTTCAGTTGTATTGAAAAGCGTGTCAAAATGAACGAGTGAGTCTATTTCATTCTACAATTTTACCATTCTTCTGCAATAACGATTCGATTTTGTCATAAATGTGACAAAATACAGGATAATTCAATGCAAATGCAAGTAATATCGTTCAGTTGTATTGAAAAGCGTGTCAAAATGAACGGCTGAGTCTATTTAATAATACAATTTTACCATTCTTCTGCAAGAACGGCGCGATTTTGTCATGAATGTGACAAAATACAGAAAAATGCAACGCAAATGCTGGTAATATCGTTCAGTTGTATTGAAAAGTGTGTCAAAATGAACGACTGAGTATTTTATAATACAAATTTACCATTCTTCTGGAATAGCGGCTCGATTTTGTCAAGAATGCGACAAAATACAGGAAAATAGAACGCAAATGCTAGCAAAATCGTTCAGTTGTATTGAAAAGCGTGTCAAAATGAACGAGTGAGTCTATTTCATTCTACAATTTTACCATTCTTCTGCAATAACGGCTCGATTTTGTCATGAATGTGACAAAATACAGAAAAATTCAACGCAAATGCTGGTAATATCGTTCAGTTGTATTGAAAGCGTGTCAGAATAAACGGCTGAGTCTATTTTATTATACAATTTTACCATTCTTCTGCAAAAACGGTCCGATTTTGTCATGAATGTGACAAAATACAGAAAAATTCAACGCAAATGCTGGTAATATCGTTCAGTTGTATTGAAAGCGTGTCAGAATAAACGGCTGAGACTATTTTATAATACAATTTTACCATTCTTCTGCAAGAACGGCGCGATTTTGTCATGAATGTGACAAAATACAGAAAAATGCAACGCAAATGCTGGTAATCTTTCAGTTTTATTGAAAAGCGTGTCAAAATGAACGAGAGAGTCTATTTCATTCTACAATTTTACCATTCTTCTGCAATAACGATTCGATTTTGTCATAAATGTGACAAAATACAGGATAATTCAATGCAAATGCAAGTAATTTCGTTCAGTTGTATTGAAAAGCGTGTCAAAATGATCGACTGAGTATTTAATAATACGAATTTACCATTCTTCCGCAATAACGATCCGATTTTGTCAAGAATTTGACAAAATACAGGAAAATAGAAAGCAAATGCTTGCAATAACGTTCAGTTGTTTTGAAAGGCGTGTCAAAATAAGCGACTGAGTCTATTTTATTATACAATTTTACCATTCTTCCGCAATAACGATCCGATTTTGTCAAGAATTTGACAAATTACAGGAAAACAGAAATCAAATGCTAGCAATAACGTTCAGTTGTTTTGAAAGGCGTGTCAAAATAAGCGACTGAGTCTATTTCATTATACAATTTAACCATTCTTCTGCAATAACTACTCGATTCTGTCAAAAATGTGACAAAATAGAGGAAAATTCAACGCAAATGCTAGCAAAATCGTTCAGTTGTATTGAAAAGCGTGTCAAAATGAACGAGTGAGTCTATTTCATTATACAATTTTACCATTCTTCTGCAATAACGGCTCGATTTTGTCATGAATGTGACAAAATACAGAAAAATTCAACGCAAATGCTGGTAATATCGTTCAGTTGTATTGATAGCGTGTCAGAATAAACGGCTGAGTCTATTTTATTATACAATTTTACCATTCTTCTGCAATAACGATCCGATTTTGTCAAGAATTTGACAAAATACAGGAAAATAGAAAGCAAATGCTTGCAATAACGTTCAGTTGTTTTGAAAGGCGTGTCAAAATAAGCGACTGAGTCTATTTCATTATACAATTTTACCATACTTCTGCAATAACTACTCGATTCTGTCAAAAATGTGACAAAATAAAGGAAAATTCAACGCAAATGCTAGTAATATGGTTCAGAAGTATTGAAAACGTGTCAAAATAAACGGCTGAGTCTATTTTATTATTCAATTTTACCATTCTTCTGAAATAACGGCGCGATTTTGTCATGGATGAGACAAAATACAGGAAAATAGAACGCAAATGCTAGAAAAATCGTTCAGTTGTATTGAAAAGCGTGTCAAAATGAACGAGTGAGTCTATTTCATTCTACAATTTTACCATTCTTCTGCAATAACGATTCGATTTTGTCATAAATGTGACAAAATACAGGATAATTCAATGCAAATGCAAGTAATATCGTTCAGTTGTATTGAAAAGCGTGTCAAAATGAACGGCTGAGTCTATTTAATAATACAATTTTACCATTCATCTGCAAGAACGGCGCGATTTTGTCATGAATGTGACAAAATACAGAAAAATGCAACGCAAATGCTGGTAATATCGTTCAGTTGTATTGAAAAGTGTGTCAAAATGAACGACTGAGTATTTTATAATACAAATTTACCATTCTTCTGGAATAGCGGCTCGATTTTGTCAAGAATGCGACAAAATACAGGAAAATAGAACGCAAATGCTAGCAAAATCGTTCAGTTGTATTGAAAAGCGTGTCAAAATGAACGAGTGAGTCTATTTCATTCTACAATTTTACCATTCTTCTGCAATAACGGCTCGATTTTGTCATGAATGTGACAAAATACAGAAAAATTCAACGCAAATGCTGGTAATATCGTTCAGTTGTATTGAAAGCGTGTCAGAATAAACGGCTGAGTCTATTTTATTATACAATTTTACCATTCTTCTGCAAAAACGGTCCGATTTTGTCATGAATGTGACAAAATACAGAAAACTTCAACGCAAATGCTGGTAATATCGTTCAGTTGTATTGAAAGCGTGTCAGAATAAACGGCTGAGACTATTTTATAATACAATTTTACCATTCTTCTGCAAGAACGGCGCGATTTTGTCATGAATGTGACAAAATACAGAAAAATGCAACGCAAATGCTGGTAATCTTTCAGTTTTATTGATAAGCGTGTCAAAATGAACGAGAGAGTCTATTTCATTCTACAATTTTACCATTCTTCTGCAATAACGATTCGATTTTGTCATAAATGTGACAAAATACAGGATAATTCAATGCAAATGCAAGTAATATCGTTCAGTTGTATTGAAAAGCGTGTCAAAATGATCGACTGAGTATTTAATAATACGAATTTACCATTCTTCCGCAATAACGATCCGATTTTGTCAAGAATTTGACAAAATACAGGAAAATAGAAAGCAAATGCTTGCAATAACGTTCAGTTGTTTTGAAAGGCGTGTCAAAATAAGCGACTGAGTCTATTTCATTATACAATTTTACCATTCTTCTGCAATAACTACTCGATTCTGTCAAAAATGTGACAAAATAGAGGAAAATTCAACGCAAATGCTAGCAAAATCGTTCAGTTGTATTGAAAAGCGTGTCAAAATGAACGAGTGAGTCTATTTCATTATACAATTTTACCATTCTTCTGCAATAACGGCTCGATTTTGTCATGAATGTGACAAAATACAGAAAAATTCAACGCAAATGCTGGTAATATCGTTCAGTTGTATTGATAGCGTGTCAGAATAAACGGCTGAGTCTATTTTATTATACAATTTTACCATTCTTCTGCAATAACGATCCGATTTTGTCAAGAATTTGACAAAATACAGGAAAATAGAAAGCAAATGCTTGCAATAACGTTCAGTTGTTTTGAAAGGCGTGTCAAAATAAGCGACTGAGTCTATTTCATTATACAATTTTACCATACTTCTGCAATAACTACTCGATTCTGTCAAAAATGTGACAAAATAAAGGAAAATTCAACGCAAATGCTAGTAATATGGTTCAGAAGTATTGAAAACGTGTCAAAATAAACGGCTGAGTCTATTTTATTATTCAATTTTACCATTCTTCTGAAATAACGGCGCGATTTTGTCATGGATGAGACAAAATACAGGAAAATAGAACGCAAATGCTAGAAAAATCGTTCAGTTGTATTGAAAAGCGTGTCAAAATGAACGAGTGAGTCTATTTCATTCTACAATTTTACCATTCTTCTGCAATAACGATTCGATTTTGTCATAAATGTGACAAAATACAGGATAATTCAATGCAAATGCAAGTAATATCGTTCAGTTGTATTGAAAAGCGTGTCAAAATGAACGGCTGAGTCTATTTAATAATACAATTTTACCATTCTTCTGCAAGAACGGCGCGATTTTGTCATGAATGTGACAAAATACAGAAAAATGCAACGCAAATGCTGGTAATATCGTTCAGTTGTATTGAAAAGTGTGTCAAAATGAACGACTGAGTATTTTATAATACAAATTTACCATTCTTCTGGAATAGCGGCTCGATTTTGTCAAGAATGCGACAAAATACAGGAAAATAGAACGCAAATGCTAGCAAAATCGTTCAGTTGTATTGAAAAGCGTGTCAAAATGAACGAGTGAGTCTATTTCATTCTACAATTTTACCATTCTTCTGCAATAACGGCTCGATTTTGTCATGAATGTGACAAAATACAGAAAAATTCAACGCAAATGCTGGTAATATCGTTCAGTTGTATTGAAAGCGTGTCAGAATAAACGGCTGAGTCTATTTTATTATACAATTTTACCATTCTTCTGCAAAAACGGTCCGATTTTGTCATGAATGTGACAAAATACAGAAAACTTCAACGCAAATGCTGGTAATATCGTTCAGTTGTATTGAAAGCGTGTCAGAATAAACGGCTGAGACTATTTTATAATACAATTTTACCATTCTTCTGCAAGAACGGCGCGATTTTGTCATGAATGTGACAAAATACAGAAAAATGCAACGCAAATGCTGGTAATCTTTCAGTTTTATTGATAAGCGTGTCAAAATGAACGAGAGAGTCTATTTCATTCTACAATTTTACCATTCTTCTGCAATAACGATTCGATTTTGTCATAAATGTGACAAAATACAGGATAATTCAATGCAAATGCAAGTAATATCGTTCAGTTGTATTGAAAAGCGTGTCAAAATGATCGACTGAGTATTTAATAATACGAATTTACCATTCTTCCGCAATAACGATCCGATTTTGTCAAGAATTTGACAAAATACAGGAAAATAGAAAGCAAATGCTTGCAATAACGTTCAGTTGTTTTGAAAGGCGTGTCAAAATAAGCGACTGAGTCTATTTCATTATACAATTTTACCATTCTTCTGCAATAACTACTCGATTTTGTCAAAAATGTGACAAAATAAAGGAAAATTCAACGCAAATGCTAGTAATAAGGTTCAGAAGTATTGAAAGCGTGTCAAAATAAACGGCTGAGTCTATTTTATTATTCAATTTTACCATTCTTCTGAAATAACGGCGCGATTTTGTCATGGATGAGACAAAATACAGGAAAATAGAACGCAAATGCTAGCAAAATCGTTGAGTTGTATCGAAAAGCGTGTCAAAATGAACGAGTGAGTCTATTTCATTCTACAATTTTACCATTCTTCTGCAATAACGATTCGATTTTGTCATAAATGTGACAAAATACAGGATAATTCAATGCAAATGCAAGTAATATCGTTCAGTTGTATTGAATAGCGTGTCAAAATGAACGACTGAGTATTTAGTAATACGAATTTACCATTCTTCTGGAATAACGGCTCGATTTTGTCAAGAATGCGACAAAATACAGGAAAATAGAACGCAAATGCTATCAAAATTGTTCAGTTGTATTGAAAAGCGTGTCAAAATGAACGAGTGAGTCTATTTCATTGTACAATTCTACCATTCTTCTGCAATAACGGCTCGATTTTGTCATGAATGTGACAAAATACAGAAAAATTCAACGCAAATGCTGGTAATATCGTTCAGTTGTATTGAAAGCGTGTCAGAATAAACGGCTGAGTCTATTTTATTATACAATTTTACCATTCTTCCAAAATAACGGCGCGATTTTGTCATGGATGAGACAAAATACAGAAAAATTCAACGCAAATGCTGGTAATATCGTTCAGTTGTATTGCAAGCGTCTCAGAATAATCGGCTGAGTCTATTTCATTATACATTTTACCATTTTTCTGCAATAACGGCTCGATTTTGTCAAGAATCTGACAAAATACAGAAAAATTCATCGCAAATGCTGGTAATATCGTTCAGTTGTATTGAAAGCGTGTTAGAATAAACGGCTGAGTCTATTTTATTATACAATTTTAACATTATTCTGCAATAACGATCCGATTTTGTCAAGAATTTGACAAAATACAGGAAAATAGAAAGCAAATGCTAGCAATAACGTTCAGTTGTTTTGAAAGGCGTGTCAAAATAAGCGACTGAGTCTATTTCATTATACAATTTTACCATTCTTCTGCAATAACTACTCGATTCTGTCAAAAATGTGACAAAATAAAGGAAAATTCAACGCAAATGCTTGTAATATCGTTCAGTAGTATTGAAAGCGTGTCAAAATAAACGGCTGAGTCTATTTTATAATACAATTTTACCAGTCTTCTGCAATTACGGCTCGATTTTGTCATGAATGTGACAAAATACAAAAAAATGCAACGCAAATGATGGTAATATCGTCAGTTGTATTGAAAAGCGTGTCAGAATAAACGGCTGAGTCTATTTTATTATACAATTTTACCATTCTTCTGCAATAACGATACGATCTTGTCAAGAATTTGACAAAATACAGGAAAATAGAAAGCAAATGCTAGCAATAACGTTCAGTTGTTTTGAAAGGCGTGTCGAAATAAGCGACTGAGTCTATTTCATTATACAATTTTACCATTCTTCTGCAATAACTACTCGATTCTGTCAAAAATGTGACAAAATAAAGGAAAATTCAACGCAAATGCTTGTAATATCGTTCAGTAGTATTGAAAGCGTGTCAAAATAAACGGCTGAGTCTATTTTATTATACAATTTTACCATTCTTCTGAAATAACGCCGCGATTTTGTCATGAATGTGACAAAATACAGAAAAATGCAACGCAAATGCTGGTAATATCGTTCAGTTGTATTGAAAAGCGTGTCAATATAAACGGCTGAGGCTATTTTATTATACAATTTTACCATTCTTCTGCAATAACGATCCGATTTTGTCAAGAATTTGACAAAATACAGAAAACTTCAACGCAAATGCTTGCAATAACGTTCAGTTGTTTTGAAAGGCGTGTCAAAATAAGCGACTGAGTCTATTTCATTATACAATTTTACCATTCTTCTGCAATAACTACTCGATTTTGTCAAAAATGTGACAAAATAAAGGAAAATTCAACGCTAATGCTAGTAATATCGTTCAGAAGTATTGAAAGCGTGTCTAAATAAACGGCTGAGTCTATTTTATTATTCAATTTTACCATTCTTCTGAAATAACGGCGCGATTTTGTCATGGATGAGACAAAATACAGAAAAATGCAACGCAAATGCTGGTAATATCGTTCAGTTGTATTGAAAAGTGTGTCAAAATGAACGACTGAGTATTTTATAATACAAATTTACCATTCTTCTGGAATAGCGGCTCGATTTTGTCAAGAATGCGACAAAATACAGGAAAATAGAACGCAAATGCTAGCAAAATCGTTCAGTTGTATTGAAAAGCGTTTCAAAATGAACGAGTGAGTCTATTTCATTCTACAATTTTACCATTCTTCTGCAATAACGGCTCGATTTTGTCATGAATGTGACAAAATACAGAAAAATTCAACGCAAATGCTGGTAATATCGTTCAGTTGTATTGAAAGCGTGTCAGAATAAACGGCTGAGTCTATTTTATTATACAATTTTACCATTCTTCTGCAATAACGGTCCGATTTTGTCATGAATGTGACAAAATACAGAAAACTTCAACGCAAATGCTGGTAATATCGTTCAGTTGTATTGAAAGCGTGTCAGAATAAACGGCTGAGACTATTTTATAATACAATTTTACCATTCTTCTGCAAGAACGGCGCGATTTTGTCATGAATGTGACAAAATACAGAAAAATGTAACGCAAATGCTGGTAATCTTTCAGTTTTATTGAAAAGCGTGTCAAAATGAACGAGTGAGTCTATTTCATTCTACAATTTTACCATTCTTCTGCAATAACGATTCGATTTTGTCATAAATGTGACAAAATACAGGATAATTCAATGCAAATGCAAGTAATATCGTTCAGTTGTATTGAAAAGCGTGTCAAAATGAACGACTGAGTATTTAATAATACGAATTTACCATTCTTCTGGAATAACGGCTCGATTTTGTCAAGAATGCGACAAAATACAGGAAAATAGAACGCAAATGCTAGCAAAATCGTTCAGTTGTATTGAAAAGCGTGTCAAAATGAACGAGTGAGTCTATTTCATTGTACAATTCTACCATTCTTCTGCAATAACGGCTCGATTTTGTCATGAATGTGACAAAATACAGAAAAATTCAACGCAAATGCTGGTAATATCGTTCAGTTGTATTGAAAGCGTGTCAGAATAAACGGCTGAGTCTATTTTATTATACAATTTTACCATTCTTCTAAAATAACGGCGCGATTTTGTCATGGATGAGACAAAATACAGAAAAATTCAACGCAAAAGCTGGTAATATCGTTCAGTTGTATTGAAAGCGTGTCAGAATAATCGGCTGAGTCTATTTCATTATACATTTTACCATTTTTCTGCAATAACGGCTCGATTTTGTCAAGAATCTGACAAAATACAGAAAAATTCAACGCAAATGCTGGTAATATCGTTCAGTTGTTTTGAAAGCGTGTCAGAATAAACGGCTGAGTCTATTTTATTATACAATTTTACCATTCTTCCGCAATAACGATCCGATTTTGTCAAGAATTTGACAAATTACAGGAAAACAGAAATCAAATGCTAGCAATAACGTTCAGTTGTTTTGAAAGGCGTGTCAAAATAAGCGACTGAGTCTATTTCATTATACAATTTTACCATTCTTCTGCAATAACTACTCGATTCTGTCAAAAATGTGACAAAATACAGAAAAATGCAACGCAAATGATGGTAATATTGTCAGTTGTATTGAAAAGCGTGTCAGAATAAACGGCTGAGTCTATTTTATTATACAATTTTACCATTCTTCTGAAATAACGCCGCGATTTTGTCATGAATGTGACAAAATACAGAAAAATGCAACGCAAATGCTGGTAATATCGTTCAGTTGTATTGAAAAGCGTGTCAATATAAACGGCTGAGGCTATTTTATTATACAATTTTACCATTCTTCTGCAATAACGATCCGATTTTGTCAAGAATTTGACAAAATACAGAAAACTTCAATGCAAATGCTTGCAATAACGTTCAGTTGTTTTGAAAGGCGTGTCAAAATAAGCGACTGAGTCTATTTCATTATACAATTTTACCATTCTTCTGCAATAACTACTCGATTTTGTCAAAAATGTGACAAAATAAAGGAAAATTCAACGCTAATGCTAGTAATATCGTTCAGAAGTATTGAAAGCGTGTCTAAATAAACGGCTGAGTCTATTTTATTATACAATTTTACCATTCTTCTGCAATAACTACTCGATTCTGTCAAAAATGTGACAAAATAAAGGAAAATTCAACGCAAATGCTAGTAGTATGGTTCAGAAGTATTGAAAGCGTGTCAAAATAAACGGCTGAGTCTATTTTATTATTCAATTTTACCATTCTTCTGAAATAACGGCGCGATTTTGTCATGGATGAGACAAAATACAGAAAAATTCAACGCAAATGCTGGTAATATCGTTCAGTTGTTTTGAAAGCGTGTCAGAATAAACGGCTGAGTCTATTTTATTATACAATTTTACCATTCTTCCGCAATAACGATCCGATTTTGTCAAGAATTTGACAAATTACAGGAAAACAGAAATCAAATGCTAGCAATAACGTTCAGTTGTTTTGAAAGGCGTGTCAAAATAAGCGACTGAGTCTATTTCATTATACAATTTTACCATTCTTCTGCAATAACTACTCGATTCTGTCAAAAATGTGACAAAATACAGAAAAATGCAACGCAAATGATGGTAATATTGTCAGTTGTATTGAAAAGCGTGTCAGAATAAACGGCTGAGTCTATTTTATTATACAATTTTACCATTCTTCTGAAATAACGGCGCGATTTTGTCATGAATGTGACAAAATACAGAAAAATGCAACGCAAATTCTGGTTATATCGTTCAGTTGTATTGAAAAGCGTGTCAAAATAAACGGCTGAGGCTATTTTATTATACAATTTTACCATTCTTCCAAAATAACGGCGCGATTTTGTCATGGATGAGACAAAATACAGAAAAATTCAACGCAAATGCTGGTAATATCGTTCAGTTGTATTGCAAGCGTCTCAGAATAATCGGCTGAGTCTATTTCATTATACATTTTACCATTTTTCTGCAATAACGGCTCGATTTTGTCAAGAATCTGACAAAATACAGAAAAATTCATCGCAAATGCTGGTAATATCGTTCAGTTGTATTGAAAGCGTGTCAGAATAAACGGCTGAGTCTATTTTATTATACAATTTTACCATTCTTCCGCAATAACGATCCGATTTTGTCAAGAATTTGACAAATTACAGGAAAACAGAAATCAAATGCTAGCAATAACGTTCAGTTGTTTTGAAAGGCGTGTCAAAATAAGCGACTGAGTCTATTTCATTATACAATTTAACCATTCTTCTGCAATAACTACTCGATTCTGTCAAAAATGTGACAAAATAGAGGAAAATTCAACGCAAATGCTAGCAAAATCGTTCAGTTGTATTGAAAAGCGTGTCAAAATGAACGAGTGAGTCTATTTCATTATACAATTTTACCATTCTTCTGCAATAACGGCTCGATTTTGTCATGAATGTGACAAAATACAGAAAAATTCAACGCAAATGCTGGTAATATCGTTCAGTTGTATTGAAAGCGTGTCAGAATAAACGGCTGAGTCTATTTTATTATACAATTTTACCATTCTTCTGCAATAACGATACGATCTTGTCAAGAATTTGACAAAATACAGGAAAATAGAAAGCAAATGCTAGCAATAACGTTCAGTTGTTTTGAAAGGCGTGTCGAAATAAGCGACTGAGTCTATTTCATTATACAATTTTACCATTCTTCTGCAATAACTACTCGATTCTGTCAAAAATGTGACAAAATAAAGGAAAATTCAACGCAAATGCTTGTAATATCGTTCAGTAGTATTGAAAGCGTGTCAAAATAAACGGCTGAGTCTATTTTATTATACAATTTTACCATTCTTCTGAAATAACGCCGCGATTTTGTCATGAATGTGACAAAATACAGAAAAATGCAACGCAAATGCTGGTAATATCGTTCAGTTGTATTGAAAAGCGTGTCAATATAAACGGCTGAGGCTATTTTATTATACAATTTTACCATTCTTCTGCAATAACGATCCGATTTTGTCAAGAATTTGACAAAATACAGAAAACTTCAATGCAAATGCTTGCAATAACGTTCAGTTGTTTTGAAAGGCGTGTCAAAATAAGCGACTGAGTCTATTTCATTATACAATTTTACCATTCTTCTGCAATAACTACTCGATTTTGTCAAAAATGTGACAAAATAAAGGAAAATTCAACGCTAATGCTAGTAATATCGTTCAGAAGTATTGAAAGCGTGTCTAAATAAACGGCTGAGTCTATTTTATTATTCAATTTTACCATTCTTCTGAAATAACGGCGCGATTTTGTCATGGATGAGACAAAATACAGAAAAATGCAACGCAAATGCTGGTAATATCGTTCAGTTGTATTGAAAAGTGTGTCAAAATGAACGACTGAGTATTTTATAATACAAATTTACCATTCTTCTGGAATAGCGGCTCGATTTTGTCAAGAATGCGACAAAATACAGGAAAATAGAACGCAAATGCTAGCAAAATCGTTCAGTTGTATTGAAAAGCGTTTCAAAATGAACGAGTGAGTCTATTTCATTCTACAATTTTACCATTCTTCTGCAATAACGGCTCGATTTTGTCATGAATGTGACAAAATACAGAAAAATTCAACGCAAATGCTGGTAATATCGTTCAGTTGTATTGAAAGCGTGTCAGAATAAACGGCTGAGTCTATTTTATTATACAATTTTACCATTCTTCTGCAATAACGGTCCGATTTTGTCATGAATGTGACAAAATACAGAAAACTTCAACGCAAATGCTGGTAATATCGTTCAGTTGTATTGAAAGCGTGTCAGAATAAACGGCTGAGACTATTTTATAATACAATTTTACCATTCTTCTGCAAGAACGGCGCGATTTTGTCATGAATGTGACAAAATACAGAAAAATGTAACGCAAATGCTGGTAATCTTTCAGTTTTATTGAAAAGCGTGTCAAAATGAACGAGTGAGTCTATTTCATTCTACAATTTTACCATTCTTCTGCAATAACGATTCGATTTTGTCATAAATGTGACAAAATACAGGATAATTCAATGCAAATGCAAGTAATATCGTTCAGTTGTATTGAAAAGCGTGTCAAAATGAACGACTGAGTATTTAATAATACGAATTTACCATTCTTCTGGAATAACGGCTCGATTTTGTCAAGAATGCGACAAAATACAGGAAAATAGAACGCAAATGCTAGCAAAATCGTTCAGTTGTATTGAAAAGCGTGTCAAAATGAACGAGTGAGTCTATTTCATTGTACAATTCTACCATTCTTCTGCAATAACGGCTCGATTTTGTCATGAATGTGACAAAATACAGAAAAATTCAACGCAAATGCTGGTAATATCGTTCAGTTGTATTGAAAGCGTGTCAGAATAAACGGCTGAGTCTATTTTATTATACAATTTTACCATTCTTCTAAAATAACGGCGCGATTTTGTCATGGATGAGACAAAATACAGAAAAATTCAACGCAAAAGCTGGTAATATCGTTCAGTTGTATTGAAAGCGTGTCAGAATAATCGGCTGAGTCTATTTCATTATACATTTTACCATTTTTCTGCAATAACGGCTCGATTTTGTCAAGAATCTGACAAAATACAGAAAAATTCAACGCAAATGCTGGTAATATCGTTCAGTTGTTTTGAAAGCGTGTCAGAATAAACGGCTGAGTCTATTTTATTATACAATTTTACCATTCTTCCGCAATAACGATCCGATTTTGTCAAGAATTTGACAAATTACAGGAAAACAGAAATCAAATGCTAGCAATAACGTTCAGTTGTTTTGAAAGGCGTGTCAAAATAAGCGACTGAGTCTATTTCATTATACAATTTTACCATTCTTCTGCAATAACTACTCGATTCTGTCAAAAATGTGACAAAATACAGAAAAATGCAACGCAAATGATGGTAATATTGTCAGTTGTATTGAAAAGCGTGTCAGAATAAACGGCTGAGTCTATTTTATTATACAATTTTACCATTCTTCTGAAATAACGGCGCGATTTTGTCATGAATGTGACAAAATACAGAAAACTTCAACGCAAATGCTGGTAATATCGTTCAGTTGTATTGAAAGCGTGTCAGAATAAACGGCTGAGACTATTTTATAATACAATTTTACCATTCTTCTGCAAGAACGGCGCGATTTTGTCATGAATGTGACAAAATACAGAAAAATGTAACGCAAATGCTGGTAATCTTTCAGTTTTATTGAAAAGCGTGTCAAAATGAACGAGTGAGTCTATTTCATTCTACAATTTTACCATTCTTCTGCAATAACGATTCGATTTTGTCATAAATGTGACAAAATACAGGATAATTCAATGCAAATGCAAGTAATATCGTTCAGTTGTATTGAAAAGCGTGTCAAAATGAACGACTGAGTATTTAATAATACGAATTTACCATTCTTCTGGAATAACGGCTCGATTTTGTCAAGAATGCGACAAAATACAGGAAAATAGAACGCAAATGCTAGCAAAATCGTTCAGTTGTATTGAAAAGCGTGTCAAAATGAACGAGTGAGTCTATTTCATTGTACAATTCTACCATTCTTCTGCAATAACGGCTCGATTTTGTCATGAATGTGACAAAATACAGAAAAATTCAACGCAAATGCTGGTAATATCGTTCAGTTGTATTGAAAGCGTGTCAGAATAAACGGCTGAGTCTATTTTATTATACAATTTTACCATTCTTCTAAAATAACGGCGCGATTTTGTCATGGATGAGACAAAATACAGAAAAATTCAACGCAAAAGCTGGTAATATCGTTCAGTTGTATTGAAAGCGTGTCAGAATAATCGGCTGAGTCTATTTCATTATACATTTTACCATTTTTCTGCAATAACGGCTCGATTTTGTCAAGAATCTGACAAAATACAGAAAAATTCAACGCAAATGCTGGTAATATCGTTCAGTTGTTTTGAAAGCGTGTCAGAATAAACGGCTGAGTCTATTTTATTATACAATTTTACCATTCTTCCGCAATAACGATCCGATTTTGTCAAGAATTTGACAAATTACAGGAAAACAGAAATCAAATGCTAGCAATAACGTTCAGTTGTTTTGAAAGGCGTGTCAAAATAAGCGACTGAGTCTATTTCATTATACAATTTTACCATTCTTCTGCAATAACTACTCGATTCTGTCAAAAATGTGACAAAATACAGAAAAATGCAACGCAAATGATGGTAATATTGTCAGTTGTATTGAAAAGCGTGTCAGAATAAACGGCTGAGTCTATTTTATTATACAATTTTACCATTCTTCTGAAATAACGGCGCGATTTTGTCATGAATGTGACAAAATACAGAAAAATGCAACGCAAATTCTGGTTATATCGTTCAGTTGTATTGAAAAGCGTGTCAAAATAAACGGCTGAGGCTATTTTATTATACAATTTTACCATTCTTCCAAAATAACGGCGCGATTTTGTCATGGATGAGACAAAATACAGAAAAATTCAACGCAAATGCTGGTAATATCGTTCAGTTGTATTGCAAGCGTCTCAGAATAATCGGCTGAGTCTATTTCATTATACATTTTACCATTTTTCTGCAATAACGGCTCGATTTTGTCAAGAATCTGACAAAATACAGAAAAATTCATCGCAAATGCTGGTAATATCGTTCAGTTGTATTGAAAGCGTGTCAGAATAAACGGCTGAGTCTATTTTATTATACAATTTTACCATTCTTCTGCAATAACGATACGATCTTGTCAAGAATTTGACAAAATACAGGAAAATAGAAAGCAAATGCTAGCAATAACGTTCAGTTGTTTTGAAAGGCGTGTCGAAATAAGCGACTGAGTCTATTTCATTATACAATTTTACCATTCTTCTGCAATAACTACTCGATTCTGTCAAAAATGTGACAAAATAAAGGAAAATTCAACGCAAATGCTTGTAATATCGTTCAGTAGTATTGAAAGCGTGTCAAAATAAACGGCTGAGTCTATTTTATTATACAATTTTACCATTCTTCTGAAATAACGCCGCGATTTTGTCATGAATGTGACAAAATACAGAAAAATGCAACGCAAATGCTGGTAATATCGTTCAGTTGTATTGAAAAGCGTGTCAATATAAACGGCTGAGGCTATTTTATTATACAATTTTACCATTCTTCTGCAATAACGATTCGATTTTGTCATAAATGTGACAAAATACAGGATAATTCAATGCAAATGCAAGTAATATCGTTCAGTTGTATTGAAAAGCGTGTCAAAATGAACGGCTGAGTCTATTTCATTATACAATTTTACCATTCTTCTGCAATAACTACTCGATTTTGTCAAGAATTTGACAAAATACAGGAAAATAGAAAGCAAATGCTAGCAATAACGTTCAGTTGTTTTGAAAGGCGTGTCAAAATAAGCGACTGAGTCTATTTCATTATACAATTTAACCATTCTTCTGCAATAACTACTCGATTCTGTCAAAAATGTGACAAAATAGAGGAAAATTCAACGCAAATGCTAGCAAAATCGTTCAGTTGTATTGAAAAGCGTGTCAAAATGAACGAGTGAGTCTATTTCATTATACAATTTTACCATTCTTCTGCAATAACGGCTCGATTTTGTCATGAATGTGACAAAATACAGAAAAATTCAACGCAAATGCTGGTAATATCGTTCAGTTGTATTGAAAGCGTGTCAGAATAAACGGCTGAGTCTATTTTATTATACAATTTTACCATTCTTCTGCAATAACGATACGATCTTGTCAAGAATTTGACAAAATACAGGAAAATAGAAAGCAAATGCTAGCAATAACGTTCAGTTGTTTTGAAAGGCGTGTCGAAATAAGCGACTGAGTCTATTTCATTATACAATTTTACCATTCTTCTGCAATAACTACTCGATTCTGTCAAAAATGTGACAAAATAAAGGAAAATTCAACGCAAATGCTTGTAATATCGTTCAGTAGTATTGAAAGCGTGTCAAAATAAACGGCTGAGTCTATTTTATTATACAATTTTACCATTCTTCTGAAATAACGCCGCGATTTTGTCATGAATGTGACAAAATACAGAAAAATGCAACGCAAATGCTGGTAATATCGTTCAGTTGTATTGAAAAGCGTGTCAATATAAACGGCTGAGGCTATTTTATTATACAATTTTACCATTCTTCTGCAATAACGATTCGATTTTGTCATAAATGTGACAAAATACAGGATAATTCAATGCAAATGCAAGTAATATCGTTCAGTTGTATTGAAAAGCGTGTCAAAATGAACGGCTGAGTCTATTTCATTATACAATTTTACCATTCTTCTGCAATAACTACTCGATTTTGTCAAGAATTTGACAAAATACAGGAAAATAGAAAGCAAATGCTAGCAATAACGTTCAGTTGTTTTGAAAGGCGTGTCAAAATAAGCGACTGAGTCTATTTCATTATACAATTTTACCATTCTTCTGCAATAACTACTCGATTCTGTCAAAAATGTGACAAAATAAAGGAAAATTCAACGCAAATGCTGGTAATATCTTTCAGTTGTATTGAAAAGCGTGTCAAAATGAACGACTGAGTATTTTATAATACGAATTTACCATTCTTCTGGAATAGCGGCTCGATTTTGTCAAGAATGCGACAAAATACAGGAAAATGCAACGCAAATGCTGGTAATATCTTTCAGTTGTATTGAAAAGCGTGTCAAAATGAACGACTGAGTATTTTATAATACGAATTTACCATTCTTCTGGAATAACGGCTCGATTTTGTCATGAATGTGACAAAATACAGTAAAATGCAACGCAAATTCTGGTAATATCGTTCAGTTGTATTGAAAAGCGGGTCAAAATAAACGGCTGAGGCTATTTTATTATACAATTTTACCATTCTTCTGCAATAACGATCCGATTTTGTCATGAATGTGACAAAATACAGTAAAATGCAACGCAAATTCTGGTAATATCGTTCAGTTGTATTGAAAAGCGGGTCAAAATAAACGGCTGAGGCTATTTTATTATACAATTTTACCATTCTTCTGCAATAACGATCCGATTTTGTCAAGAATTTGACAAAATAAAGGAAAATTCAACGCAAATACTTGTAATATCGTTCAGTAGTATTGAAAGCGTGTCAAAAAAAAACGGCTGAGTAAGCGACTGAGTCTATTTCATTATACAATTTTACCATTCTTCTGACATAACGGCGCGATTTTGTCATGAATGTGACAAAATACAGTAAAATGCAACGCAAATTCTGGTAATATCGTTCAGTTGTATTGAAAAGCGGGTCAAAATAAACGGCTGAGGCTATTTTATTATACAATTTTACCATTCTTCTGAAATAACGGCGCGATTTTGTCATGAATGTGACAAAATACAGAAAAATGCAACGCAAATGCTAGTAATATCTTTCAGTTGTATTGAAAAGCGTGTCAAAATGAACGACTGAGTATTTTATAAAACGAATTTACCATTCTTCTGGAATAACGGCTCGATTTTGTCAAGAATGCGACAAAATACAGGAAAATAGAACGCAAATGCTAGCAAAATCGTTCAGTTGTATTGAAAAGCGTGTCAAAATGAACGAGTGAGTCTATCTCATTGTACAATTTTACCATTCTTCTGAAATAACGGCGCGATTTTGTCATGAATGTGACAAAATACAGTAAAATGCAACGCAAATTCTGGTAATATCGTTCAGTTGTATTGAAAAGCGGGTCAAAATAAACGGCTGAGGCTATTTTATTATACAATTTTATCATTCTTCTGCAATAACGATCCGATTTTGTCAAGAATTTGACAAAATAAAGGAATATTCAACGCAAATGCTTGTAATATCGTTCAGTAGTATTGAAAGCGTGTCAAAAAAAAACGGCTGAGTAAGCGACTGAGTCTATTTCATTATACAATTTTACCATTCTTCTGAAATAACGGCGCGATTTTGTCATGAATGTGACAAAATACAGTAAAATGCAACGCAAATTCTGGTAATATCGTTCAGTTGTATTGAAAAGCGGGTCAAAATAAACGGCTGAGGCTATTTTATTATACAATTTTACCATTGTTCTGCAATAACGATCCGATTTTGTCAAGAATTTGACAAAATACAGGAAAATAGAAAGCAAATGCTTGCAATAACGTTCAGTTGTTTTGAAAGGCGTGTCAAAATAAGCGACTGAGTCTATTTCATTATACAATTTTACCATTCTTCTGCAATAACCACTCGATTTTGTCAAGAATTTGACAAAATACAGGAAAATAGAAAGCAAATGCTAGCAATAACGTTCAGTTGTTTTGAAAGGCGTGTCAAAATAAGCGACTGAGTCTATTTCATTATACAATTTTACCATTCTTCTGCAATAACTACTCGATTTTGTCAAAAATGTGACAAAATAAAGGAAAATTCAACGCTAATGCTAGTAATATCGTTCAGAAGTATTGAAAGCGTGTCTAAATAAACGGCTGAGTCTATTTTATTATTCAATTTTACCATTCTTCTGAAATAACGGCGCGATTTTGTCATGGATGAGACAAAATACAGAAAAATGCAACGCAAATGCTGGAAATATCGTTCAGTTGTATTGAAAAGTGTGTCAAAATGAACGACTGAGTATTTTATAATACAAATTTACCATTCTTCTGGAATAGCGGCTCGATTTTGTCAAGAATGCGACAAAATACAGGAAAATAGAACGCAAATGCTAGCAAAATCGTTCAGTTGTATTGAAAAGCGTGTCAAAATGAACGAGTGGGTCTATTTCATTCTACAATTTTACCATTCTTCTGCAATAACGGCTCGATTTTGTCATGAATGTGACAAAATACAGAAAAATTCAACGCAAATGCTGGTAATATCGTTCAGTTGTATTGAAAGCGTGTCAGAATAAACGGCTGAGTCTATTTTATTATACAATTTTACCATTCTTCTGCAATAACGGTCCGATTTTGTCATGAATGTGACAAAATACAGAAAACTTCAACGCAAATGCTGGTAATATCGTTCAGTTGTATTGAAAGCGTGTCAGAATAAACGGCTGAGACTATTTTATAATACAATTTTACCATTCTTCTGCAAGAACGGCGCGATTTTGTCATGAATGTGACAAAATACAGAAAAATGTAACGCAAATGCTGGTAATCTTTCAGTTTTATTGAAAAGCGTGTCAAAATGAACGAGTGAGTCTATTTCATTCTACAATTTTACCATTCTTCTGCAATAACGATTCGATTTTGTCATAAATGTGACAAAATACAGGATAATTCAATGCAAATGCTGGTAATATCGTTCAGTTGTATTGCAAGCGTCTCAGAATAATCGGCTGAGTCTATTTCATTATACATTTTACCATTTTTCTGCTATAACGGCTCGATTTTGTCAAGAATCTGACAAAATACAGAAAAATTCAACGCAAATGCTGGTAATATCGTTCAGTTGTTTTGAAAGCGTGTCAGAATAAACGGCTGAGTCTATTTTATTATACAATTTTACCATTCTTCCGCAATAACGATCCGATTTTGTCAAGAATTTGACAAATTACAGGAAAACAGAAATCAAATGCTAGCAATAACGTTCAGTTGTTTTGAAAGGCGTGTCAAAATAAGCGACTGAGTCTATTTCATTATACAATTTTACCATTCTTCTGCAATAACTACTCGATTCTGTCAAAAATGTGACAAAATACAGAAAAATGCAACGCAAATGATGGTAATGTTGTCAGTTGTATTGAAAAGCGTGTCAGATTAAACGGCTGAGTCTATTTTATTATACAATTTTACCATTCTTCTGAAATAACGGCGCGATTTTGTCATGAATGTGACAAAATACAGAAAAATGCAACGCAAATTCTGGTTATATCGTTCAGTTGTATTGAAAAGCGTGTCAAAATAAACGGCTGAGGCTATTTTATTGTACAATTTTACCATTCTTCTGCAATAACGATCCGATTTTGTCAAGAATTTGACAAAATACAGAAAACTTCAACGCAAATGCTTGCAATAACGTTCAGTTGTTTTGAAAGGCGTGTCAAAATAAGCGACTGAGTCTATTTCATTATACAATTTTACCATTCTTCTGCAATAACTACTCGATTTTGTCAAGAATTTGACAAAATACAGGAAAATAGAAAGCAAATGCTAGCAATAACGTTCAGTTGTTTTGAAAGGCGTGTCAAAATAAGCGACTGAGTCTATTTCATTATACAATTTTACCATTCTTCTGCAATAACTACTCGATTCTGTCAAAAATGTGACAAAATAAAGGAAAATTCAACGCAAATGCTGGTAATATCTTTCAGTTGTATTGAAAAGCGTGTCAAAATGAACGACTGAGTATTTTATAATACGAATTTACCATTCTTCTGGAATAGCGGCTCGATTTTGTCAAGAATGCGACAAAATACAGGAAAATGCAACGCAAATGCTGGTAATATCTTTCAGTTGTATTGAAAAGCGTGTCAAAATGAACGACTGAGTATTTTATAATACGAATTTACCATTCTTCTGGAATAACGGCTCGATTTTGTCAACAATGCGACAAAACACAGGAAAATAGAACGCAAATGCTAGCAAAATCGTTCAGTTGTATTGATAAGCGTGTCAAAATGAACGAGTGAGTCTATCTCATTGTACAATTTTACCATTCTTCTGAAATAACGGCGCGATTTTGTCATGAATGTGACAAAATACAGTAAAATGCAACGCAAATTCTGGTTATATCGTTCAGTTGTATTGAAAAGCGGGTCAAAATAAACGGCTGAGGCTATTTTATTATACAATTTTACCATTCTTCTGCAATGACGATCCGATTTTGTCAAGAATTTGACAAAATAAAGGAAAATTCAACGCAAATGCTTGTAATATCGTTCAGTAGTATTGAAAGCGTGTCAAAAAAAAACGGCTGAGTAAGCGACTGAGTCTATTTCATTATACAATTTTACCATTCTTCTGACATAACGGCGCGATTTTGTCATGAATGTGACAAAATACAGTAAAATGCAACGCAAATTCTGGTAATATCGTTCAGTTGTATTGAAAAGCGGGTCAAAATAAACGGCTGAGGCTATTTTATTATACAATTTTACCATTCTTCTGAAATAACGGCGCGATTTTGTCATGAATGTGACAAAATACAGAAAAATGCAACGCAAATGCTAGTAATATCTTTCAGTTGTATTGAAAAGCGTGTCAAAATGAACGACTGAGTATTTTATAAAACGAATTTACCATTCTTCTGGAATAACTGCTCGATTTTGTCAAGAATGCGACAAAATACAGGAAAATAGAACGCAAATGCTAGCAAAATCGTTCAGTTGTATTGAAAAGCGTGTCAAAATGAACGAGTGAGTCTATCTCATTGTACAATTTTACCATTCTTCTGAAATAACGGCGCGATTTTGTCATGAATGTGACAAAATACAGTAAAATGCAACGCAAATTCTGGTAATATCGTTCAGTTGTATTGAAAAGCGGGTCAAAATAAACGGCTGAGGCTATTTTATTATACAATTTTACCATTGTTCTGCAATAACGATCCGATTTTGTCAAGAATTTGACAAAATACAGGAAAATAGAAAGCAAATGCTTGCAATAACGTTCAGTTGTTTTGAAAGGCGTGTCAAAATAAGCGACTGAGTCTATTTCATTATACAATTTTACCATTCTTCTGCAATAACTACTCGATTTTGTCAAGAATTTGACAAAATACAGGAAAATAGAAAGCAAATGCTAGCAATAACGTTCAGTTGTTTTGAAAGGCGTGTCAAAATAAGCGACTGAGTTTATTTCATTATACAATTTTACCATTCTTCTGCAATAACTACTCGATTTTGTCAAAAATGTGACAAAATAAAGGAAAATTCAACGCAAATGCTAGTAATATCGTTCAGAAGTATTGAAAGCGTGTCAAAATAAACGGCTGAGTCTATTTTATTATTCAATTTTACCATTCTTCTGAAATAACGGCGCGATTTTGTCATGGATGAGACAAAATACAGAAAAATGCAACGCAAATGCTGGTAATATCTTTCAGTTGTATTGAAAAGCGTGTCAAAATGAACGACTGAGTATTTTATAATACAAATTTAGCATTCTTCTGGAATAACGGCTCGATTTTGTCAAGAATGCGACAAAATACAGGAAAATAGAACGCAAATGCTAGCAAAATCGTTCAGTTGTATTGAAAAGCGTGTCAAAATGAACGAGTGAGTCTATTTCATTCTACAATTTTACCATTCTTCTGCAATAACGATTCGATTTTGTCATAAATGTGACAAAATACAGGATAATTCAATGCAAATGCAAGTAATATCGTTCAGTTGTATTGAAAAGCGTGTCAAAATGAACGACTGAGTATTTAATAATACGAATTTACCATTCTTCTGGAATAACGGCTCGATTTTGTCAAGAATGCGACAAAATACAGGAAAATAGAACGCAAATGCTAGCAAAATCGTTCAGTTGTATTGAAAAGCGTGTCAAAATGAACGAGTGAGTCTATCTCATTGTACAATTTTACCATTCTTCTGAAATAACGGCGCGATTTTGTCATGAATGTGACAAAATACAGTAAAATGCAACGCAAATTCTGGTAATATCGTTCAGTTGTATTGAAAAGCGGGTCAAAATAAACGGCTGAGGCTATTTTATTATACAATTTTATCATTCTTCTGCAATAACGATCCGATTTTGTCAAGAATTTGACAAAATAAAGGAATATTCAACGCAAATGCTTGTAATATCGTTCAGTAGTATTGAAAGCGTGTCAAAAAAAAACGGCTGAGTAAGCGACTGAGTTTATTTCATTATACAATTTTACCATTCTTCTGAAATAACGGCGCGATTTTGTCATGAATGTGACAAAATACAGTAAAATGCAACGCAAATTCTGGTAATATCGTTCAGTTGTATTGAAAAGCGGCTCAAAATAAACGGCTGAGGCTATTTTATTATACAATTTTACCATTGTTCTGCAATAACGATCCGATTTTGTCAAGAATTTGACAAAATACAGGAAAATAGAAAGCAAATGCTTGCAATAACGTTCAGTTGTTTTGAAAGGCGTGTCAAAATAAGCGACTGAGTCTATTTCATTATACAATTTTACCATTCTTCTGCAATAACTACTCGATTTTGTCAAGAATTTGACAAAATACAGGAAAATAGAAAGCAAATGCTAGCAATAACGTTCAGTTGTTTTGAAAGGCGTGTCAAAATAAGCGACTGAGTTTATTTCATTATACAATTTTACCATTCTTCTGCAATAACTACTCGATTTTGTCAAAAATGTGACAAAATAAAGGAAAATTCATCGCAAATGCTAGTAATATCGTTCAGAAGTATTGAAAGCGTGTCAAAATAAACGGCTGAGTCTATTTTATTATTCAATTTTACTATTCTTCTGAAATAACGGCGCGATTTTGTCATGGATGAGACAAAATACAGAAAAATGCAACGCAAATGCTGGTAATATCGTTCAGTTGTATTGAAAAGCGTGTCAAAATGAACGACTGAGTATTTTATAATACAAATTTAGCATTCTTCTGGAATAACGGCTCGATTTTGTCAAGAATGCGACAAAATACAGGAAAATAGAACGCAAATGCTAGCAAAATCGTTCAGTTGTATTGAAAAGCGTGTCAAAATGAACGAGTGAGTCTATTTCATTCTACAATTTTACCATTCTTCTGCAATAACGATTCGATTTTGTCATAAATGTGACAAAATACAGGATAATTCAATGCAAATGCAAGTAATATCGTTCAGTTGTATTGAAAAGCGTGTCAAAATGAACGACTGAGTATTTAATAATACGAATTTACCATTCTTCTGGAATAACGGCTCGATTTTGTCAAGAATGCGACAAAATACAGGAAAATAGAACGCAAATGCTAGCAAAATCCTTCAGTTGTATTGGAAAGCGTGTCAAAATGAACGAGTGAGTCTATTTCATTGTACAATTCTACCATTCTTCTGCAATAACGGCTCGATTTTGTCATGAATGTGACAAAATACAGAAAAATTCAACGCAAATGCTGGTAATATCGTTCAGTTGTATTGAAAGCGTGTCAGAATAAACGGCTGAGTCTATTTTATTATACAATTTTACCATTCTTCTAAAATAACGGCGCGATTTTGTCATGGATGAGACAAAATACAGAAAAATTCAACGCAAATGCTGGTAATATCGTTCAGTTGTATTGAAAGCGTGTCAGAATAAACGGCTGAGTCTATTTTATTATACAATTTTACCATTCTTCCAAAATAACGGCGCGATTTTGTCATGGATGAGACAAAATACAGAAAAATTCAACGCAAATGCTGGTAATATCGTTCAGTTGTATTGCAAGCGTCTCAGAATAATCGGCTGAGTCTATTTCATTATACATTTTACCATTTTTCTGCAATAACGGCTCGATTTTGTCAAGAATCTGACAAAATACAGAAAAATTCAACGCAAATGCTGGTAATATCGTTCAGTTGTATTGAAAGCGTGTCAGAATAAACGGCTGAGTCTATTTTATTATACAATTTTACCATTCTTCCGCAATAACGATCCGATTTTGTCAAGAATTTGACAAATTACAGGAAAACAGAAATGAAATGCTAGCAATAACGTTCAGTTGTTTTGAAAGGCGTGTCAAAATAAGCGACGAGTTTATTTCATTATACAATTTTACCATTCTTCTGCAATAACTACTCGATTTTGTCAAAAATGTGACAAAATAAAGGAAAATTCAACGCAAATGCTAGTAATATCGTTCAGAAGTATTGAAAGCGTGTCAAAATAAACGGCTGAGTCTATTTTATTATTCAATTTTACCATTCTTCTGAAATAACGGCGCGATTTTGTCATGGATGATACAAAATACAGAAAAATGCAACGCAAATGCTGGTAATATCGTTCAGTTGTATTGAAAAGCGTATCAAAATGAACGACTGAGTATTCTATAATACAAATTTAGCATTCTTCTGGAATAACGGCTCGATTTTGTCAAGAATGCGACAAAATACAGGAAAATAGAACGCAAATGCTAGCAAAATCGTTCAGTTGTATTGAAAAGCGTGTCAAAATGAACGAGTCTATTTCATTCTACAATTTTACCATTCTTCTGCAATAACGGCTCGATTTTGTCATGAATGTGACAAAATACAGAAAAATGCAACGCAAATGCTGGTAATCTTTCAGTGTTATTGAAAAGCGTGTCAATATGAACGAGTGAGTCTATTTCATTCTACAATTTTACCATTCTTCTGCAATAACGATTCGATTTTGTCATAAATGTGACAAAATACAGGATAATTCAATGCAAATGCAAGTAATATCGTTCAGTTGTATTGAAAAGCGTGTCAAAATGAACGACTGAGTATTTAATAATACGAATTTACCATTCTTCTGGAATAACGGCTCGATTTTGTAAAGAATGCGACAAAATACAGGAAAATAGAAAGCAAATGCTAGCAAAATCGTTCAGTTGTATTGAAAAGCGTGTCAAAATGAACGAGTGAGTCTATTTCATTGTACAATTCTACCATTTTTCTGCAATAACGGCTCGATTTTGTCAAGAATCTGACAAAATACAGAAAAATTCAACGCAAATGCTGGTAATATCGTTCAGTTGTATTGAAAGCGTGTCAGAATAAACGGCTGAGTCTATTTTATTATACAATTTTACCATTCTTCCGCAATAACGATCCGATTTTGTCAAGAATTTGACAAATTACAGGAAAACAGAAATGAAATGCTAGCAATAACGTTCAGTTGTTTTGAAAGGCGAGTCAAAATAAGCGACTGAGTCTATTTCATTATACAATTTTACCATTCTTCTGCAATAACTACTCGATTCTGTCAAAAATGTGACAAAATACAGAAAAATGCAACGCAAATGATGGTAATATCGTCAGTTGTATTGAAAAGCGTGTCAGAATAAACGGCTGAGTCTATTTTATTATACAATTTTACCATTATTCTGAAATAACGGCGCGATTTTGTCATGAATGTGACAAAATACAGAAAAATGCAACGCAAATTCTGGTAATATCGTTCAGTTGTATTGAAAAGCGTGTCAAAATAAACGGCTGAGGCTATTTTATTATACAATTTTACCATTCTTCTGCAATAACGATCCGATTTTGTCAAGAATTTGACAAAATACAGAAAACTTCAACGCAAATGCTTGCAATAACGTTCAGTTGTTTTGAAAGGCGTGTCAAAATAAGCGACTGAGTCTATTTCATTATACAATTTTACCATTCTTCTGCAATAACTACTCGATTTTGTCAAAAATGTGACAAAATAAAGGAAAATTCAACGCTAATGCTAGTAATATCGTTCAGAAGTATTGAAAGCGTGTCTAAATAAACGGCTGAGTCTATTTTATTATTCAATTTTACCATTCTTCTGAAATAACGGCGCGATTTTGTCATGGATGAGACAAAATACAGAAAAATGCAACGCAAATGCTGGTAATATCGTTCAGTTGTATTGAAAAGTGTGTCAAAATGAACGAGTGAGTCTATTTCATTCTACAATTTTACCATTCTTCTGCAATAACGGCTCGATTTTGTCATGAATGTGACAAAATACAGAAAAATTCAACGCAAATGCTGGTAATATCGTTCAGTTGTATTGAAAGCGTGTCAGAATAAACGGCTGAGTCTATTTTATTATACAATTTTACCATTCTTCTGCAATAACGGTCCGATTTTGTCATGAATGTGACAAAATACAGAAAACTTCAACGCAAATGCTGGTAATATCGTTCAGTTGTATTGAAAGCGTGTCAGAATAAACGGCTGAGACTATTTTATAATACAATTTTACCATTCTTCTGCAAGAACGGCGCGATTTTGTCATGAATGTGACAAAATACAGAAAAATGCAACGCAAATGCTGGTAATCTTTCAGTTTTATTGAAAAGCGTGTCAAAATGAACGAGTGAGTCTGTTTCATTCTACAATTTTACCATTCTTCTGCAATAACGATTCGATTTTGTCATAAATGTGACAAAATACAGGATAATTCAATGCAAATGCAAGTAATATCGTTCAGTTGTATTGAAAAGCGTTTCAAAATGAACGACTGAGTGTTTAATAATACGAATTTACCATTCTTCTGGAATAACGGCTCGATTTTGTCAAGAATGCGACAAAATACAGGAAAATAGAACGCAAATGCTAGCAAAATCGTTCAGTTGTATTGAAAAGCGTGTCAAAATGAACGAGTGAGTCTATTTCATTGTACAATTCTACCATTCTTCTGCAATAACTACTCGATTCTGTCAAAAATGTGACAAAATACAGAAAAATGCAAAGCAAATGATGGTAATATCGTCAGTTGTATTGAAAAGCGTGTCAGAATAAACGGCTGAGTCTATTTTATTATACAATTTTACCATTATTCTGAAATAACGGCGCGATTTTGTCATGAATGTGACAAAATACAGAAAAATGCAACGCAAATTCTGGTAATATCGTTCAGTTGTATTGAAAAGCGTGTCAAAATAAACGGCTGAGGCTATTTTATTATACAATTTTACCATTCTTCTGCAATAACGATCCGATTTTGTCAAGAATTTGAGAAAATACAGAAAACTTCAACGCAAATGCTTGCAATAACGTTCAGTTGTTTTGAAAGGCGTGTCAAAATAAGCGACTGAGTCTATTTCATTATACAATTTTACCATTCTTCTGCAATAACTACTCGATTTTGTCAAAAATGTGACAAAATAAAGGAAAATTCAACGCAAATGCTTGTAATATCGTTCAGTTGTATTGAAAAGCGTGTCAAAATGAACGGGTGAGTCTATTTCATTCAACAATTTTACCATTCTTCTCCAATAACGGCTCGATTTTGTCATGAATGTGACAAAATACAGAAAAATTCAACGCAAATGCTGGTAATATCGTTCAGTTGTATTGAAAGCGTGTTAGAATAAACGGCTGAGTCTATTTTATTATACAATTTTACCATTCTTTTGCAATAACGATCCGATTATGTCAAGAATTTGACAAAATACAGGAAAATAGAAAGCAAATGCTAGCAATAACGTTCAGTTGTTTTGAAAGGCGTGTCAAAATAAGCGACTGAGTCTATTTCATTATACAATTTTACCATTCTTCTGCAATAACTACTCGATTTTGTCAAAAATGTGACAAAATAAAGGAAAATTCAACGCAAATGCTTGTAATATCGTTCAGTTGTATTGAAAAGCGTGTCAAAATGAACGAGTGAGTCTATTTCATTCTACAATTTTACCATTCTTCTGCAATAACGGCTCGATTTTGTTATGAATGTGACAAAATACAGGAAAATTCAACGCAAATGCTAGTAATATCGTTCGGTTGTATTGAAAGCGTGTCAAAATAAACGGCTGAGTCTTTTATAATACAAATTTACCATTCTTCTGGAATAGCGGCTCGATTTTGTCAAGAATGCGACAAAATACAGGAAAATAGAACGCAAATGCTAGCAAAATCGTTCAGTTGTATTGAAAAGCGTGTCAAAATGAACGAGTGAGTCTATTTCATTCTACAATTTTAGCATTCTTCTGCAATAACGGCTCGATTTTGTCATGAATGTGACAAAATACAGAATAATTCAACGCAAATGCTGGTAATAACGTTCAGTTGTTTTGAAAGACGTGTCATAATAAGCGACTGAGTCTATTTCGTTATACAATTTTACCATTCTTCTGCAATAACTACTCGATTTTGTCAAAAATGTGACAAAATAAAGGAAAATTCAACGCAAATGCTTGTAATATCGTTCAGTTTTATTGAAAAGCGTGTCAAAATGAACGAGTGAGACTATTTCATTCTAAAATTTTACCATTCTTCTGCAATAACGGCTCGATTTTGTCATGAATGTGACAAAATACAGAAAAATTCAACGCAAATGCTGGTAATATCGTTCAGTTGTATTGAAAGCGTGTTAGAATAAACGGCTGAGTCTATTTTATTATACAATTTTACCTTTCTTCTGCAATAACGATCCGATTTTGTCAAGAATTTGACAAAATACAGGAAAATAGAAAGCAAATGCTAGCAATAACGTTCAGTTGTTTTGAAAGGCGTGTCAAAATAAGCGACTGAGTCTATTTCATTATACAATTTTACCATTCTTCTGCAATAACTACTCGATTTTGTCAAAAATGTGACAAAATAAAGGAAAATTCAACGCTAATGCTAGTAATATCGTTCAGAAGTATTGAAAGCGTGTCAAAATAAACGGCTGAGTCTATTTTATTATTCAATTTTACCATTCTTCTGAAATAACGGCGCGATTTTGTCATGGATGAGACAAAATACAGAAAAATGCAACGCAAATGCTGGTAATATCGTTCAGTTGTATTGAAAAGCGTGTCAAAATGAACGACTGAGTATTTTATAATACAAATTTACCATTCTTCTGGAATAGCGGCTCGATTTTGTCAAGAATGCGACAAAATACAGGAAAATAGAACGCAAATGCTAGCAATAACGTTCAGTTGTTTTGAAAGGCGTGTCAAAATAAGCGACTGAGTCTATTTCATTATACAATTTTACCATTCTTCTGCAATAACTACTCGATTTTGTCAAAAATGTGACAAAATAAAGGAAAATTCAACGCAAATGCTTGTAATATCGTTCAGTTGTATTGAAAAGCGTGTCAAAATGAACGGGTGAGTCTATTTCATTCAACAATTTTACCATTCTTCTCCAATAACGGCTCAATTTTGTCATGAATGTGACAAAATACAGAAAAATTCAACGCAAATGCTGGTAATATCGTTCAGTTGTATTGAAAGCGTGTTAGAATAAACGGCTGAGTCTATTTTATTATACAATTTTACCATTCTTCTGCAATAACGATCCGATTTTGTCAAGAATTTGACAAAATACAGGAAAATAGAAAGCAAATGCTAGCAATAAAGTTCAGTTGTTTTGAAAGGCGTGTCAAAATAAGCGACTGAGTCTATTTCATTATACAATTTTACCATTCTTCTGCAATAACTACTCGATTTTGTCAAGAATTTGACAAAATACAGGAAAATAGAAAGCAAATGCTAGCAATAACGTTCAGTTGTTTTGAAAGGCGTGTCAAAATAAGCGACTGAGTCTATTTCACTATACAATTTTACCATTCTTCTGCAATAACTACTCGATTCCGTCAAAAATGTGACAAAATAAAGGAAAATTCAACGCAAATGCTTGTAATATCTTTCAGTTGTATTGAAAAGCGTGTCAAAATGAACGACCGAGTATTTTATAATACCAATTTACCATTCTTCTGGAATAGCGGCTCGATTTTGTCAAGAATGCGACAAAATACAGGAAAATGCAACGCAAATGCTGGTAATATCTTTCAGTTGTATTGAAAAGCGTGTCAAAATGAACGACTGAGTATTTTATAATACGAATTTACCATTCTTCTGGAATAACGGCTCGATTTTGTCAAGAATGCGACAAAACACAGGAAAATAGAACGCAAATGCTAGCAAAATCGTTCAGTTGTATTGAAAAGCGTGTCAAAATGAACGAGTGAGTCTATCTCATTGTACAATTTTACCATTCTTCTGAAATAACGGCGCGATTTTGTCATGAATGTGACAAAATACAGTAAAATGCAACGCAAATTCTGGTAATATCGTTCAGTTGTATTGAAGAGCGGGTCAAAATAAACGGCTGAGGCTATTTTATTATACAATTTTACCATTCTTCTGCAATAACGACCCGATTTTGTCAAGAATTTGACAAAATAAAGGAAAATTCAACGCAAATGCTTGTAATATCGTTCAGTGGTATTGAAAGCGTGTCAAAAAAAAACGGCTGAGTAAGCGACTGAGTCTATTTCATTATACAATTTTACCATTCTTCTGACATAACGGCGCGATTTTGTCATGAATGTGACAAAATAAAGTAAATTGCAACGCAAATTCTGGTAATATCGTTCAGTTGTATTGAAAAGCGGGTCAAAATAAACGGCTGAGGCTATTTTATTATACAATTTTACCATTCTTCTGAAATAACGGCGCGATTTTGTCATGAATGTGACAAAATACAGAAAAATGCAACGCAAATGCTAGTAATATCTTTCAGTTGTATTGAAAAGCGTGTCAAAATGAACGACTGAGTATTTTATAATACGAATTTACCATTCTTCTGGAATGACGGCTCGATTTTGTCAAGAATGCGACAAAATACAGGAAAATAGAACGCAAATGCTAGCAAAATCGTTCAGTTGTATTGAAAAGCGTGTCAAAATGAACGAGTGAGTCTATCTCATTGTACAATTTTACCATACTTCTGAAATAACGGCGCGTTTTGTCATGAATGTGACACAATACAGTAAAATGCAACGCAAATTCTGGTAATATCGTTCAGTTGTATTGAAAAGCGGGTCAAAATAAACGGCTGAGGCTATTTTATTATACAATTTTATCATTCTTCTGCAATAACGATCCGATTTTGTCAAGAATTTGACAAAATAAAGGAAAATTCAACGCAAATGCTTGTAATATCGTTCAGTAGTATTGAAAGCGTGTCAAAAAAAAACGGCTGAGTAAGCGACTGAGTCTATTTCATTATACAATTTTACCATTCTTCTGAAATAACGGCGCGATTTTGTCATGAATGTGACAAAATACGGTAAAATGCAACGCAAATTCTGGTAATATCGTTCAGTTGTATTGAAAAGCGGGTCAAAATAAACGGCTGAGGCTATTTTATTATACAATTTTACCATTCTTCTGCAATAACGATCCGATTTTGTCAAGAATTTGACAAAATACAGGAAAATAGAAAGCAAATGCTTGCAATAACGTTCAGTTGTTTTGAAAGGCGTGTCAAAATAAGCGACTGAGTCTATTTCATTATACAATTTTACCATTCTTCTGCAATAACTACTCGATTTTGTCAAGAATTTGACAAAATACAGGAAAATAGAAAGCAAATGCTAGCAATAACGTTCAGTTGTTTTGAAAGGCGTGTCAAAATAAGCGACTGAGTCTATTTCATTATACAATTTTACCATTCTTCTGCAATAACTACTCGATTCTGTCAAAAATGTGACAAAATAAAGGAAAATTCAACGCAAATGCTTGTAATATCGTTCAGTAGTATTGAAAGCCTGTCAAAATAAACGGCTGAGTAAGCGACTGAGTCTATTTCATTATACAATTTTACCATTCTTCTGCAATACCTACTCGATTCTGTCAAAAATGTGACAAAATAAAGGAAAATTCAACGCAAATGCTTGTAATATCGTTCAGCAGTATTGAAAGCGTGTCAAAATAAACGGCTGAGTCAATTTTATTATACAATTTTACCATTCTTCTGAAATAACGGCGCGATTTTGTCATGAATGTGACAAAATACAGTAAAATGCAACGCAAATTCTGGTAATATCGTTTAGTTGTATTGAAAGCGTGTCAAAATAAACGGCTGAGTAAGCGACTGAGTCTATTTCATTATACAATTTTACCATTCTTCTGCAATACCTACTCGATTCTGTCAAAAATGTGACAAAATAAAGGAAAATTCAACGCAAATGCTTGTAATATCGTTCAGTAGTATTGAAAGCGTGTCAAAATAAACGGCTGAGGCTATTTTATTATACAATTTTACCATTCTTCTGCAATAACGATAGGATTTTGTCAAGAATTTGACATAATACAGGAAAATAGAAAGCAAATGCTAGCAATAACGTTCAGTTGTTTTGAAAGACGTGTCAAAATAAGCGACTGAGTCTATTTCGTTATACAATTTTACCATTCTTCTGCAATAACTACTCGATTTTGTCAAGAATGTGACAAAATAAAGGAAAATTCAACGCAAATGCTTGTAATATCGTTCAGTTGTATTGAAAAGCGTGTCAAAATGAACGAGTGAGTCTATTTCATTCTACAATTTTACCATTCTTCTGCAATAACGGCTCGATTTTGTCATGAATGTGACAAAATACAGAAAAATTCAACGCAAATGCTGGTAATATCGTTCAGTTGTATTGAAAGCGTGTTAGAATAAACGGCTGAGTCTATTTTATTATACAATTTTACCATTCTTCTGCAATAACGATCCGATTTTGTCAAGAATTTGACAAAATACAGGAAAATAGAAAGCAAATGCTAGTAATAACGTTCAGTTGTTTTGAAAGGCGTGTCAAAATAAGCGACTGAGTCAATTTCATTATACAATTTTACCATTCTTCTGCAATAAGTACTCGATTTTGTCAAAAATGTGACAAAATAAAGGAAAATTCAACGCAAATGCTTGTAATATCGTTCAGTTGTATTGAAAAGCGTGTCAAAATGAACGAGTGAGTCTATTTCATTCTACAATTTTACCATTCTTCTGCAATAACGGCTCGATTTTGTTATGAATGTGACAAAATACAGGAAAATTCAACGCAAATGCTAGTAATATCGTTCGGTTGTATTGAAAGCGTGTCAAAATAAACGGCTGAGTATTTTATAATACGAATTTACCATTCTTCTGGAATAACGGCACGATTTTGTCAAGAATGCGACAAAACACAGGAAAATAGAACGCAAATGCTAGCAAAATCGTTCAGTTGTATTGAAAAGCGTGTCAAAATGAACGAGTGAGTCTATCTCATTGTACAATTTTACCATTCTTCTGAAATAACGGCGCGATTTTGTCATGAATGTGACAAAATACAGTAAAATGCAACGCAAATTCTGGTAATATCGTTCAGTTGTATTGAAGAGCGGGTCAAAATAAACGGCTGAGGCTATTTTATTATACAATTTTACCATTCTTCTGCAATAACGATCCGATTTTGTCAAGAATTTGACAAAATAAAGGAAAATTCAACGCAAATGCTTGTAATATCGTTCAGTGGTATTGAAAGCGTGTCAAAAAAAAACGGCTGAGTAAGCGACTGAGTCTATTTCATTATACAATTTTACCATTCTTCTGACATAACGGCGCGATTTTGTCATGAATGTGACAAAATAAAGTAAATTGCAACGCAAATTCTGGTAATATCGTTCAGTTGTATTGAAAAGCGGGTCAAAATAAACGGCTGAGGCTATTTTATTATACAATTTTACCATTCTTCTGAAATAACGGCGCGATTTTGTCATGAATGTGACAAAATACAGAAAAATGCAACGCAAATGCTAGTAATATCTTTCAGTTGTATTGAAAAGCGTGTCAAAATGAACGACTGAGTATTTTATAATACGAATTTACCATTCTTCTGGAATAACGGCTCGATTTTGTCAAGAATGCGACAAAATACAGGAAAATAGAACGCAAATGCTAGCAAAATCGTTCAGTTGTATTGAAAAGCGTGTCAAAATGAACGAGTGAGTCTATCTCATTGTACAATTTTACCATACTTCTGAAATAACGGCGCGTTTTGTCATGAATGTGACACAATACAGTAAAATGCAACGCAAATTCTGGTAATATCGTTCAGTTGTATTGAAAAGCGGGTCAAAATAAACGGCTGAGGCTATTTTATTATACAATTTTATCATTCTTCTGCAATAACGATCCGATTTTGTCAAGAATTTGACAAAATAAAGGAAAATTCAACGCAAATGCTTGTAATATCGTTCAGTAGTATTGAAAGCGTGTCAAAAAAAAACGGCTGAGTAAGCGACTGAGTCTATTTCATTATACAATTTTACCATTCTTCTGAAATAACGGCGCGATTTTGTCATGAATGTGACAAAATACGGTAAAATGCAACGCAAATTCTGGTAATATCGTTCAGTTGTATTGAAAAGCGGGTCAAAATAAACGGCTGAGGCTATTTTATTATACAATTTTACCATTCTTCTGCAATAACGATCCGATTTTGTCAAGAATTTGACAAAATACAGGAAAATAGAAAGCAAATGCTTGCAATAACGTTCAGTTGTTTTGAAAGGCGTGTCAAAATAAGCGACTGAGTCTATTTCATTATACAATTTTACCATTCTTCTGCAATAACTACTCGATTTTGTCAAGAATTTGACAAAATACAGGAAAATAGAAAGCAAATGCTAGCAATAACGTTCAGTTGTTTTGAAAGGCGTGTCAAAATAAGCGACTGAGTCTATTTCATTATACAATTTTACCATTCTTCTGCAATAACTACTCGATTCTGTCAAAAATGTGACAAAATAAAGGAAAATTCAACGCAAATGCTTGTAATATCGTTCAGTAGTATTGAAAGCCTGTCAAAATAAACGGCTGAGTAAGCGACTGAGTCTATTTCATTATACAATTTTACCATTCTTCTGCAATACCTACTCGATTCTGTCAAAAATGTGACAAAATAAAGGAAAATTCAACGCAAATGCTTGTAATATCGTTCAGCAGTATTGAAAGCGTGTCAAAATAAACGGCTGAGTCAATTTTATTATACAATTTTACCATTCTTCTGAAATAACGGCGCGATTTTGTCATGAATGTGACAAAATACAGTAAAATGCAACGCAAATTCTGGTAATATCGTTTAGTTGTATTGAAAGCGTGTCAAAATAAACGGCTGAGTAAGCGACTGAGTCTATTTCATTATACAATTTTACCATTCTTCTGCAATACCTACTCGATTCTGTCAAAAATGTGACAAAATAAAGGAAAATTCAACGCAAATGCTTGTAATATCGTTCAGTAGTATTGAAAGCGTGTCAAAATAAACGGCTGAGGCTATTTTATTATACAATTTTACCATTCTTCTGCAATAACGATAGGATTTTGTCAAGAATTTGACATAATACAGGAAAATAGAAAGCAAATGCTAGCAATAACGTTCAGTTGTTTTGAAAGACGTGTCAAAATAAGCGACTGAGTCTATTTCGTTATACAATTTTAACATTCTTCTGCAATAACTACTCGATTTTGTCAAGAATGTGACAAAATAAAGGAAAATTCAACGCAAATGCTTGTAATATCGTTCAGTTGTATTGAAAAGCGTGTCAAAATGAACGAGTGAGTCTATTTCATTCTACAATTTTACCATTCTTCTGCAATAACGGCTCGATTTTGTCATGAATGTGACAAAATACAGAAAAATTCAACGCAAATGCTGGTAATATCGTTCAGTTGTATTGAAAGCGTGTTAGAATAAACGGCTGAGTCTATTTTATTATACAATTTTACCATTCTTCTGCAATAACGATCCGATTTTGTCAAGAATTTGACAAAATACAGGAAAATAGAAAGCAAATGCTAGCAATAACGTTCAGTTGTTTTGAAAGGCGTGTCAAAATAAGCGACTGAGTCAATTTCATTATACAATTTTACCATTCTTCTGCAATAAGTACTCGATTTTGTCAAAAATGTGACAAAATAAAGGAAAATTCAACGCAAATGCTTGTAATATCGTTCAGTTGTATTGAAAAGCGTGTCAAAATGAACGAGTGAGTCTATTTCATTCTACAATTTTACCATTCTTCTGCAATAACGGCTCGATTTTGTTATGAATGTGACAAAATACAGGAAAATTCAACGCAAATGCTAGTAATATCGTTCGGTTGTATTGAAAGCGTGTCAAAATAAACGGCTGAGTCTATTTTATTATACAATTTTACCATTCTTCTGCAATAACGGCTCGATTTTTTCATGAATGTGACAAAATACAGAAAAATTCAACGCAAATGCTGGTAATATCGTTCAGTTGTATTGAAAAGCGTGTCAGAATAAACGGCTGAGTCTATTTTATTATACAATTTTAACATTCTTCTGCAATAACGATCCGATTTTGTCAAGAATTTGACCAAATACAGGAAAATAGAAAGCAAATGCTAGCAATAACATTCAGTTGTTTTGAAAGGCGTGTCAAAATAAGCGACTGAGTCTATTTCATTATACAATTTTACCATTCTTCTGCAATAACTACTCGATTTTGTCAAGAATTTGACAAAATACAGGAAAATAGAAAGCAAATGCTAGCAATAACGTTCAGTTGTTTTGAAAGGCGTGTTAAAATAAGCGACTGAGTCTATTTCATTATACAATTTTACCATTCTTCTGCAATAACTACTCGATTCTGTCAAAAATGTGACAAAATAAAGGAAAATTCAACGCAAATGCTGGTAATATCTTTCAGTTGTATTGAAAAGCGTGTCAAAATGAACGACTGAGTATTTTATAATACGAATTTACCATTCTTCTGGAATAGCGGCTCGATTTTGTCAAGAATGCGACAAAATACAGGAAAATGCAACGCAAATGCTGGTAATATCTTTCAGTTGTATTGAAAAGCGTGTCAAAATGAACGACTGAGTATTTTATAATACGAATTTACCATTCTTCTGGAATAACGGCTCGATTTTGTCAAGAATGCGACAAAACACAGGAAAATAGAACGCAAATGCTAGCAAAATCGTTCAGTTGTATTGAAAAGCGTGTCAAAATGAACGAGTGAGTCTATCTCATTGTACAATTTTACCATTCTTCTGAAATAACGGCGCGATTTTGTCATGAATGTGACAAAATACAGTAAAATGCAACGCAAATTCTGGTAATATCGTTCAGTTGTATTGAAAAGCGGGTCAAAATAAACGGCTGAGTCTATTTTATTATTCAATTTTACCATTCTTCTGAAATAACGGCGCGATTTTGTCATGGATGAGACAAAATACAGAAAAATGCAACGCAAATGCTGGTAATATCGTTCAGTTGTATTGAAAAGCGTGTCAAAATGAACGACTGAGTATTTTGTAATACAAATTTACCATTCTTCTGGAATAGCGGCTCGATTTTGTCAAGAATGCGACAAAATACAGGAAAATAGAACGCAAATGCTAGCAAAATCGTTCAGTTGTATTGAAAAGCGTGTCAAAATGAACGAGTGAGTCTATTTCATTCTACAATTTTACCATTCTTCTGCAATAACGGCTCGATTTTGTCATGAATGTGACAAAATACAGAAAAATTCAACCCAAATGCTGGTAATATCGTTCAGTTGTATTGAAAGCGTGTTAGAATAAACGGCTGAGTCTATTTTATTATACAATTTTACCATTCTTCTGCAATAACGATCCGATTTTGTCAAGAATTTGACAAAATACAGGAAAATAGAAAGCAAATGCTAGCAGTAACGTTCAGTTGTTTTGAAAGGCGTGTCAAAATAAGCGACTGAGTCTATTTCATTATACAATTTTACCATTCTTCTGCAATAACTACTCGATTCTGTCAAAAATGTGACAAAATAAAGGAAAATTCAACGCAAATACTTGTAATATCGTTCAGTGGTATTGAAAGCGTGTCAAAATAAACGGCTGAGTCTATTTTATTATACAATTTTACCAGTCTTCTGCAATAACGGCTCGATTTTGTCATGAATGTGACAAAATACAAAAAAATGCAACGCAAATGATGGTAATATCGTCAGTTGTATTGAAAAGCGTGTCAGAATAAACGGCTGAGTCTATTTTATTATACAATTTTACCATTCTTCTGCAATAACGATACGATTTTGTCAAGAATTTGACAAAATACAGGAAAATAGAAAGCAAATGCTAGCAATAACGTTCAGTTGTTTTGAAAGGCGTGTCGAAATAAGCGACTGAGTCTATTTCATTATACAATTTTACCATTCTTCTGCAATAACTACTCGATTCTGTCAAAAATGTGACAAAATAAAGGAAAATTCAACGCAAATGCTTGTAATATCGTTCAGTAGTATTGAAGGCGTGTCAAAATAAACGGCTGAGTCTATTTTATTATACAATTTTACCATTCTTCTGAAATAACGCCGCGATTTTGTCATGAATGTGACAAAATACAGAAAAATGCAACGCAAATGCTGGTAATATCGTTCAGTTGTATTGAAAAGCGTGTCAAAATAAACGGCTGAGGCTATTTTATTATACAATTTTACCATTCTTCTGCAATAACGATACGATTTTGTCAAGAATTTGACAAAATACAGGAAAATAGAAAGCAAATGCTAGCAATAACGTTCAGTTGTTTTGAAAGGCGTGTCAAAATAAGCGACTGAGTTTATTTCATTATACAATTTTACCATTCTTCTGCAATAACTACTCGATTTTGTCAAAAATGTGACAAAATAAAGGAAAATTCAACGCAAATGCTAGTAATAACGTTCAGTTGTTTTGAAAGGCGTGTCAAAATAAGCGACTGAGTCTATTTCATTATACAATTTTACCATTCTTCTGCAATAACTACTCGATTTTGTCAAGAATGTGACAAAATACAAAAAAATGCAACGCAAATGATGGTAATATCGTCAGTTGTATTGAAAAGCGTGTCAGAATACACGGCTGAGTCTATTTTATTATACAATTTTACCATTCTTCTGCAATAACGATACGATTTTATCAAGAATTTGACAAAATACAGGAAAATAGAAAGCAAATGCTAGCAATAACGTTCAGTTGTTTTGAAAGGCGTGTCGAAATAAGCGACTGAGTCTATTTCATTATACAATTTTACCATTCTTCTGCAATAACTACTCGATTCTGTCAAAAATGTGACAAAATAAAGGAAAATTCAACGCAAATGCTAGTAATATCGTTCAGAAGTATTGAAAGCGTGTCAAAATAAACGGCTGAGTCTATTTTATTATACAATTTTACTATTCTTCTGAAATAACGCCGCGATTTTGTCATGAATGTGACAAAATACAGAAAAATGCAACGCAAATGCTGGTAATATCGTTCAGTTGTATTGAAAAGCGTGTCAAAATAAACGGCTGAGGCTATTTTATTATACAATTTTACCATTCTTCTGCAATAACGATACGATTTTGTCAAGAATTTGACAAAATACAGGAAAATAGAAAGCAAATGCTAGCAATAACGTTCAGTTGTTTTGAAAGGCGTGTCAAAATAAGCGACTGAGTTTATTTCATTATACAATTTTACCATTCTTCTGCAATAACTACTCGATTTTGTCAAAAATGTGACAAAATAAAGGAAAATTCAACGCAAATGCTAGTAATATCGTTCAGAAGTATTGAAAGCGTGTCAAAATAAACGGCTGAGTCTATTTTATTATTCAATTTTACCATTCTTCTGAAATAACGGCGCGATTTTGTCATGGATGAGACAAAATACAGAAAAATGAAACGCAAATGCTGGTAATATCGTTCAGTTGTATTGAAAAGCGTGTCAAAACGAACGACTGAGTATTTTATAATACAAATTTACCATTCTTCTGGAATAACGGCTCGATTTTGTCAAGAATGCGACAAAATACAGGAAAATAGAACGCAAATGCTAGCAATAACGTTCAGTTGTTTTGAAAGGCGTGTCAAAATAAGCGACTGAGTCTATTTCATTATACAATTTTATCATTCTTCTGCAATAACTACTCGATTCTGTCAAAAATGTGACAAAATAAAGGAAAATTCAACGCAAATGCTTGTAATATCGTTCAGTAGTATTGAAAGCGTGTCAAAATAAACGGCTGAGTCTATTTTATTATACAATTTTACCATTCTTCTGCAATAACTACTCGATTCTGTCAAAAATGTGACAAAATAAAGGAAAATTCAACGCAAATGCTTGTAATATCGTTCAGTAGTATTGAAAGCGTGTCAAAATGAACGACTGAGTATTTTATAATACAAACTTAGCATTCTTCTGGAATAACGGTTCGATTTTGTCAAGAATGCGACAAAATACAGGAAAATAGAAAGCAAATGCTAGCAAAATCGTTCAGTTGTATTGAAAAGCGTGTCAAAATGAACGAGTGAGTCTATTTCATTCTACAATTTTACCATTCTTCTGCAAAAACGATTCGATTTTGTCATACATGTGACAAAATACAGTATAATTCAATGCAAATGCAAGTAATATCGTTCAGTTGTATTGAAAAGCGTATCAAAATAAACGGCTGAGTCTATTTTATAATACAATTTTACCATTCTTCTTCAAGAACGGCGCGATTTTGTCATGAATGTGACAAAATACAGAAAAATGCAACGCAAATGATGGTAATATCGTTCAGTATTATTGAAAAGCGTGTCAAAATGAACGACTGAGTATTTTATAATACAAACTTAGCATTCTTCTGGAATAACGGCTCGATTTTGTCAAGAATGCGACAAAATACAGGAAAATAGAACGCAAATGCTAGCAAAATCGTTCAGTTGTATTGAAAAGCGTGTCAAAATAAACGGCTGAGTCTATTTTATAATATAATTTTACCATTCTTCTTCAAGAACGGCGCGATTTTGTCATGAATGTGACAAAATACAGAAAAATGCAACGCAAATGCTGGTAATATCTTTCAGTTGTATTGAAAAGCGTGTCAAAATGAACGACTGAGTATTTTATAATACGAATTTACCATTCTTCTGGAATAACGGCTCGACTTTGTCAAGAATGCGACAAAATACAGGAAAATAGAACGCAAATGCTAGCAAAATCGTTCAGTTGTATTGAAAGCGTGTCAGAATAAACGGCTGAGTCTATTTAATTATACAATTTTACCATTCTTCTAAAATAACGGCGCGATTTTGTCATGGATGAGACAAAATACAGAAAAATTCAACGCAAATGCTGGTAATATCGTTCAGTTATATTGCAAGCGTCTCAGAATAATCGGCTGAGTCTATTTTGTTATACAATTTTACCATTCTTCTGCAATAACGATCCGATTTTGTCAAGAATTTGACAAAATACAACACAATAGAAAGCAAATGCTTGCAATAACGTTCAGGTGTTTTGAAAGGCGTGTCAAAATAAGCGACTGAGTCTATTTCATTATACAATTTTATCATTCTTCTGCAATAACTACTCGATTTTGTCAAAAATGTGACAAAATAAAGGAAAATTCAACGCAAATGCTAGTAATATCGTTCAGTTGTATTGAAAGCGTGTCAGAATAAACGGCTGAGTCTATTTTATTATACAATTTTACCATTCTTCTGCAATAACGGTCCGATTTTGTCAAGAATTTGACAAAATACAGGAAAATAGAAAGCAAATGCTAGCAATAACGTTCAGTTGTTTTGAAAGGCGTGTCAAAATAAGCGACTGAGTCTATTTCATTATACAATTTTACCATTCTTCTGCAATAACTACTCGATTTTGTCAAAAATGTGACAAAATAAAGGAAAATTCAACGCTAATGCTAGTAATATCGTTCATAAGTATTGAAAGCGTGTCAAAATAAACGGCTGAGTCTATTTTATTATTCAATTTTACCATTCTTCTGAAATAACGGCGCGATTTTGTCATGGATGAGACAAAATACAGAAAAATGCAACGCAAATGCTGGTAATATCGTTCAGTTGTATTGAAAAGCGTGTCAAAATGAACGACTGAGTATTTTATAATACAAATTTACCATTCTTCTGGAATAGCGGCTCGATTTTGTCAAGAATGCGACAAAATACAGGAAAATAGAACGCAAATGCTAGCAGAATCGTTCAGTTGTATTGAAAAGCGTGTCAAAATGAACGAGTGAGTCTATTTCATTATACAATTTTACCATTCTTCTGCAATGACTACTCGATTCTGTCAAAAATGTGACAAAATAAAGGAAAATTCAACGCAAATGCTTGTAATATCGTTCAGTAGTATTGAAAGCGTGTCAAAATAAACGGCTGAGTCTATTTTATTATACAATTTTACCAGTCTTCTGCAATAACGGCTCGATTTTGTCATGAATGTGACAAAATACAAAATAATGCAACGCAAATGATGGTAATATCGTCAGTTGTATTGAAAAGCGTGTCAGAATAAACGGCTGAGTCTATTTTATTATACAATTTTACCATTCTTCTGCAATAACGATACAATTTTGTCAAGAATTTGACAAAATACAGGAAAATAGAAAGCAAATGCTAGCAATAACGTTCAGTTGTTTTGAAAGGCGTGTCGAAATAAGCGACTGAGTCTATTTCATTATACAATTTTACCATTCTTCTGCAATAACGATTCGATTTTGTCATAAATGTGACAAAATACAGTATAATTCAATGCAAATGCAAGTAATATCGTTCAGTTGTATTGAAAAGCGTGTCAAAATGAACGACTGAGTATTTTATAATACGAATTTACCATTCTTCTGGAATAACGGCTCGATTTTGTCAAGAATGCGACAAAATACAGGAAAATAGAACGCAAATGCTAGCAAAATCGTTCAGTTGTATTGAAAAGCGTGTCAAAATGAACGAGTGAGTCTATTTCATTGTACAATTCTACCATTCTTCTGCAATAACGGCTCGATTTTGTCATGAATGTGACAAAATACAGAAAAATTCAACGCAAAAGCTGGTATTATCGTTCAGTTGTATTGAAAGCGTGTCAGAATAAACGGCTGAGTCTATTTTATTATACAATTTTACCATTCTTCTAAAATAACGGCGCGATTTTGTCATGGATGAGACAAAATACAGAAAAATTCAACGCAAATGCTGGTAATATCGTTCAGTTGTATTGCAAGCGTCTCAGAATAATCGGCTGAGTCTATTTTATTATACAATTTTACCATTCTTCTGCAATAACGATCCGATTTTGTCAAGAATTTGACAAAATACAAGAAAATAGAAAGCAAATGCTTGCAATAACGTTCAGTTGTTTTGAAAGGCGTGTCAAAATAAGCGACTGAGTCTATTTCATTATACAATTTTATCATTCTTCTGCAATAACTACTCGATTTTGTCAAAAATGTGACAAAATAAAGGAAAATTCAACGCAAATGCTAGTAATATCGTTCAGTTGTATTGAAAGCGTGTTAGAATAAACGGCTGAGTCTACTTTATTATACAATTTTACCATTCTTCTGCAATAACGGTCCGATTTTGTCAAGAATTTGACAAAAAACAGGAAAATAGAAAGCAAATGCTAGCAATAACGTTCAGTTGTTTTGAAAGGCGTGTCAAAATAAGCGACTGAGTCTATTTCATTATACAATTTTACAATTCTTCTGCAATAACTACTCGATTTTGTCAAAAATGTGACAAAATAGAGGAAAATTCAACGCTAATGCTAGTAATATCGTTCATAAGTATTGAAAGCGTGTCAAAATAAACGGCTGAGTCTATTTTATTATTCAATTTTACCATTCTTCTGAAATAACGGCGCGATTTTGTCATGGATGAGACAAAATACAGGAAAATGCAACGCAAATGCTGGTAATATCGTTCAGTTGTATTGAAAAGCGTGTCAAAATGAACGAGTGAGTCTATTTCATTCTACAATTTTACCATTCTTCTGCAATAACGATTCGATTTTGTCTTAAATGTGACAAAATACAAGATAATTCAATGCAAATGCAAGTAATATCGTTCAGTTGTATTGAAAAGCGTGTCAAAATGAACGGCTGAGTCTATTTAATAATACAATTTTACCATTCTTCTGCAAGAACGGCGCGATTTTGTCATGAATGTGACAAAATACAGAAAAATGCAACGCAAATGCTGGTAATATCGTTCAGTTGTATTGAAAGCGTGTTAGAATAAACGGCTGAGTATTTTATAATACAAATTTACCATTCTTCTGGAATAGCGGCTCGATTTTGTCAAGAATGCGACAAAATACAGGAAAATAGAACGCAAATGCTATCAACATCGTTCAGTTGTATTGAAAAGCGTGTCAAAATGAACGAGTGAGTCTATTTCATTCTACAATTTTACCATTCTTCTGCAATAACGGCTCGATTTTGTCATGAATGTGACAAAATACAGAAAAATTCAACGCAAATGCTGGTAATATCGTTCAGTTGTATTGAAAGCGTGTTAGAATAAACGGCTGAGTCTATTTTATTATACAATTTTACCATTCTTCTGCAATAACGATCCGATTTTGTCAAGAATTTGACAAACTACAGGAAAATAGAAAGCAAATGCTAGCAATAACGTTCAGTTGTTTTGAAAGGCGTGTCAAAATAAACGGCTGAGTCTATTTTATTATTCAATTTTACCATTCTTCTGAAATAACGGCGCGATTTTGTCATGGATGAGACAAAATACAGAAAAATGCAACGCAAATGCTGGTAATATCGTTCAGTTGTATTGAAAAGCGTGTCAAAATGAACGACTGAGTATTTTATAATACAAATGTACCATTCTTCTGGAATAGCGGCTCGATTTTGTCAAGAATGCGACAAAATACAGGAAAATAGAACGCAAATGCTAGCAGAATCGTTCAGTTGTATTGAAAAGTGTGTCAAAATGAACGAGTGAGTCTATTTCATTATACAATTTTACCATTCTTCTGCAATGACTACTCGATTCTGTCAAAAATGTGACAAAATATAGGAAAATTCAACGCAAATGCTTGTAATATCGTTCAATAGTATTGAAAGCGTGTCAAAATAAACGGCTGAGTCTATTTTATTATACAATTTTACCAGTCTTCTGCAATAACGGCTCGATTTTGTCATGAATGTGACAAAATACAAAAAAATGCAACGCAAATGATGGTAATATCGTCAGTTGTATTGAAAAGCGTGTCAGAATAAACGGCTGAGTCTATTTTATTATACAATTTTACCATTCTTCTGCAATAACGATACGATTTTGTCAAGAATTTGACAAAATACAGGAAAATAGAAAGCAAATGCTAGCAGTAACGTTCAGTTGTTTTGAAAGGCGTGTCGAAATAAGCGACTGAGTCTATTTCATTATACAATTTTACCATTCTTCTGCAATAACTACTCGATTCTGTCAAAAATTTGACAAAATAAAGGAAAATTCAACGCAAATGCTTGTAATATCGTTCAGTAGTATTGGAAGCGTGTCAAAATAAACGGCTGAGTCTATTTTATTATACAATTTTACCATTCTTCTGAAATAACGCCGCGATTTTGTCATGAATGTGACAAAACACAGAAAAATGCAACGCAAATGCTGGTAATATCGTTCAGTTGTATTGAAAAGCGTGTCAAAATGAACGAGTGAGTCTATTTCATTCTACAATTTTACCATTCTTCTGCAATAACGGCTCGATTCTGTCAAAAATGTGACAAAATAAAGGAAAATTCAACGCAAAAACTTGTAATATCGTTCAGTAGTATTGAAAGCGTGTCAAAATAAACGGCTGAGTCTATTTTATTATACAATTTTACCAGTCTTCTGCAATAACGGCTCGATTTTGTTATGAATGTGACAAAATACAAAAAAATGCAACGCAAATGATGGTAATATCGTCAGTTGTATTGAGAAGCGTGTCAAAATGAACGACTGAGTATTTTATAATACAAATTTACCATTCTTCTGGAATAGCGGCTCGATTTTGTCAAGAATGCGATAAAATACAGAAAAATGCAACGCAAATGCTGGTAATATCGTTCAGTTGTATTGAAAAGCGTGTCAAAATGAACGAGTGAGTCTATTTCATTCTACAATTTTACCATTCTTCTGCAATAACGGCTCGATTCTGTCAAAAATGTGACAAAATAAAGGAAAATTCAACGCAAAAACTTGTAATATCGTCCAGTAGTATTGAAAGCGTGTCAAAATAAACGGCTGAGTCTATTTTATTATACAATTTTACCAGTCTTCTGCAATAACGGCTCGATTTTGTTATGAATGTGACAAAATACAAAAAAATGCAACGCAAATGATGGTAATATCGTCAGTTGTATTGAAAAGCGTGTCAGAATAAACGGCTGAGTCTATTTTATTATACAATTTTAACATTCTTCTGCAATAACGATACGATTTTGTCAAGAATTTGACAAAATACAGGAAAATAGAAAGCAAATGCTAGCAATAACGTTCAGTTGTTTTGAAAGGCGTGTCGAAATAAGCGACTGAGTCCATTTCATTATACAATTTTACCATTCTTCTGCAATAACTACTCGATTCTGTCAAAAATGTGACAAAATAAAGGAAAATTCAACGCAAATGCTTGTAATATCGTTCAGTAGTATTGAAAGCGTGTCAAAATAAACGGCTGAGTCTATTTTATTATACAATTTTACCATTCTTCTGAAATAACGCCGCGATTTTGTCATGAATGTGACAAAATACAGAAAAATGCAACGCAAATGCTGGTAATATCGTTCAGTTGTATTGAGAAGCGTGTCAAAATGAACGACTGAGTATTTTATAATACAAATTTACCATTCTTCTGGAATAGCGGCTCGATTTTGTCAAGAATGCGATAAAATACAGGAAAATAGAACGCAAATGCTAGCAAAATCGTTCAGTTGTATTGAAAAGCGTGTCAAAATGAACGAGTCTATTTCATTCTACAATTTTACCATTCTTCTGCAATAACGGCTCGATTTTGTCATGAATGTGACAAAATACAGAAAACTTCAACGCAAATGCTAGCAAAATCGTTCAGTTGTATTGAAAAGCGTGTCAAAATGAACGAGTGAGTCTATTTCATTCTACAATTTTACCATTCTTCTGCAATAACGGCTCGATTTTGTCATGAATGTGACAAAATACAGAAAAATTCAACCCAAATGCTGGTAATATCGTTCAGTTGTATTGAAAGCGTGTTAGAATAAACGGCTGAGTCTATTTTATTATACAATTTTACCATTCTTCTGCAATAACGATCCGATTTTTTCAAGAATTTGACAAAATACAGGAAAATAGAAAGCAAATGCTAGGAGTAACGTTCAGTTGTTTTGAAAGACGTGTCAAAATAAACGGCTGAGTCTATTTTATTATACAATTTTACCAGTCTTCTGCAATAACGGCTCGATTTTGTCATGAATGTGACAAAATACAAAAAAATGCAACGCAAATAATGGTAATATCGTCAGTTGTATTGAAAAGCGTGTCAGAATAAACGGCTGAGTCTATTTTATAATACAATTTTACCATTCTTCTGCAATAACTACTCGATTCTGTCAAAAATTTGACAAAATAAAGGAAAATTCAACGCAAATGCTTGTAATATCGTTCTGTAGTATTGGAAGCGTGTCAAAATAAACGGCTGAGTCTATTTTATTATACAATTTTACCATTCTTCTGAAATAACGCCGCGATTTTGTCATGAATGTGACAAAATACAGAAAAATGCAACGCAAATGCTGGTAATATCGTTCAGTTGTATTGAAAAGCGTGTCAAAATGAACGAGTGAGTCTATTTCATTCTACAATTTTACCATTCTTCTGCAATAACGGCTCGATTCTGTCAAAAATGTGACAAAATAAAGGAAAATTCAACGCAAAAACTTGTAATATCGTTCAGTAGTATTGAAAGCGTGTCAAAATAAACGGCTGAGTCTATTTTATTATACAATTTTACCAGTCTTCTGCAATAACGGCTCGATTTTGTTATGAATGTGACAAAATACAAAAAAATGCAACGCAAATGATGGTAATATCGTCAGTTGTATTGAAAAGCGTGTCAGAATAAACGGCTGAGTCTATTTTATTATACAATTTTAACATTCTTCTGCAATAACGATACGATTTTGTCAAGAATTTGACAAAATACAGGAAAATAGAAAGCAAATGCTAGCAATAACGTTCAGTTGTTTTGAAAGGCGTGTCGAAATAAGCGACTGAGTCCATTTCATTATACAATTTTACCATTCTTCTGCAATAACTACTCGATTCTGTCAAAAATGTGACAAAATAAAGGAAAATTCAACGCAAATGCTTGTAATATCGTTCAGTAGTATTGAAAGCGTGTCAAAATAAACGGCTGAGTCTATTTTATTATACAATTTTACCATTCTTCTGAAATAACGCCGCGATTTTGTCATGAATGTGACAAAATACAGAAAAATGCAACGCAAATGCTGGTAATATCGTTCAGTTGTATTGAGAAGCGTGTCAAAATGAACAACTGAGTATTTTATAATACAAATTTACCATTCTTCTGGAATAGCGGCTCGATTTTGTCAAGAATGCGATAAAATACAGGAAAATAGAACGCAAATGCTAGCAAAATCGTTCAGTTGTATTGAAAAGCGTGTCAAAATGAACGAGTCTATTTCATTCTACAATTTTACCATTCTTCTGCAATAACGGCTCGATTTTGTCATGAATGTGACAAAATACAGTAAACTTCAACGCAAATGCTAGCAAAATCGTTCAGTTGTATTGAAAAGCGTGTCAAAATGAACGAGTGAGTCTATTTCATTCTACAATTTTACCATTCTTCTGCAATAACGGCTCGATTTTGTCATGAATGTGACAAAATACAGAAAAATTCAACCCAAATGCTGGTAATATCGTTCAGTTGTATTGAAAGCGTGTTAGAATAAACGGCTGAGTCTATTTTATAATACAATTTTACCATTCTTCTGCAATAACTACTCGATTATGTCAAAAATGTGACAAAATAAAGGAAAATTCAACGCAAATACTTGTAATATCGTTCAGTAGTATTGAAAGCGTGTCAAAATAAACGGCTGAGTCTATTTTATTATACAATTTTACCAGTCTTCTGCAATAACGGCTCGATTTTGTCATGAATGTGACAAAATACAAAAAAATGCAACGCAAATAATGGTAATATCGTCAGTTGTATTGAAAAGCGTGTCAGAATAAACGGCTGAGTCTATTTTATAATACAATTTTACCATTCTTCTGCAATAACGATACGATTTTGTCAAGAATTTGACAAAATACAGGAAAATAGAAAGCAAATGCTAGCAATAACGTTCAGTTGTTTTGAAAGGCGTGTCGAAATAAGCGACTGAGTCTATTTCATTATACAATTTTACCATTCTTCTGCAATAACTACTCGATTCTGTCAAAAATGTGACAAAATAAAGGAAAATTCAACGCAAATGCTTGTAATATCGTTCAGTAGAATTGAAGGCGTGTTAAAATAAACGGCTGAGTCTATTTTATTATACAATTTTACCATTCTTCTGAAATAACGCCGCGATTTTGTCATGAATGTGACAAAATACAGAAAAATGCAACGCAAATGCTGGTAATATCGTTCAGTTGTATTGAAAAGCGTGTCAAAATAAACGGCTGAGGCTATTTTATTATACAATTTTACCATTCTTCTGCAATAACGATACGATTTTGTCAAGAATTTGACAAAATACAGGAAAATAGAAAGCAAATGCTAGCAATAACGTTCAGTTGTTTTGAAAGGCGTGTCAAAATAAGCGACTGAGTTTATTTCATTATACAATTTTACCATTCTTCTGCAATAACTACTCGATTTTGTCAAAAATGTGACAAAATAAAGGAAAATTCAACGCAAATGCTAGTAATATCGTTCAGAAGTATTGAAAGCGTGTCAAAATAAACGGCTGAGTCTATTTTATTATTCAATTTTACCATTCTTCTGAAATAACGGCGCGATTTTGTCATGGATGAGACAAAATACAGAAAAATGCAACGCAAATGATGGTAATATCGTTCAGTTGTTTTGAAAGGCGTGTCAAAATAAGCGACTGAGTCTATTTCATTATACAATTTTACCATTCTTCTGCAATAACTACTCGATTTTGTCAAAAATGTGACAAAATAAAGGAAAATTCAACGCAAATGCTAGTAATATCGTTCAGTTGTATTGAAAGCGTGTCAGAATAAACGGCTGAGTCTATTTTATTATACAATTTTACCATTCTTCTGCAATAACGGTCCGATTTTGTCAAGAATTTGACAAAATACAGGAAAATAGAAAGCAAATGCTAGCAATAACGTTCAGTTGTTTTGAAAGGCGTGTCAAAATAAGCGACTGAGTCTATTTCATTATACAATTTTACAATTCTTCTGCAATAACTACTCGATTTTGTCAAAAATGTGACAAAATAGAGGAAAATTCAACGCTACTGCTAGTAATATCGTTCATAAGTATTGAAAGCGTGTCAAAATAAACGGCTGAGTCTATTTTATTATTCAATTTTACCATTCTTCTGAAATAACGGCGCGATTTTGTCATGGATGAGACAAAATACAGAAAAATGCAACGCAAATGCTGGTAATATCGTTCAGTTGTATTGAAAAGCGTGTCAAAATGAACGACTGAGTATTTTATAATACAAATTTACCATTCTTCTGGAATAGCGGCTCGATTTTGTCAAGAATGCGACAAAATACAGGAAAATAGAACGCAAATGCTATCAAAATCGTTCAGTTGTATTGAAAAGCGTGTCAAAATGAACGAGTGAGTCTATTTCATTCTACAATTTTACCATTCTTCTGCAATAACGGCCCGATTTTGTCATGAATGTGACAAAATACAGAAAAATTCAACGCAAATGCTGGTAATATCGTTCAGTTGTATTGAAAGCGTGTTAGAATAAACGGCTGAGTCTATTTTATTATACAATTTTACCATTCTTCTGCAATAACGATCCGATTTTGTCAAGAATTTGACAAACTACAGGAAAATAGAAAGCAAATGCTAGCAATAACGTTCAGTTGTTTTGAAAGGCGTGTCAAAATAAACGGCTGAGTCTATTTTATTATTCAATTTTACCATTCTTCTGGAATAGCGGCTCGATTTTGTCAAGAATGCGACAAAATACAGGAAAATAGAACGCAAATGCTAGCAGAATCGTTCAGTTGTATTGAAAAGTGTGTCAAAATGAACGAGTGAGTCTTTTTCATTATACAATTTTACCATTCTTCTGCAATGACTACTCGATTCTGTCAAAAATGTGACAAAATAAAGGAAAATTCAACGCAAATGCTTGTAATATCGTTCAGTAGTATTGAAAGCGTGTCAAAATAAACGGCTGAGTCTATTTTATTATACAATTTTACCAGTCTTCTGCAATAACGGCTCGATTTTGTCATGAATGTGACAAAATACAAAAAAATGCAACGCAAATGATGGTAATATCGTCAGTTGTATTGAAAAGCGTGTCAGAATAAACGGCTGAGTCTATTTTATTATACAATTTTACCATTCTTCTGCAATAACGATCCGATTTTGTCAAGAATTTGACAAAATACAGGAAAATAGAAAGCAAATGCTTGCAATAACGTTCAGTTGTTTTGATAGGCGTGTCAAAATAAGCGACTGAGTCTATTTCATTATACAATTTTACCATTCTTCTGCAATAACTACTCGATTTTGTCAAAAATGTGACAAAATAAAGGAAAATTCAACGCTAATGCTAGTAATATCGTTCAGAAGTATTGAAAGCGTGTCAAAATAAACGGCTGAGTCTATTTTATTATTCAATTTTACCATTCTTCTGAAATAACGGCGCGATTTTGTCATGGATGAGACAAAATACAGAAAAATGCATCGCAAATGCTGGTAATATCGTTCAGTTGTATTGAAAAGCGTGTCAAAATGAACGACTGAGTATTTTATAATACAAATTTACCATTTTTCTGGAATAGCGGCTCGATTTTGTCAAGAATGCGACAAAATACAGGAAAATAGAACGCAAATGCTAGCAAAATCGTTCAGTTGTATTGAAATGCGTGTCAAAATGAACGAGTCTATTTCATTTTACAATTTTACCATTCTTCTGCAATAACGGCTCGATTTTGTCATGAATGTGACAAAATACAGAAAACTTCAACGCAAATGCTGGTAATATCGTTCAGTTGTATTGAAAGCGTGTCAGAATAAACGGCTGAGACTATTTTATAATACAATTTTACCATTCTTCTGCAAGAACGGCGCGATTTTGTCATGAATGTGACAAAATACAGAAAAATGCAACGCAAATGCTGGTAATATCTTTCAGTTTTATTGAAAAGCGTGTCAAAATGAACGACTGAGTATTTTATAATACAAATTTACCATTCTTCTGGAATAGCGGCTCGATTTTGTCAAGAATGCGACAAAATACAGGAAAATAGAATGCAAATGCTTGCAAAAACGTTCAGTTGTTTCGAAAGGCGTGTCAAAATAAGCGACTGAGTCTATTTCATTATACAATTTTACCATTCTTCTGCAATAACTACTCGATTCTGTCAAAAATGTGACAAAATAAAGGAAAATTCAACGCAAATGCTTGTAATATCGTTCAGTAGTATTGAAGGCGTGTTAAAATAAACGGCTGAGTCTATTTTATTATACAATTTTACCATTCTTCTGAAATAACGCCGCGATTTTGTCATGAATGTGACAAAATACAGAAAAATGCAACGCAAATGCTGGTAATATCGTTCAGTTGTATTGAAAAGCGTGTCAAAATAAACGGCTGAGGCTATTTTATTATACAATTTTACCATTCTTCTGCAATAACGATACGATTTTGTCAAGAATTTGACAAAATACAGGAAAATAGAAAGCAAATGCTAGCAATAACGTTCAGTTGTTTTGAAAGGCGTGTCAAAATAAGCGACTGAGTTTATTTCATTATACAATTTTACCATTCTTCTGCAATAACTACTCGATTTTGTCAAAAATGTGACAAAATAAAGGAAAATTCAACGCAAATGCTAGTAATATCGTTCAGAAGTATTGAAAGCGTGTCAAAATAAACGGCTGAGTCTATTTTATTATTCAATTTTACCATTCTTCTGAAATAACGGCGCGATTTTGTCATGGATGAGACAAAATACAGAAAAATGCAACGCAAATGATGGTAATATCGTTCAGTTGTTTTGAAAGGCGTGTCAAAATAAGCGACTGAGTCTATTTCATTATACAATTTTACCATTCTTCTGCAATAACTACTCGATTTTGTCAAAAATGTGACAAAATAAAGGAAAATTCAACGCAAATGCTAGTAATATCGTTCAGTTGTATTGAAAGCGTGTCAGAATAAACGGCTGAGTCTATTTTATTATACAATTTTACCATTCTTCTGCAATAACGGTCCGATTTTGTCAAGAATTTGACAAAATACAGGAAAATAGAAAGCAAATGCTAGCAATAACGTTCAGTTGTTTTGAAAGGCGTGTCAAAATAAGCGACTGAGTCTATTTCATTATACAATTTTACAATTCTTCTGCAATAACTACTCGATTTTGTCAAAAATGTGACAAAATAGAGGAAAATTCAACGCTACTGCTAGTAATATCGTTCATAAGTATTGAAAGCGTGTCAAAATAAACGGCTGAGTCTATTTTATTATTCAATTTTACCATTCTTCTGAAATAACGGCGCGATTTTGTCATGGATGAGACAAAATACAGAAAAATGCAACGCAAATGCTGGTAATATCGTTCAGTTGTATTGAAAAGCGTGTCAAAATGAACGACTGAGTATTTTATAATACAAATTTACCATTCTTCTGGAATAGCGGCTCGATTTTGTCAAGAATGCGACAAAATACAGGAAAATAGAACGCAAATGCTATCAAAATCGTTCAGTTGTATTGAAAAGCGTGTCAAAATGAACGAGTGAGTCTATTTCATTCTACAATTTTACCATTCTTCTGCAATAACGGCCCGATTTTGTCATGAATGTGACAAAATACAGAAAAATTCAACGCAAATGCTGGTAATATCGTTCAGTTGTATTGAAAGCGTGTTAGAATAAACGGCTGAGTCTATTTAATTATACAATTTTACCATTCTTCTGCAATAACGATCCGATTTTGTCAAGAATTTGACAAACTACAGGAAAATAGAAAGCAAATGCTAGCAATAACGTTCAGTTGTTTTGAAAGGCGTGTCAAAATAAACGGCTGAGTCTATTTTATTATTCAATTTTACCATTCTTCTGGAATAGCGGCTCGATTTTGTCAAGAATGCGACAAAATACAGGAAAATAGAACGCAAATGCTAGCAGAATCGTTCAGTTGTATTGAAAAGTGTGTCAAAATGAACGAGTGAGTCTTTTTCATTATACAATTTTACCATTCTTCTGCAATGACTACTCGATTCTGTCAAAAATGTGACAAAATAAAGGAAAATTCAACGCAAATGCTTGTAATATCGTTCAGTAGTATTGAAAGCGTGTCAAAATAAACGGCTGAGTCTATTTTATTATACAATTTTACCAGTCTTCTGCAATAACGGCTCGATTTTGTCATGAATGTGACAAAATACAAAAAAATGCAACGCAAATGATGGTAATATCGTCAGTTGTATTGAAAAGCGTGTCAGAATAAACGGCTGAGTCTATTTTATTATACAATTTTACCATTCTTCTGCAATAACGATACGATTTTGTCAAGAATTTGACAAAATACAGGAAAATAGAAAGCAAATGCTAGCAGTAACGTTCAGTTGTTTTGAAAGGCGTGTCGAAATAAGCGACTGAGTCTATTTCATTATACAATTTTACCATTCTTCTGCAATAACTACTCGATTCTGTCAAAAATGTGACAAAATAAAGGAAAATTCAACGCAAATGCTTGTAATATCGTTCAGTAGTATTGGAAGCGTGTCAAAATAAACGGCTGAGTCTATTTTATTATACAATTTTACCATTCTTCTGCAATAACGGCACGATTTTGTCATGAATGTGACAAAATACAGAAAAATGCAACGCAAATGCTGGTAATATCGTTCAGTTGTATTGAAAAGCGTGTCAATATAAACGGCTGAGGCTATTTTATTATACAATTTTACCATTCTTCTGCAATAAGGATACGATTTTGTCATGAATTTGACAAAATACAGGAAAATAGAACGCAAATGCTAGCAAAATCGTTCAGTTGTATTGAAAAGCGTGTCAAAATGAACGAGTGAGTCTATTTCATTCTACAATTTTACCATTCTTCTGCAATAACGGCTCGATTCTGTCAAAAATGTGACAAAATAAAGGAAAATTCAACGCAAAAACTTGTAATATCGTTCAGTAGGATTGAAAGCGTGTCAAAATAAACGGCTGAGTCTATTTTATTATACAATTTTACCAGTCTTCTGCAATAACGGCTCGATTTTGTTATGAATGTGACAAAATACAAAAAAATGCAACGCAAATGATGGTAATATCGTCAGTTGTATTGAAAAGCGTGTCAGAATAAACGGCTGAGTCTATTTTATTATACAATTTTAACATTCTTCTGCAATAACGATACGATTTTGTCAAGAATTTGACAAAATACAGGAAAATAGAAAGCAAATGCTAGCAATAACGTTCAGTTGTTTTGAAAGGCGTGTCGAAATAAGCGACTGAGTCCATTTCATTATACAATTTTACCATTCTTCTGCAATAACTACTCGATTCTGTCAAAAATGTGACAAAATAAAGGAAAATTCAACGCAAATGCTTGTAATATCGTTCAGTAGTATTGAAAGCGTGTCAAAATAAACGGCTGAGTCTATTTTATTATACAATTTTACCATTCTTCTGAAATAACGCCGCGATTTTGTCATGAATGTGACAAAATACAGAAAAATGCAACGCAAATGCTGGTAATATCGTTCAGTTGTATTGAGAAGCGTGTCAAAATGAGCGACTGAGTATTTTATAATACAAATTTACCATTCTTCTGGAATAGCGGCTCGATTTTGTCAAGAATGCGACAAAATACAGGAAAATAGAACGCAAATGCTAGCAAAATCGTTCAGTTGTATTGAAAAGCGTGTCAAAATGAACGAGTCTATTTCATTCTACAATTTTACCATTCATCTGCAATAACGGCTCGATTTTGTCATGAATGTGACAAAATACAGAAAACTTCAACGCAAATGCTAGCAAAATCGTTCAGTTGTATTGAAAAGCGTGTCAAAATGAACGAGTGAGTCTATTTCATTCTACAATTTTACCATTCTTCTGCAATAACGGCTCGATTTTGTCATGAATGTGACAAAATACAGAAAAATTCAACCCAAATGCTGGTAATATCGTTCAGTTGTATTGAAAGCGTGTTAGAATAAACGGCTGAGTCTATTTTATTATACAATTTTACCATTCTTCTGCAATAACGATCCGATTTTGTCAAGAATTTGACAAAATACAGGAAAATAGAAAGCAAATGCTAGCAGTAACGTTCAGTTGTTTTGAAAGGCGTGTCAAAATAAGCGACTGAGTCTATTTCATTATACAATTTTACCATTCTTCTGCAATAACTACTCGATTCTGTCAAAAATGTGACAAAATAAAGGAAAATTCAACGCAAATACTTGTAATATCGTTCAGTAGTATTGAAAGCGTGTCAAAATAAACGGCTGAGTCTATTTTATTATACAATTTTACCAGTCTTCTGCAATAACGGCTCGATTTTGTCATGAATGTGACAAAATACAAAAAAATGCAACGCAAATAATGGTAATATCGTCAGTTGTATTGAAAAGCGTGTCAAAATAAACGGCTGAGTCTATTTTATTATACAATTTTACCAGTCTTCTGCAATAACGGCTCGATTTTGTTATGAATGTGACAAAATACAAAAAAATGCAACGCAAATGATGGTAATATCGTCAGTTGTATTGAAAAGCGTGTCAGAATAAACGGCTGAGTATTTTATAATACACATTTAGCATCCTTCTGGAATAACGGCTCGATTTTGTCAAGAATGCGACAAAATACAGGAAAATAGAACGCAAATGCAAGCAAAATCGTTCAGTTGTATTGAAAAGCGTATCAAAATGAACGAGTCTATTTCATTCTACAATTTTACCATTCTTCTGCAATAACGGCTCGATTTTGTCATGAATGTGACAAAATACAGAAAAATGCAAAGCAAATGCTGGTAATATCTTTCAGTTTTATTGAAAAGCGTGTCAAAATGAACGAGTGAGTCTATTTCATTATACAATTTTACCATTCTTCTGCAATAACGGCTCGATTTTGTCATGAATGTGACAAAATACAAAAAAATGCAACGCAAATGATGGTAATATCGTCAGTTGTATTGAAAAGCGTGTCAGAATAAACGGCTGAGTCTATTTTATTATACAATTTTACCATTCTTCTGCAATAACGATACGATTTTGTCAAGAATTTGACAAAATACAGGAAAATAGGAAGCAAATGCTAGCAATAACGTTCAGTTGTTTTGAAAGGCGTGTCGAAATAAGCGACTGAGTCTATTTCATTATACAATTTTACCATTCTTCTGCAATAACGGCACGATTTTGTCATGAATGTGACAAAATACAGAAAAATGCAACGCAAATGCTGGTAATATCGTTCAGTTGTATTGAAAAGCGTGTCAATATAAACGGCTGAGGCTATTTTATTATACAATTTTACCATTCTTCTGCAATAAGGATACGATTTTGTCATGAATTTGACAAAATACAGGAAAATAGAACGCAAATGCTAGCAAAATCGTTCAGTTGTATTGAAAAGCGTGTCAAAATGAACGAGTGAGTCTATTTCATTCTACAATTTTACCATTCTTCTGCAATAACGGCTCGATTCTGTCAAAAATGTGACAAAATAAAGGAAAATTCAACGCAAAAACTTGTAATATCGTTCAGTAGGATTGAAAGCGTGTCAAAATAAACGGCTGAGTCTATTTTATTATACAATTTTACCAGTCTTCTGCAATAACGGCTCGATTTTGTTATGAATGTGACAAAATACAAAAAAATGCAACGCAAATGATGGTAATATCGTCAGTTGTATTGAAAAGCGTGTCAGAATAAACGGCTGAGTCTATTTTATTATACAATTTTAACATTCTTCTGCAATAACGATACGATTTTGTCAAGAATTTGACAAAATACAGGAAAATAGAAAGCAAATGCTAGCAATAACGTTCAGTTGTTTTGAAAGGCGTGTCGAAATAAGCGACTGAGTCCATTTCATTATACAATTTTACCATTCTTCTGCAATAACTACTCGATTCTGTCAAAAATGTGACAAAATAAAGGAAAATTCAACGCAAATGCTTGTAATATCGTTCAGTAGTATTGAAAGCGTGTCAAAATAAACGGCTGAGTCTATTTTATTATACAATTTTACCATTCTTCTGAAATAACGCCGCGATTTTGTCATGAATGTGACAAAATACAGAAAAATGCAACGCAAATGCTGGTAATATCGTTCAGTTGTATTGAGAAGCGTGTCAAAATGAGCGACTGAGTATTTTATAATACAAATTTACCATTCTTCTGGAATAGCGGCTCGATTTTGTCAAGAATGCGACAAAATACAGGAAAATAGAACGCAAATGCTAGCAAAATCGTTCAGTTGTATTGAAAAGCGTGTCAAAATGAACGAGTCTATTTCATTCTACAATTTTACCATTCATCTGCAATAACGGCTCGATTTTGTCATGAATGTGACAAAATACAGAAAACTTCAACGCAAATGCTAGCAAAATCGTTCAGTTGTATTGAAAAGCGTGTCAAAATGAACGAGTGAGTCTATTTCATTCTACAATTTTACCATTCTTCTGCAATAACGGCTCGATTTTGTCATGAATGTGACAAAATACAGAAAAATTCAACCCAAATGCTGGTAATATCGTTCAGTTGTATTGAAAGCGTGTTAGAATAAACGGCTGAGTCTATTTTATTATACAATTTTACCATTCTTCTGCAATAACGATCCGATTTTGTCAAGAATTTGACAAAATACAGGAAAATAGAAAGCAAATGCTAGCAGTAACGTTCAGTTGTTTTGAAAGGCGTGTCAAAATAAGCGACTGAGTCTATTTCATTATACAATTTTACCATTCTTCTGCAATAACTACTCGATTCTGTCAAAAATGTGACAAAATAAAGGAAAATTCAACGCAAATACTTGTAATATCGTTCAGTAGTATTGAAAGCGTGTCAAAATAAACGGCTGAGTCTATTTTATTATACAATTTTACCAGTCTTCTGCAATAACGGCTCGATTTTGTCATGAATGTGACAAAATACAAAAAAATGCAACGCAAATAATGGTAATATCGTCAGTTGTATTGAAAAGCGTGTCAAAATAAACGGCTGAGTCTATTTTATTATACAATTTTACCAGTCTTCTGCAATAACGGCTCGATTTTGTTATGAATGTGACAAAATACAAAAAAATGCAACGCAAATGATGGTAATATCGTCAGTTGTATTGAAAAGCGTGTCAGAATAAACGGCTGAGTATTTTATAATACACATTTAGCATCCTTCTGGAATAACGGCTCGATTTTGTCAAGAATGCGACAAAATACAGGAAAATAGAACGCAAATGCAAGCAAAATCGTTCAGTTGTATTGAAAAGCGTATCAAAATGAACGAGTCTATTTCATTCTACAATTTTACCATTCTTCTGCAATAACGGCTCGATTTTGTCATGAATGTGACAAAATACAGAAAAATGCAAAGCAAATGCTGGTAATATCTTTCAGTTTTATTGAAAAGCGTGTCAAAATGAACGAGTGAGTCTATTTCATTATACAATTTTACCATTCTTCTGCAATAACGGCTCGATTTTGTCATGAATGTGACAAAATACAAAAAAATGCAACGCAAATGATGGTAATATCGTCAGTTGTATTGAAAAGCGTGTCAGAATAAACGGCTGAGTCTATTTTATTATACAATTTTACCATTCTTCTGCAATAACGATACGATTTTGTCAAGAATTTGACAAAATACAGGAAAATAGGAAGCAAATGCTAGCAATAACGTTCAGTTGTTTTGAAAGGCGTGTCGAAATAAGCGACTGAGTCTATTTCATTATACAATTTTACCATTCTTCTGCAATAACTACTCGATTCTGTCAAAAATGTGACAAAATAAAGGAAAATTCAACGCAAATGCTTGTAATATCGTTCAGTAGTATTGAAAGCGTGTCAAAATAAACGGCTGAGTCTATTTTATTATACAATTTTACCATTCTTCTGAAATAACGCCGCGATTTTGTCATGAATGTGACAAAATACAGAAAAATGCAACGCAAATTCTGGTAATATCGTTCAGTTGTATTGAAAAGCGTGTCAAAATAAACGGCTGAGGCTATTTTATTATACAATTTTACCATTCTTCTGCAATAACGATCCGATTTTGTCAAGAATTTGACAAAATACAGGAAAATAGAAAGCAAATGCTTGCAATAACGTTCAGTTGTTTTGAATGGCGTGTCAAAATAAGCGACTGAGTCTATTTCATTATACAATTTTACCATTCTTCTGCAATAACTACTCGATTTTGTCAAAAATGTGACAAAATAAAGGAAAATTCAACGCTAATGCTAGTAATATCGTTCAGAAGTATTGAAAGCGTGTCAAAATAAACGGCTGAGTCTATTTTATTATTCAATTTTACCATTCTTCTGAAATAACGGCGCGATTTTGTCATGGATGAGACAAAATACAGAAAAATGCATCGCAAATGCTGGTAATATCGTTCAGTTGTATTGAAAAGCGTGTCAAAATGAACGACTGAGTATTTTATAATACAAATTTACCATTTTTCTGGAATAGCGGCTCGATTTTGTCAAGAATGCGACAAAATACAGGAAAATAGAACGCAAATGCTAGCAAAATCGTTCAGTTGTATTGAAATGCGTGTCAAAATGAACGAGTCTATTTCATTCTACAATTTTACCATTCTTCTGCAATAACGGCTGGATTTTGTCATGAATGTGACAAAATACAGAAAACTTCAACGCAAATGCTGGTAATATCGTTCAGTTGTATTGAAAGCGTGTCAGAATAAACGGCTGAGACTATTTTATAATACAATTTTACCATTCTTCTGCAAGAACGGCGCGATTTTGTCATGAATGTGACAAAATACAGAAAAATGCAACGCAAATGCTGGTAATATCTTTCAGTTTTATTGAAAAGCGTGTCAAAATGAACGACTGAGTATTTTATAATACAAATTTACCATTCTTCTGGAATAGCGGCTCGATTTTGTCAAGAATGCGACAAAATACAGGAAAATAGAATGCAAATGCTTGCAAAAACGTTCAGTTGTTTCGAAAGGCGTGTCAAAATAAGCGACTGAGTCTATTTCATTATACAATTTTACCATTCTTCTGCAATAACTACTCGATTCTGTCAAAAATGTGACAAAATAAAGGAAAATTCAACGCAAATGCTTGTAATATCGTTCAGTAGTATTGAAAGCGTGTCAAAATAAACGGCTGAGTCTATTTTATTATACAATTTTACCATTCTACTGAAATAACGCCGCGATTTTTTCATGAATGTGACAAAATACAGAAAAATGCAACGCAAATGCTGGTAATATCGTTCAGTTGTATTCAAAAGCGTGTCAAAATAAACGGCTGAGGCTATTTTATTATACAATATTACCATTCTTCTGCAATAACGATACGATTTTGTCAAGAATTTGACAAAATACAGGAAAATAGGAAGCAAATGCTAGCAATAACGTTCAGTTGTTTTGAAGGGCGTGTCAAAATAAGCGACTGAGTTTATTTCATTATACAATTTTACCATTCTTCTGCAATAACTACTCGATTTTGTCAAAAATGTGACAAAATAAAGGAAAATTCAACGCAAATGCTAGTAATATCGTTCAGAAGTATTGAAAGCGTGTCAAAATAAACGGCTGAGTCTATTTTATTATTCAATTTTACCATTCTTCTGAAATAACGTCGCGATTTTGTCATGGATGAGACAAAATACAGAAAAATGCAACGCAAATGCTGGTAATATCGTTCAGTTGTATTGAAAAGCGTGTCAAAATGAACCACTGAGTATTTTATAATACAAATTTAGCATCCTTCTGGAATAACGGCTCAATTTTTTGTCAAGAATGCGACAAAATACAGGAAAATAGAACGCAAATGCAAGCAAAATCGTTCAGTTGTATTGAAAAGCGTATCAAAATGAACGAGTCTATTTCATTCTACAATTTTACCATTCTTCTGCAATAACGGCTCGATTTTGTCATGAATGTGACAAAATACAGAAAACTTCAACGCAAATGCTGGTAATATCGTTCAGTTGTATTCAAAAGCGTGTCAAAATAAACGGCTGAGGCTATTTTATTATACAATATTACCATTCTTCTGCAATAACGATACGATTTTGTCAAGAATTTGACAAAATACAGGAAAATAGGAAGCAAATGCTAGCAATAACGTTCAGTTGTTTTGAAGGGCGTGTCAAAATAAGCGACTGAGTTTATTTCATTATACAATTTTACCATTCTTCTGCAATAACTACTCGATTTTGTCAAAAATGTGACAAAATAAAGGAAAATTCAACGCAAATGCTTGTAATATCGTTCAGTAGTATTGAAAGCGTGTCAGAATAAACGGCTGAGTCTATTTCATTATACAATTTTACCATTCTTCTGCAATAACGGCTCGATATTGTCTGAATGTGACAAAATACAAAAAAATGCAACGCAAATGATGGTAATATCGTCAGTTGTATTGAAAAGCGTGTCAGAATAAACGGCTGAGTCTATTTTATTATACAATTTTACCATTCTTCTGCAATAACGATACGATTTTGTCAAGAATTTGACAAAATACAGGAAAATAGAAAGCAAATGCTAGCAATAACGTTCAGTTGTTTTGAAAGGCGTGTCGAAATAAGCGACTGAGTCTATTTCATTATACAATTTTACCATTCTTCTGCAATAACTACTCGATTCTGTCAAAAATGTGACAAAATAAAGGAAAATTCAACGCAAATGCTTGTAATATCGTTCAGTAGTATTGAAAGCGTGTCAAAATAAACGGCTGAGTCTATTTTATTATACAATTTTACCATTCTACTGAAATAACGCCGCGATTTTGTCATGAATGTGACAAAATACAGAAAAATGCAACGCAAATGCTGGTAATATCGTTCAGTTGTATTCAAAAGCGTGTCAAAATAAACGGCTGAGGCTATTTTATTATACAATATTACCATTCTTCTGCAATAACGATACGATTTTGTCAAGAATTTGACAAAATACAGGAAAATAGGAAGCAAATGCTAGCAATAACGTTCAGTTGTTTTGAAGGGCGTGTCAAAATAAGCGACTGAGTTTATTTCATTATACAATTTTACCATTCTTCTGCAATAACTACTCGATTTTGTCAAAAATGTGACAAAATAAAGGAAAATTCAACGCAAATGCTAGTAATATCGTTCAGAAGTATTGAAAGCGTGTCAAAATAAACGGCTGAGTCTATTTTATTATTCAATTTTACCATTCTTCTGAAATAACGTCGCGATTTTGTCATGGATGAGACAAAATACAGAAAAATGCAACGCAAATGCTGGTAATATCGTTCAGTTGTATTGAAAAGCGTGTCAAAATGAACGACTGAGTATTTTATAATACAAATTTAGCATCCTTCTGGAATAACGGCTCAATTTTTTGTCAAGAATGCGACAAAATACAGGAAAATAGAACGCAAATGCAAGCAAAATCGTTCAGTTGTATTGAAAAGCGTATCAAAATGAACGAGTCTATTTCATTCTACAATTTTACCATTCTTCTGCAATAACGGCTCGATTTTGTCATGAATGTGACAAAATACAGAAAACTTCAACGCAAATGCTGGTAATATCGTTCAGTTGTATTGAAAGCGTGTCAGAATAAACGGCTGAGTCTATTTCATTATACAATTTTACCATTCTTCTGCAATAACGGCTCGATTTTGTCTGAATGTGACAAAATACAAAAAAATGCAACGCAAGTGATGGTAATATCGTCAGTTGTATTGAAAAGCGTGTCAGAATAAACGGCTGAGTCTATTTTATTATACAATTTTACCATTCTTCTGCAATAACGATACGATTTTGTCAAGAATTTGACAAAATACAGGAAAATAGAAAGCAAATGCTAGCAATAACGTTCAGTTGTTTTGAAAGGCGTGTCGAAATAAGCGACTGAGTCTATTTCATTATACAATTTTACCATTCTTCTGCAATAACTACTCGATTCTGTCAATAATGTGACAAAATAAAGGAAAATTCAACGCAAATGCTTGTAATATCGTTCAGTAGTATTGAAAGCGTGTCAAAATAAACGGCTGAGTCTATTTTATTATACAATTTTACCATTCTTCTGAAATAACGGCGCGATTTTGTCATGAATGTGACAAAATACAGAAAAATGCAACGCAAATTCTGGTAATATCGTTCAGTTGTATTGAAAAGCGTGTCAAAATAAACGGCTGAGGCTATTTTATTATACAATTTTACCATTCTTCTGCAATAACGATCCGATTTTGTCAAGAATTTGACAAAATACAGGAAAATAGAAAGCAAATGCTTGCAATAACGTTCAGTTGTTTTGAAAGGCGTGTCAAAATAAGCGACTGAGTCTATTTCATTATACAATTTTACCATTCTTCTGCAATAACTACTCGATTTTGTCAAAAATGTGACAAAATAAAGGAAAATTCAACGCAAATGCTGGTAATATCGTTCAGTTGTATTGAAAGCGTGTCAAAATAAACGGCTGAGTCTATTTTATTATTCAATTTTACCATTCTTCTGAAAAAACGGCGCGATTTTGTCATGGATGAGACAAAATACAGAAAAATGCATCGCAAATGCTGGTAATATCGTTCAGTTGTATTGAAAAGCGTGTCAAAATGAACGACTGAGTATTTTATAATACAAATTTACCATTCTTCTGGAATGGCGGCTCGATTTTGTCAAGAATGCGACAAAATACAGGAAAATAGAACGCAAATGCAAGCAAAATCGTTCAGTTGTATTGAAAAGCGTATCAAAATGAACGAGTCTATTTCATTCTACAATTTTACCATTCTTCTGCAATAACGGCTCGATTTTGTCATGAATGTGACAAAATACAGAAAACTTCAACGCAAATGCTGGTAATATCGTTCAGTTTTATTGAAAAGCGTGTCAAAATGAACGACTGAGTATTTTATAATACAAATTTACCATTCTTCTGGAATAGCGGCTCGATTTTGTCAAGAATGCGACAAAATACAGGAAAATAGAACGCAAATGCAAGCAAAATCGTTCAGTTGTATTGAAAAGCGTGTCAAAATGAACGAGTGAGTCTATTTCATTATACAATTTTACCATTCTTCTGCAATAACGGCTCGATTTTGTCATGAATGTGACAAAATACAGAAAAATTCAACGCAAATGCTGGTAATATCGTTCAGTTGTATTGAAAGCGTGTCAGAATAAACGGCTGAGTCTATTTTATTAAACAATTTTACCATTCTTCTGCAATAACGATCCGATTTTGTCAAGAATTTGACAAAATACAGGAAAATAGAAAGCAAATGCTAGCAATAACGTTCAGTTGTTTTGAAAGGCGTGTCAAAATAAGCGATTGAGTCTATTTCATTATACAATTTTACCATTCTTCTGCAATAACTACTCGATTCTGTCAAAAATGTGACAAAATAAAGGAAAATTCAACGCAAATGCTTGTAATATCGTTCAGTAGTATTGAAAGCGTGTCACAATAAACGGCTGAGTCTATTTTATTATACAATTTTACCAGTCTTCTGCAATAACGGCTCGATTTTGTCATGAATGTGACAAAATACAAAAAAATGCAACGCAAATGATGGTAATATCGTCAGTTGTATTGAAAAGCGTGTCAGAATAAACGGCTGAGACTATTTTATTATACAATTTTACCATTCTTCTGCAATAACGATCCGATTTTGTCAAGAATTTGACAAAATACAGGAAAATAGAAAGCAAATGCTTGCAATAACGTTCAGTTGTTTTGAAAGGCGTGTCAAAATAAGCGACTGAGTCTACTTCATTATACAATTTTACCATTCCTCTGCAATAACTACTCGATTTTGTCAAAAATGTGACAAAATAATGGAAAATTCAACGCTAATGCTAGTAATATCGTTCAGAAGTATTGAAAGCGTGTCAAAATAAACGGCTGAGTCTATTTTATTATTCAATTTTACCATTCTTCTGAAATAACGGCGCGATTTTGTCATGGATGAGACAAAATACAGAAAAATACATCGCAAATGCTGGTAATATCGTTCAGTTCTATTGAAAAGCGTGTCAAAATGAACGACTGAGTATTTTATAATACAAATTTACCATTCTTCTGGAATAGCGGCTCGATATTGTCAAGAATGCGACAAAATACAGGAAAATAGAACGCAAATGCTAGCAAAATCGTTCAGTTGTATTGAAAAGCGTGTCAAAATGAACGAGTGAGTCTATTTCATTCTACAATTTTACCATTCTTCTGCAATAACGGCTCGATTTTGTCATGAATGTGACAAAATACAGAAAAATTCACCCCAAATGCTAGTAATATCGTTCAGTTGTATTGAAAGCGTGTCACAATAAACGGCTGAGTCTATTTTATTATACAATTTTACCATTCTTCTGCAATAACGATCCGATTTTGTCAAGAATTTGACAAAATACAGGAAAATAGAAAGCAAATGCTAGCAATAACGTTCAGTTGTTTTGAAAGGCGTGTCAAAATAAGCGACTGAGTCTATTTCATTATACAATTTTACCATTCTTCTGCAATAACTACTCGATTCTGTCAAAAATGTGACAAAATAAAGGAAAATTCAACGCAAATGCTTGTAATATCGTTCAGTAGTATTGAAAGCGTGTCACAATAAACGGCTGAGTCTATTTTATTATACAATTTTACCAGTCTTCTGCAATAACGGCTCGATTTTGTCATGAATGTGACAAAATACAGAAAAATTCAACCCAAATGCTGGTAATATCGTTCAGTTGTATTGAAAGCGTGTTAGAATAAACGGCTGAGTCTATTTTATTATACAATTTTACCATTCTTCTGCAATAACGATCCGATTTTGTCAAGAATTTGACAAAATACAGGAAAATAGAAAGCAAATGCTAGCAATAACGTTCAGTTGTTTTGAAAGGCGAGTCAAAATAAGCGACTGAGTCTATTTCATTATACAATTTTACCATTCTTCTGCAATAACTACTCGATTCTGTCAAAAATGTGATTAAATAAAGGAAACTTCAACGCAAATGCTTGTAATATCGTTCAGTAGTATTGAAAGCGTGTCACAATAAACGGCTGAGTCTATTTTATTATACAATTTTACCATTCTTCTGCAATAACGATCCGATTTTGTCAAGAATTTGACAAAATACAGGAAAATAGAAAGCAAATGCTAGCAATAACGTTCAGTTGTTTTGAAAGGCGAGTCAAAATAAGCGACTGAGTCTATTTCATTATACAATTTTACCATTCTTCTGCAATAACTACTCGATTCTGTCAAAAATGTGACAAAATAAAGGAAACTTCAACGCAAATGCTTGTAATATCGTTCAGTAGTATTGAAAGCGTGTCACAATAAACGGCTGAGTCTATTTTATTATACAATTTTACCAGTCTTCTGCAATAACGGCTCGATTTTGTCATGAATGTGACAAAATACAGAAAAATTCAACCCAAATGCTGGTAATATCGTTCAGTTGTATTGAAAGCGTGTTAGAATAAACGGCTGAGTCTATTTTATTATACAATTTTACCATTCTTCTGCAATAACGATCCGATTTTGTCAAGAATTTGACAAAATACAGGAAAATAGAAAGCAAATGCTAGCAATAACGTTCAGTTGTTTTGAAAGGCGTGTCAAAATAAGCGACTGAGTCTATTTCATTATACAATTTTACCATTCTTCTGCAAAAACTACTCGATTCTGTCAAAAATGTGACAAAATAAAGGAAAATTCAACGCAAATGCTTGTAATATCGTTCAGTAGTATTGAAAGCGTGTCACAATAAACGGCTGAGTCTATTTTATTATACAATTTTACCAGTCTTCTGCAATAACGGCTCGATTTTGTCATGAATGTGACAAAATACAGAAAAATTCAACCCAAATGCTGGTAATATCGTTCAGTTGTATTGAAAGCGTGTTAGAATAAACGGCTGAGTCTATTTTATTATACAATTTTACCATTCTTCTGCAATAACGATCCGATTTTGTCAAGAATTTGACAAAATACAGGAAAATAGAAAACAAATGCTAGCAATAACGTTCAGTTGTTTTGAAAGGCGAGTCAAAATAAGCGACTGAGTCTATTTGATTATACAATTTTACCATTCTTCTGCAATAACTACTCGATTTTGTCAAAAATGTGACAAAATAAAGGAAACTTCAACGCAAATGCTTGTAATATCGTTCAGTAGTATTGAAAGCGTGTCACAATAAACGGCTGAGTCTATTTTATTATACAATTTTACCAGTCTTCTGCAATAACGGCTCGATTTTGTCATGAATGTGACAAAATACAGAAAAATTCAACGCAAATGCTGGTAATATCGTTCAGTTGTATTGAAAGCGTGTCAGAATAAACGGCTGAGTCTATTTTATTATACAATTTAACCATTCTTCTGCAATAACGATCCGATTTTGTCAAGAATTTGACAAAATACAGGAAAATAGAAAGCAAATGCTTGCAATAACGTTCAGTTGTTTTGAAAGGCGTGTCAAAATAAGCGACTGAGTCTATTTCATTATACAATTTTACCATTCTTCTGCAATAACTACTCGATTCTGTCAAAAATGTGACAAAATAAAGGAAAATTCAACGCTAATGCTAGTAATATCGTTCAGTTGTATTGAAAAGCGTGTCAAAATAAACGGCTGAGGCTATTTTATTAAACAATTTTACCATTCTTCTGCAATAACGATCCGATTTTGTCAAGAATTTGACAAAACACAGGAAAATAGAAAGCAAATGCTTGCAATAACGTTCAGTTGTTTTGAAAGGCGTGTCAAAATAAACGGCTGAGTCTATTTTATTATACAATTTTACCAGTCTTCTGCAATAACGGCTCGATTTTGTCATGAATGTGACAAAATACAAAAAAATGCAACGCAAATGATGGTAATATCGTCAGTTGCATTGAAAAGCGTGTCAGAATAAACGGCTGAGTCTATTTTATTATACAATTTTACCATTCTTCTGCAATAACGATACGATTTTGTCAAGAATTTGACAAAATACAGGAAAATAGAAAGCAAATGCTAGCAATAACGTTCAGTTGTTTTGAAAGGCGTGTCGAAATAAGCGACTGAGTCTATTTCATTATACAATTTTACCATTCTTCTGCAATAACTACTCGATTCTGTCAAAAATGTGACAAAATAAAGGAAAATTCAACGCTAATGCTAGTAATATCGTTCAGAAGTATTGAAAGCGTGTCAATATAAACGGCTGAGTCTATTTTATTATTCAATTTTACCATTCTTCTGAAATAACGGCGCGATTTTGTCATGGATGAGACAAAATACAGAAAAATGCATCGCAAATGCTGGTAATATCGTTCAGTTGTATTGAAAAGCGTGTCAAAATGAACGACTGAGTATTTTATAATACAAATTTACCATTCTTCTGGAATAGCGGCTCGATTTTGTCAAGAATGCGACAAAATACAGGAAAATAGAACGCAAATGCTAGCAAAATCGTTCAGTTGTATTGAAAAGCGTGTCAAAATGAACGAGTGAGTCTATTTCATTCTACAATTTTACCATTCTTCTGCAATAACGGCTCGATTTTGTCATGAATGTGACAAAATACAGAAAAATTCAACCCAAATGCTGGTAATATCGTTCAGTTGTATTGAAAGCGTGTTAGAATAAACGGCTGAGTCTATTTTATTATACAATTTTACCATTCTTCTGCAATAACGATCCGATTTTGTCAAGAATTTGACAAAATACAGGAAAATAGAAAGCAAATGCTAGCAATAACGTTCAGTTGTTTTGAAAGGCGTGTCAAAATAAGCGACTGAGTCTATTTCATTATACAATTTTACCATTCTTCTGCAATAACTACTCGATTCTGTCAAAAATGTGACAAAATAAAGGAAAATTCAACCCAAATGCTGGTAATATCGTTCAGTTGTATTGAAAGCGTGTTAGAATAAACGGCTGAGTCTATTTTATTATACAATTTTACCATTCTTCTGCAATAACGATCCGATTTTGTCAAGAATTTGACAAAATACAGGAAAATAGAAAGCAAATGCTAGCAATAACGTTCAGTTGTTTTGAAAGGCGTGTCAAAATAAGCGACTGAGTCTATTTCATTATACAATTTTACCATTCTTCTGCAATAACTACTCGATTCTGTCAAAAATGTGACAAAATAAAGGAAAATTCAACGCAAATGCTTGTAATATCGTTCAGTAGTATTGAAAGCGTGTCACAATAAACGGCTGAGTCTATTTTATTATACAATTTTACCAGTCTTCTGCAATAACGGCTCGATTTTGTCATGAATGTGACAAAATACAGAAAAATTCAACCCAAATGCTGGTAATATCGTTCAGTTGTATTGAAAGCGTGTTAGAATAAACGGCTGAGTCTATTTTATTATACAATTTTACCATTCTTCTGCAATAACGATCCGATTTTGTCAAGAATTTGACAAAATACAGGAAAATAGAAAGCAAATGCTAGCAATAACGTTCAGTTGTTTTGAAAGGCGTGTCAAAATAAGCGACTGAGTCTATTTCATTATACAATTTTACCATTCTTCTGCAATAACTACTCGATTCTGTCAAAAATGTGACAAAATAAAGGAAAATTCAACGCAAATGCTTGTAATATCGTTCAGTAGTATTGAAAGCGTGTCACAATAAACGGCTGAGTCTATTTTATTATACAATTTTACCAGTCTTCTGCAATAACGGCTCGATTTTGTCATGAATGTGACAAAATACAAAAAAATGCATCGCAAATGCTGGTAATATCGTTCAGTTGTATTGAAAAGCGTGTCAAAATGAACGACTGAGTATTTTATAATACAAATTTACCATTCTTCTGGAATGGCGGCTCGATTTTGTCAAGAATGCGACAAAATACAGGAAAATAGAACGCAAATGCAAGCAAAATCGTTCAGTTGTATTGAAAAGCGTATCAAAATGAACGAGTCTATTTCATTCTACAATTTTACCATTCTTCTGCAATAGCGGCTCGATTTTGTCATGAATGTGACAAAATACAGAAAACTTCAACGCAAATGCTGGTAATATCGTTCAGTTTTATTGAAAAGCGTGTCAAAATGAACGACTGAGTATTTTATAATACAAATTTACCATTCTTCTGGAATAGCGGCTCGATTTTGTCAAGAATGCGACAAAATACAGGAAAATAGAACGCAAATGCAAGCAAAATCGTTCAGTTGTATTGAAAAGCGTGTCAAAATGAACGAGTGAGTCTATTTCATTATACAATTTTACCATTCTTCTGCAATAACGGCTCGATTTTGTCATGAATGTGACAAAATACAGAAAAATTCAACGCAAATGCTGGTAATATCGTTCAGTTGTATTGAAAGCGTGTCAGAATAAACGGCTGAGTCTATTTTATTATACAATTTTACCATTCTTCTGCAATAACGATCCGATTTTGTCAAGAATTTGACAAAATACAGGAAAATAGAAAGCAAATGCTTGCAATAACGTTCAGTTGTTTTGAAAGGCGTGTCGAAATAAGCGACTGAGTCTATTTCATTATACAATTTTACCATTCTTCTGCAATAACTACTCGATTCTGTCAAAAATGTGACAAAATAAAGGAAAATTCAACGCAAATGCTTGTAATATCGTTCAGTAGTATTGAAAGCGTGTCAAAATAAACGGCTGAGTCTATTTTATTATACAATTTTACCATTCTTCTGAAATAACGGCGCGATTTTGTCATGAATGTGACAAAATACAGAAAAATGCAACGCAAATTCTGGTAATATCGTTCAGTTGTATTGAAAAGCGTGTCAAAATAAACGGCTGAGGTTATTTTATTATACAATTTTACCATTCTTCTGCAATAACGATCCGATTTTGTCAAGAATTTGACAAAATACAGGAAAATAGAAAGCAAATGCTTGCAATAACGTTCAGTTGTTTTGAAAGGCGTGTCAAAATAAGCGACTGAGTCTACTTCATTATACAATTTTACCATTCTTCTGCAATAACTACTCGATTTTGTCAAAAATGTGACAAAATAATGGAAAATTCAACGCTAATGCTAGTAATATCGTTCAGAAGTATTGAAAGCGTGTCAAAATAAACGGCTGAGTCTATTTTATTATTCAATTTTACCATTCTTCTGAAATAACGGCGCGATTTTGTCATGGATGAGACAAAATACAGAAAAATGCATCGCAAATGCTGGTAATATCGTTCAGTTGTATTGAAAAGCGTGTCAAAATGAACGACTGAGTATCTTATAATACAAATTTACCATTCTTCTGGAATAGCGGCTCGATTTTGTCAAGAATGCGACAAAATACAGGAAAATAGAACGCAAATGCTAGCAAAATCGTTCAGTTGTATTGAAAAGCGTGTCAAAATGTCATGAATGTGACAAAATACAGAAAAATTCAACCCAAATGCTGGTAATATCGTTCAGTTGTATTGAAAGCGTGTTAGAATAAACGGCTGAGTCTATTTTATTATACAATTTTACCATTCTTCTGCAATAACGATCCGATTTTGTCAAGAATTTGACAAAATACAGGAAAATAGAAAGCAAATGCTAGCAATAACGTTCAGTTGTTTTGAAAGGCGTGTCAAAATAAGCGACTGAGTCTATTTCATTATACAATTTTACCATTCTTCTGCAATAACTACTCGATTCTGTCAAAAATGTGACAAAATAAAGGAAAATTCAACGCAAATGCTTGTAATATCGTTCAGTAGTATTGAAAGCGTGTCACAATAAACGGCTGAGTCTATTTTATTATACAATTTTACCAGTCTTCTGCAACAACGGCTCGATTTTGTCATGAATGTGACAAAATACAGAAAAATTCAACCCAAATGCTGGTAATATCGTTCAGTTGTATTGAAAGCGTGTTAGAATAAACGGCTGAGTCTATTTTATTATACAATTTTACCATTCTTCTGCAATAACGATCCGATTTTGTCAAGAATTTGACAAAATACAGGAAAATAGAAAGCAAATGCTAGCAATAACGTTCAGTTGTTTTGAAAGGCGTGTCAAAATAAGCGACTGAGTCTATTTCATTATACAATTTTACCATTCTTCTGCAATAACTACTCGATTCTGTCAAAAATGTGACAAAATAAAGGAAAATTCAACGCAAATGCTTGTAATATCGTTCAGTAGTATTGAAAGCGTGTCACAATAAACGGCTGAGTCTATTTTATTATACAATTTTACCAGTCTTCTGCAATAACGGCTCGATTTTGTCATGAATGTGACAAAATACAAAAAAATGCATCGCAAATGCTGGTAATATCGTTCAGTTGTATTGAAAAGCGTGTCAAAATGAACGACTGAGTATTTTATAATACAAATTTACCATTCTTCTGGAATGGCGGCTCGATTTTGTCAAGAATGCGACAAAATACAGGAAAATAGAACGCAAATGCAAGCAAAATCGTTCAGTTGTATTGAAAAGCGTATCAAAATGAACGAGTCTATTTCATTCTACAATTTTACCATTCTTCTGCAATAGCGGCTCGATTTTGTCATGAATGTGACAAAATACAGAAAACTTCAACGCAAATGCTGGTAATATCGTTCAGTTTTATTGAAAAGCGTGTCAAAATGAACGACTGAGTATTTTATAATACAAATTTACCATTCTTCTGGAATAGCGGCTCGATTTTGTCAAGAATGCGACAAAATACAGGAAAATAGAACGCAAATGCAAGCAAAATCGTTCAGTTGTATTGAAAAGCGTGTCAAAATGAACGAGTGAGTCTATTTCATTACACAATTTTACCATTCTTCTGCAATAACGGCTCGATTTTGTCATGAATGTGACAAAATACAGAAAAATTCAACGCAAATGCTGGTAATATCGTTCAGTTGTATTGAAAGCGTGTCAGAATAAACGGCTGAGTCTATTTTATTATACAATTTTACCATTCTTCTGCAATAACGATCCGATTTTGTCAAGAATTTGACAAAATACAGGAAAATAGAAAGCAAATGCTTGCAATAACGTTCAGTTGTTTTGAATGGCGTGTCAAAATAAGCGACTGAGTCTATTTCATTATACAATTTTACCATTCTTCTGCAATAACTACTCGATTCTGTCAAAAATGTGACAAAATAAAGGAAAATGCAACGCAAATGATGGTAATATCGTCAGTTGCATTGAAAAGCGTGTCAGAATAAACGGCTGAGTCTATTTTATTATACAATTTTACCATTCTTCTGCAATAACGATACGATTTTGTCAAGAATTTGACAAAATACAGGAAAATAGAAAGCAAATGCTAGCAATAACGTTCAGTTGTTTTGAAAGGCGTGTCGAAATAAGCGACTGAGTCTATTTCATTATACAATTTTACCATTCTTCTGCAATAACTACTCGATTTTGTCATGAATGTGACAAAATACAGAAAAATGCAACGCAAATGCTGGTAATATTGTTCAGTTGTATTGAGAGCGTGTTAGAATGAACGGCTGAGTCTATTTTATTATACAATTTTACCATTCTTCTGCAATAACGATCCGATTTTGTCAAGAATTTGACAAAATACAGGAAAGTAGAAAGCAAATGCTAGCAATAACGTTCAGTTGTTTTGAAAGGCGTGTCAAAATAAGCGACTGAGTCTATTTCATTATACAATTTTACCATTCTTCTGCAATAACTACTCGATTTTGTCAAAAATGTGACAAAATAAAGGAAGATTCAACGCTAATGCTAGTAATATCGTTCAGAAGGATTGAAAGCGTGTCAAAATAAACGGCTGAGTCTATTTTATTACTCAATTTTACCATTCTTCTGAAATAACGGCGCGATTTTGTCATGGATGAGACAAAATACAGAAAAATGCAACGCAAATGCTGGTAATATCGTTCAGTTGTATTGAAAAGCGTGTCAAAATAAACGACTGAGTATTTTGTAATACAAATTTACCATTCTTCTGGAATAGCGGCTCGATTTTGTCAAGAATGCGACAAAATACAGGAAAATAGAACGCAAATGCTAGCAAAATCGTTCAGTTGTATTGAAAAGCGTGTCAAAATGTCATGAATGTGACAAAATACAGAAAAATTCAACCCAAATGCTGGTAATATCGTTCAGTTGTATTGAAAGCGTGTTAGAATAAACGGCTGAGTCTATTTTATTATACAATTTTACCATTCTTCTGCAATAACGATCCGATTTTGTCAAGAATTTGACAAAATACAGGAAAATAGAAAGCAAATGCTAGCAATAACGTTCAGTTGTTTTGAAAGGCGTGTCAAAATAAGCGACTGAGTCTATTTCATAATACAATTTTACCATTCTTCTGCAATAACTACTCGATTCTGTCAAAAATGTGACAAAATAAAGGAAAATTCAACGCAAATGCTTGTAATATCGTTCAGTAGTATTGAAAGCGTGTCACAATAAACGGCTGAGTCTATTTTATTATACAATTTTACCAGTCTTCTGCAACAACGGCTCGATTTTGTCATGAATGTGACAAAATACAGAAAAATTCAACCCAAATGCTGGTAATATCGTTCAGTTGTATTGAAAGCGTGTTAGAATAAACGGCTGAGTCTATTTTATTATACAATTTTACCATTCTTCTGCAATAACGATCCGATTTTGTCAAGAATTTGACAAAATACAGGAAAATAGAAAGCAAATGCTAGCAATAACGTTCAGTTGTTTTGAAAGGCGTGTCAAAATAAGCGACTGAGTCTATTTCATTATACAATTTTACCATTCTTCTGCAATAACTACTCGATTCTGTCAAAAATGTGACAAAATAAAGGAAAATTCAACCCAAATGCTGGTAATATCGTTCAGTTGTATTGAAAGCGTGTTAGAATAAACGGCTGAGTCTATTTTATTATACAATTTTACCATTCTTCTGCAATAACGATCCGATTTTGTCAAGAATTTGACAAAATACAGGAAAATAGAAAGCAAATGCTAGCAATAACGTTCAGTTGTTTTGAAAGGCGTGACAAAATAAGCCTACTGAGTCTATTTCATTATACAATTTTACCATTCTTCTGCAATAACTACTCGATTCTGTCAAAAATGTGACAAAATAAAGGAAAATTCAACGCAAATGCTTGTAATATCGTTCAGTAGTATTGAAAGCGTGTCACAATAAACGGCTGAGTCTATTTTATTATACAATTTTACCAGTCTTCTGCAATAACGGCTCGATTTTGTCATGAATGTGACAAAATACAGAAAAATTCAACCCAAATGCTGGTAATATCGTTCAGTTGTATTGAAAGCGTGTTAGAATAAACGGCTGAGTCTATTTTATTATACAATTTTACCATTCTTCTGCAATAACGATCCGATTTTGTCAAGAATTTGACAAAATACAGGAAAATAGAAAGCAAATGCTTGCAATAACGTTCAGTTGTTTTGAAAGGCGTGTCAAAATAAGCGACTGAGTCTACTTCATTATACAATTTTACCATTCTTCTGCAATAACTACCCGATTTTGTCAAAAATGTGACAAAATAATGGAAAATTCAACGCTAATGCTAGTAATATCGTTCAGAAGTATTGAAAGCGTGTCAAAATAAACGGCTGAGTCTATTTTATTATTCAATTTTACCATTCTTCTGAAATAACGGCGCGATTTTGTCATGGATGAGACAAAATACAGAAAAATGCATCGCAAATGCTGGTAATATCGTTCAGTTGTATTGACAAGCGTGTCAAAATGAACGACTGAGTATCTTATAATACAAATTTACCATTCTTCTGGAATAGCGGCTCGATTTTGTCAAGAATGCGACAAAATACAGGAAAATAGAACGCAAATGCTAGCAAAATCGTTCAGTTGTATTGAAAAGCGTGTCAAAATGTCATGAATGTGACAAAATACAGAAAAATTCAACCCAAATGCTGGTAATATCGTTCAGTTGTATTGAAAGCGTGTTAGAATAAACGGCTGAGTCTATTTTATTATACAATTTTACCATTCTTCTGCAATAACGATCCGATTTTGTCAAGAATTTGACAAAATACAGGAAAATAGAAAGCAAATGCTAGCAATAACGTTCAGTTGTTTTGAAAGGCGTGTCAAAATAAGCGACTGAGTCTATTTCATAATACAATTTTACCATTCTTCTGCAATAACTACTCGATTCTGTCAAAAATGTGACAAAATAAAGGAAAATTCAACGCAAATGCTTGTAATATCGTTCAGTAGTATTGAAAGCGTGTCACAATAAACGGCTGAGTCTATTTTATTATACAATTTTACCAGTCTTCTGCAACAACGGCTCGATTTTGTCATGAATGTGACAAAATACAGAAAAATTCAACCCAAATGCTGGTAATATCGTTCAGTTGTATTGAAAGCGTGTTAGAATAAACGGCTGAGTCTATTTTATTATACAATTTTACCATTCTTCTGCAATAACGATCCGATTTTGTCAAGAATTTGACAAAATACAGGAAAATAGAAAGCAAATGCTAGCAATAACGTTCAGTTGTTTTGAAAGGCGTGTCAAAATAAGCGACTGAGTCTATTTCATTATACAATTTTACCATTCTTCTGCAATAACTACTCGATTCTGTCAAAAATGTGACAAAATAAAGGAAAATTCAACCCAAATGCTGGTAATATCGTTCAGTTGTATTGAAAGCGTGTTAGAATAAACGGCTGAGTCTATTTTATTATACAATTTTACCATTCTTCTGCAATAACGATCCGATTTTGTCAAGAATTTGACAAAATACAGGAAAATAGAAAGCAAATGCTAGCAATAACGTTCAGTTGTTTTGAAAGGCGTGTCAAAATAAGCCTACTGAGTCTATTTCATTATACAATTTTACCATTCTTCTGCAATAACTACTCGATTCTGTCAAAAATGTGACAAAATAAAGGAAAATTCAACGCAAATGCTTGTAATATCGTTCAGTAGTATTGAAAGCGTGTCACAATAAACGGCTGAGTCTATTTTATTATACAATTTTACCAGTCTTCTGCAATAACGGCTCGATTTTGTCATGAATGTGACAAAATACAGAAAAATTCAACGCAAATGCTGGTAATATCGTTCAGTTGTATTGAAGGCGTGTCAGAATAAACGGCTGAGTCTCTTTTATTATACAATTTTACCATTCTTCTGCAATAACGATCCGATTTTGTCAAGAATTTGACAAAATACAGGAAAATAGAAAGCAAATGCTTGCAATAACGTTCAGTTGTTTTGAAAGGCGTGTCAAAATAAGCGACTGAGTCTATTTCATTATACAATTTTACCATTCTTCTGCAATAACTACTCGATTCTGTCAAAAATGTGACAAAATAAAGGAAAATTCAACGCAAATGCTTGTAATATCGTTCAGTGGTATTGAAAGCGTGTCAAAATAAACGGCTGAGTCTATTTTATTATACAATTTTACCATTCTTCTGAAATAACGCCGCGATTTTGTCATGAATGTGACAAAATACAGAAAAATGCAACGCAAATGCTGGTAATATCGTTCAGTTGTATTCAAAAGCGTGTCAAAATAAACGGCTGAGGCTATTTTATTATACAATTTTACCATTCTTCTGCAATAACGATCCGATTTTGTCAAGAATTTGACAAAATACAGGAAAATAGGAAGCAAATGCTAGCAATAACGTTCAGTTGTTTTGAAGGGCGTGTCAAAATAAGCGACTGAGTTTATTTCATTATACAATTTTACCATTCTTCTGCAATAACTACTCGATTTTGTCAAAAATGTGATAAAATAAAGGAAAATTCAACGCAAATGCTAGTAATATCGTTCAGAAGTATTGAAAGCGTGTCAAAATGAACGGCTGAGTCTATTTTATTATTCAATTTTACCATTCTTCTGAAATAACGTCGCGATTTTGTCATGGATGAGACAAAATACAGAAAAATGCAACGCAAATGCTGGTAATATCGTTCAGTTGTATTGAAAAGCGTGTCAAAATGAACGACTGAGTATTTTATAATACAAATTTAGCATCCTTCTGGAATAACGGCTCGATTTTGTCAAGAATGCGACAAAATACAGGAAAATAGAACGCAAATGCAAGCAAAATCGTTCAGTTGTATTGAAAAGCGTGTCAAAATGAACGAGTCTATTTCATTCTACAATTTTACCATTCTTCTGCAATAACGGCTCGATTTTGTCATGAATGTGACAAAATACAGAAAACTTCAACGCAAATGCTGGTAATATCGTTCAGTTGTATTGAAAGCGTGTCAGAATAAACGGCTGAGACTATTTTATAATACAATTTTACCATTCTTCTGCAAGAACGGCGCGATTTTCTCATGAATGTGACAAAATACAGAAAAATGCAAAGCAAATGCTGGTAATATCTTTCAGTTTTATTGAAAAGCGTGTCAAAATGAACCACTGAGTATTTTATAATACAAATTTACCATTCTTCTGGAATAACGGCTCGATTTTGTCAAGAATGCGACAAAATACAGGAAAATAGAACGCAAATGCTAGCAATAACGTTCAGTTGTATTGAAAAGCGTGTCAAAATGAACGAGTGTCTATTTCATTATACAATTTTACCATTCTTCTGCAATAACGGCTCGATTTTGTCATGAATGTGACAAAATACAGAAAAATTCAACGCAAATGCTGGTAATATCGTTCAGTTGTATTGAAGGCGTGTCAGAATAAACGGCTGAGTCTCTTTTATTATACAATTTTACCATTCTTCTGCAATAACGATCCGATTTTGTCAAGAATTTGACAAAATACAGGAAAATAGAAAGCAAATGCTTGCAATAACGTTCAGTTGTTTTGAAAGGCGTGTCAAAATAAGCGACTGAGTCTATTTCATTATACAATTTTACCATTCTTCTGCAATAACTACTCGATTTTGTCAAAAATGTGACAAAATAAAGGAAAATTCAACGCTAATGCTAGTAATATTGTCACGACAGTAATTGGGGGTCGAATAATAATTTATTTATTTATTTAATAAAGGAGGGACTGTTGCTTGAACTATCGTGACTGAGCATAAAAGTACTAAGAGTTATTAGGGATAATGAAGACAAGATTTATAACAATAACAGTTTTATTAAAATTGAGATTGAATTAAATCTAAATTACTTGGGCTCATGGTAAAAAAGTAAATTTTGAGAGAAAAAAAAATTTTCCTTAAAACTAATACAAACTGATACAAAGTTGTTACACAGAATGTTTCTTAAATTCTAAACAACTACAGCTAATTTTAAAATGCATTAATTTTTATCGCGACGATATTTATCGAACACTCAGTATATGAGTTCACCACCGTAACACTTAATTCGCACTTCACTATTACATTTTCGCTGTCGGAAGAGTTTGCGTGGGTAGGTAGACGGGCAGCTACATGTTTTCATCCTGGGAAAAACGGGATATCAGTTATCACCCACTTGGTGAGTGCGGATATTCCTAAAATTTCCCCATTTACGAATAGGGCAATAATATCAGGAGTGGGATATCAGTAGACGAGAGAGTGTACTGTTTCGTCTGGATTGGCATAGTTGCATGTTGTTCAGGAAAAATTGCTGGTGTTATCTCGAGTTGGCGTATCCGTTGATCCATTGTTCATCTCACTTGGCTGTATCTTGAAAAGCGGTCTCTTTCGCATCTTTCCAAGGTTGCAGGGTGGTGGGTGTTGATGCACTGTTGGTTTAGTGGGTGGTTGGGTGATTTTTGGAGATTTTTTGTTTCTCCTCCACATAACGGATAGCCAGGTGTTTTATGTTTGCTGATCAATTGTTGGTTTAGTGGGTGATCGGGTAATTTTTTGGAGACTTTTTGTTTCTTCTCCACATAAACGGATAGCCAGGTGTTTAATGTTTCCCTGATGTGCCTTTTTGGAGCGTTAATGCAACTGATGTGCCCATTTTCCCTGGATACAACTCCATCTGGTTGTGTCCTATTCGTGGTGTTTTGGATGTAGGGTAGCTTCCCTCAAGTGCGTGCAGCTTGGGTGCTGTGTGGTGACTCGTTGGCTCGTCGCGTCGCATAAAACGAAAAAAGTGTATGTATTTATTGTTATTTATTGCTTAATATCTACGTTTATCTTAAAATTTATATTTTCTATTTTTCCCAAAAAATTAATTAATTTTTATCCCATTGTTTTTTTTTTTTTTTGATTACTTTTTGTATATAGTATAGATTATCTATAACTTATCATTTATTATTATTACTGTTGGCGCGATAGTATTATTTGAATTTTTAAATGTCCCGCTAGTCAACTACTTTGGGCGCTGTGAATGTTCGGTAGTTCCGAGCGAGTATTGATTTTCCGAGGATCATCGTTGCCTGCAAACGGCCCTTGCCTACGTAACTAGAGGATTCAAGAGAAAAACGTGCTAGAAGGCGTTTCATAAGGCAACATGTCGCCATTTCCTATGATGTATTGTAGTACACAATAATTATTTCTATTAAAATATACAGTCCACTAATGCATCAATTGTTTAATTGAAACAACGCAACATTTTGGTCCAGTCGAACCGGATAGAAAACATTCTGATCCAGTAGCAACGGATAGAAAAGTAAAGAAGCAAAGCAAGGGTAAAGACAAGGTGAGCCCCATTCCTTTATTTTTCACATCATTTAAGAATAAGATTGCATTGCCAAAATACGTTTGTAATTTGCATTGCCAAGATACTTTTGGGAAAATGTCAGATTTAGATAGCGAGAATGAAATTGATCAGCTTGATCAGTCACCTGATGTTGATGCAAAAGTTAAAAAATTAAAAGATAGACGACGTGTAATCAAAGCAAAATTGACAAGGTTTGAGACATATCTAGAAAATGTTGCAAATAGGTCAAAAATAGAACAAATAGAGTTACGTTTGAATGCAATGGAAAAAGAGTTCAGTGTTTTTGATGATATACAATCTCAATTAGAATATTTAAAAGAAGAATTTATTGCAGAAAGAGAATCTATAGAGGATAGGTTTTATGATATCATGAGTAGGGCAAAAGAAATAGTAAAACAGGGAAATGCGAGTAACAACACGAGCAATGTTAGCGTAGTTAGTACACCGGTTAGAGAATCGCCAACAGTACGCATGCAGGAGACTCGAGTAAAATTACCAGATGTAGCGTTACCTTATTTTCACGGGAAATATGATGAATGGTCGGGTTTCATAGAGTTGTTTAATTCAATGGTAGATAAACGTACGGATTTGACAAATGTACAAAAATTTCAGTACCTTAAGGGTTGTTGCAAGGATGAAGCTGCGAAAGTTATCGGTTCATTATCGTTAACTGGGGATAATTACGCTGAAGCTATCAAAGAATTAAAAAAGATGTTTGGTAATAATAGAGCGATTATAAATCACCATATTGATAGTCTATTATTTAGTTTACCGGAAGTAACTAAAGAGTCCGCGACAAGTCTAAGAAATTTGGTTGTAACAACTAATACACATTTAAGAAATTTGCAGAATCTAGAAATAGATACAAAATCTTGGGATCCAATTATTATCCAATTAATTAAAAGAAAACTCGATAATAAAACAAAGCGTGATTGGGAAGATTCTCAAAACGAATCAGTGTTTAGTTTGAAGGAATTATTAGAATTTATAAACAAAAGATGTTTAACATTACAAGTCACATACGGGGACATTTCGAAAGGTCATACAAAGACAAAGGAAGGCGAAACCTACAAAAGATCGTCAATTGTTCATACAGCTACTCATCAAATAAGAACTTTTACTCCAATATGTGTATGTTGTAAGGGATCACATCCAATTTATAAGTGTGAGAAATTTCTAGCAATGTCCATTTTCGATAGACGCAAGGAAGTCAGGCGATTAAAGTTATGTGATAATTGTTTAAAATTAGGTCACAAAGCTAAAGATTGTAGGTTTGCCAATTGTAAGGGGTGCAATAGTCGCCACAATACATTAATTCACGAAGATAAAGACATGACGCTAAATCATTCAAAAAACAATAATACCTTGAAAAGGCAAGATGAATTAGATTCAAATGCAGATCGGTCAGCAAACGATCAGAAAAATACGTCAATGGTCAATACGGGCACGGCGTTAGATACAAATTCACGTGTTTTCACTTCTTCGAGTTCAGGTAAAAATATAATGACAGGGAATCAGGTTTTACTAGCGACAACTGTTATAATAGTATATGACAAATATGGGAAGCAACATGAATGTACAGCGTTGTTAGACAATGGCTCGCAAATGAATTTAATGACAAGAAAGTTATGCAATAAGTTACAGTTAGATATGACGAGGGTGAATTTACCTATCACGGGAATAAACGAAATTCAGACAACAGTAAGTTATAGTACCGAAACTAAGGTTAAGTCTAAATATAACAGTTGGCAGAACGATATCGTATTTATGGTCATGGATAAGATTACGGAAAATTTACCGCTAGTAGAGTTTAATAAAAATATTATAGCAATTCCAAAAAACGTGCAATTAGCAGATGAAGAATTTTACAAACCAAAATCAATTGACGTTTTGTTAAATGCAGAAGTATTCTATGATATATTACAACACGAACGTATTAAATTGGGTCAGGGTTTACCAAATTTAGCAAAAACAAAGCTGGGTTGGATATTAACAGGATCAATAAATATTGATAAAGGGTTAATTTCATCTAAAAAACAAGCAGTTTGTAATTTAATTTCTCATATGTCATTACCTAACTTAGACACAAATGATTTAAATCAAACTTTACAAAAATTTTGGCAGATCGAGGAAATTCCAAGAATTAAAACATTTTCAAACGAAGAACAATATTGCGAGGAGTATTTTAAAAAAACTACAAAACGAAACGACAGCGGTCGATTTGTTGTCAAATTACCATTTAAATTAGATTCGGATATATTTTTAGGTAAAATCAAGAACACATGTTTAGATCGATTTTTAAAGTTGGAAAGACGATTTAAGCAAAATCCTGAATTGAAACAAGATTATACGAAATTTATGCAAGAATATGAAGGTTTAGGACACATGACATTAAAAACGTCAGTAGAAAAAGATATATCTGACGGTTATAATAGTTATTTTTTAAGTCATCATGCAGTCATTAAAAGTACTAGTAGAACTACTAAGTGTAGAGTAGTTTTTGACGGGTCAGTAAAAACAGATAGCGGTTATTCATTAAATGATAAATTAATAGCGGGACCTACGATTCAGTCCGATTTAATTTCAATTATTTTAAGATTTCGTTTAAGAAAGGTGGTCTTAAATGCTGATATAAAAATGATGTACAGGCAGATTTTAATTGATTTGGAAGAGCGCAAGTTTCAGAAAATAATTTGGAGATACGATTCGACTGAGGAAATTAAGGTTTATGAATTAAATACTTTGGTCTATGGACACACAAGTTCACCTTTTTTGGCAACGAGGTGTCTCATGGAATTAGGAGCGCAAAATAAAGATAAGTTTCCACGTACATGTCAGTTTATTCAAGATTCATTTTACATGGATGATCTATTACTAAGTGTTGATTCAGAGAAGGAAGCTATAGAAATTTTTACGGAAATGAATTTGATACTTAGAAGTGCGGGTTTTGAACTTAGAAAGTGGGCGTCAAATAATTTCGAAGTTTTACAATATATCAAAGAGCAGACGAAACACATAGATGATAGATTCATATCGGAAGAAAATAAGGAGCTTAAACCGTTAGGCTTATATTGGAATCCTGTGGAAGATTCGTTTCATTATACAATAAAACCGATCAAACAGAGTAATTATTATACTAAAAGAATTATATTATCCATTATTTCGCAAATTTTTGATCCGTTAGGCCTGATAGGTCCTATCGTCGTTAAGGCTAAAATTTTATTGCAATTGCTTTGGAGGTTAAAATTAGAATGGGATGAGCCTATTCCGGAAAAACAGATAGAATCATGGGAAACATTTTTAAGACAACTCAAATTACTAAACAGTGTTAAGATAAATAGGCAAGTATTATGTAATAATTACCAATTCGTTGAACTGGTGGGGTTTAGTGACGCATCCGAGGTTGCTTACGGTTGTTGTATTTATATAGTTTCAAAAAATTTATTGGGTGAGGCATATTCAAACTTATTATGCGCTAAATCAAAGATAGCACCTTTAAAAAGCTTATCAATACCTAGATTAGAACTATTGGCTGCAGCATTACTTGCACGTTTGATTAAGGCAATGAAAGATAGCTTAAATCTAAAAATTAACAAAATATCTTTATATACAGATTCTACTATAGTCTTAAGTTGGTTGAGAATTGAGCCAAGTAAATTAAAGACCTTCGTGAGCAATCGGGTAGTTCAGATTTTAGAAAATACAGATATTACTCAATGGCATCATGTATCGAGTGAAAATAATCCAGCAGATATTATTTCAAGGGGTGTAAATGCGGAAGAGTTATCAAATTTGAAGCTTTGGTATCATGGTCCGGAATTCTTAACAGATAATTCCCTAACACACGATGCAAATAAGATGATACAATTACCTGACGAATTACCTGAAATAAAAGAGCAAAAAATAGCAGTAACGCTAACAATAATGAAGGATAATGAATTTCTAAACATTTTCTTTTCCAAATTTTCAAAATGGACTAAATTGATAAGGATAACAGCATATATACTTAAATTTCTAGGTAAAATTAGAAAGGGTTCTAAAACGCATTCAAATAATTTAAGGAAATTAGAAGTTAAAGAGGCAATTAAGCATGTTAGCTTGAGCATAGAGGACATAGCAACGGCGTTTAATTTATTAATTAAATTATGTCAGGTTCAGGAATTTGAGAATGAAATTAAGGAACTACAGGGTTCTCGCAAAATTTCAGCCAAAAGTACTATATTAAGTTTAAATCCTTTTCTAGATAATAATGGAGTACTTAGAGTAGGAGGCAGATTGTCTAATGCAGACATACCATTCGATCAGAAGTATCCAATTATTCTACCATATAAACATGTACTTACCACATTAATAATTAAACATGAACACGAGAAAAATTTACATACTGGAATTCAGAATTTACTATCAATTATAAGATTAAAATATTGGCCTATTAAAGGAAAAAATTTAGTAAAATCGGTTACTCGAAACTGCGTGAGATGTTTTCGAGTCACACCAAAAAATGTTGAATATTTAATGGGACAGTTACCAATTAATAGAGTGACACCTAATAGAGTTTTTTCGAAATGTGGCGTGGACTACGCAGGGCCAATCTATATTAAAAGCGGAATGTTAAGGAATAGCAAGATAATAAAATCGTATATTTGTATTTTTATTTGTTTGGCGGTTAAGGCTGTTCATATAGAGTTAGTGATGGACCTTTCCACTGAAGGCTTTGTCAATGCGTTCAAACGATTTATCTCAAGACGGGGTAAACCAGTAGAAATTCATTCAGATAATGGTACTAATTTTCAGGGTGCCAATAATTATTTCATTGAATTGTATAATTTGTTGTCCAAAAAAGAGCATCAACAAAAGGTGACAGATACCTTTTTATCAGACCATATAGAGTGGCATTTTATCCCTGCGAGCTCTCCTCATATGGGTGGTATATGGGAGGCAGCAGTGAAGTCCACAAAATATTACTTAAGGCGTATCGTCGGTAATTCAAATTTTACTTACGAGGAAATGCTAACAATATTAGTACAAATTGAAGCGCAATTGAATTCACGTCCTATCACACCTTTATCTAACGACATTAACGATTACCTACCTTTAACTCCCGCTCATTTCTTGATTGGGGATTCTTTATTGTCAATACCTGAGAAAGGTCTTTGTGACACAAACATTCACCGATTGAAGCAGTACCAGAAAATTCAACAAATGGCTCAGCTTATTTGGAAAAGATGGCATAACGAATACTTGACACAATTACAACGTCGTAGTAAATGGAAGAGGGAAGGACAAAACATTGCTATGGGCGAGTTGGTTATCCTTAGGGACAGTAACAGTCCGGTCTTAAAGTGGCCACTGGCTCGTGTAATCGAACTGCACCCTGGATCGGACGGTGTAGTGCGAGTTGTGAGTGTTAGGTTAGCTAACGGAACGAAGTTAAAAAGGTCAGTGACGAAGATTTGTCCTTTACCAGGAATGTAACTTTAGTTTTAATTTGTCGTTTATCGCTAATGTGTCATTTATTTTTCATTTGGTTTGTGTTAAGCATGTACCTTTAAGATGTACTTACATTTATATTTTATTTTGAAATGTAGACATTTCAAGGGAGGCGGCATGTTGGCGCGATAGTATTATTTGAATTTTTAAATGTCCCGCTAGTCAACTACTTTGGGCGCTGTGAATGTTCGGTAGTTCCGAGCGAGTATTGATTTTCCGAGGATCATCGTTGCCTGCAAACGGCCCTTGCCTACGTAACTAGAGGATTCAAGAGAAAAACGTGCTAGAAGGCGTTTCATAAGGCAACATGTCGCCATTTCCTATAATGTATTGTAGTACACAATAATTATTTCTATTAAAATATACAGTCCACTAATGCATCAATTGTTTAATTGAAACAACGCAACAATTACTAATATTATTTCCTTGTTTTTTTTTTTTTTTTTTGACAAAAAAGGGTAGTGTTTAAATTTTTCAATTCATTTGAAATTTTCATTTATTTTTCAAATGCTAATATTATTATTATTATTATTTTATTATTATTATTTTTTTTTTTTCATTAATTATTTCTTTGATAAAATAAAATTTTACTGAAACTTTCTATCTCCCGTATGTGGCTAATTTTTTAATTAATTCTTTTACGTATTTAATTTGTCTCATACGTAGGTTTTAATGCATTATTTAATTGATACCTGTCGTATTTTATTTTTTATTGCCGCCTCGTGCGCTAACTGCTTACGTTTCATTTTCAATATATATGTATTTAAATCACCTAATTATATTTTTTCGGTACATAGTTAGTGTAATTATTTATTTATATTTACGCTTCATTATGACGTGTGTCCTCTAGACACCGTAATTTTAATTATTTACGTATTTAATTAGTATATTATTTCATACTATCTTTTTATACGTTATATTTTATATTTCGTTCACCGTTTTTGGATGTATGAACTTCTGATTCGTATATTACTTCATACTAGTCATTCGTACTACATACCAATTTTTTAATATATTTTTTATAATTATTTTACTTCCATTTATAACTTTATTTACCGCGTTTTTATTATAATTCCTTACTAATTCTTCTTAATAGTCGTAGAGCTCTACTTTATTATCTTTTTATTCATTAAACGCAATATATCATTTTTTTATATATTAATAAAAAATATATTTCTTTTCATATATTCTTTTACACGTATTATTCATATTATCATTTATTTCTTTGCGCGCTATATTTATATTTTATTCATATTAGTTAATGTTTTATTTATGTACCTATACGCGTATTATTTTTGTTATTATTTATTTTATTCACTTAATAAAAGGAAGATCAATTGTTCTTAGATACAATTTAAGATTATTGCCAAATTACCGCGATATTTATCCAGTAGCATTTAATTAGTGTACTATGCTATGACTTAAATAACTCGGCAAAATTAACGTTTTCTAGGGGTATCAAAGAAAAATTGAACGAAGGAAGTCGCATTGTGCTGACTTTGTTTTACATTTACGGTGAAAAGGTGATTATTTATATTTTATCAATACATTCGAGTTCGGCGTTTATTTTTTCGCCAGGAGATAGGGTGTGGAGGCTTTTTGAATCCGTGATTTTTATTACGAAATTTTTCTTTGGGTATGGGGTACTTTTTGAGGTAGATGTCCGATCGATGGGGGTCATCTCAATTTCTTCAACGCTGTTTTGGGAGTGTTTCTTTGTAGGTGTTGCCTTTCTTTTCACAAGGCATTTGACTAGGAGAAATGTTATGTATATAAGAAAGATGGCTAGACAGACGCAGATGACAATAAGTAGGACATGGTGGGGAGGTTCTGGGCCTGATGATTGGGCTTTTATTGGCGGGATATTTGCTGCTGCTACGATCAGCTGATTTTGTTTACATAGTAAGTATATTAAAATAATTGATAGTATGATGTTCCATGTTAGAAATATGGAATCACTGTGTATTCCATAAATATCGCTGTATGATTTGAATGGGCTGTAGAATTCGGAATTGCTCAGAGTATCGATAACATTTTTGAGTTGGTCTTCGTGAGACGTTAAATTTAAATTGGGAACGTTTAGAGTCCAATTAGCATTCAAACATTCGTGAATATTGTTATATGTTGGAATATTTAAGTTTGCGTGGGGTCTTAGAATGAAAGATTTTAGATTAGACCAAATTGCGGGTATTGTATGAATAATTTGGGGTTCCTTTTTTTTGGTCTTCGGGACATGGGAACCTGTCATCGATGAAGATTTCGTTTCCGGACTGAAGAGTGCAATGGCACGGAAGATTAATCTTTACTGAACCTTGCTTTTTATATTTTTCAGGTATAGGAGTTACTTTTTCACCACATTTTATTGTAGTGTTGGGTTTCGGGTGTGTAATAATGTATGTTTCTTCTAAAATTTCTGATATTATCATTGAGTTTCCTTTATGACAATTCATTGGGCAATGTTGACTTAAGTCGTTCACGGTTGTCCCCTCGTACAGTTTTTTCGCACATTCGGGTCCTTGAACTGAGTCAGCGGAACATCGGTGGATGTAACAAAGTTTGTTATGATAGGGTTTACATTGATGTAATCCTGTTCCCGAGATTTGTCTTAGACTGTATTTTCCTAAAGAATTTTGGGTAGTGACTGCCAAAAATAGGGGTTGGTGGGGGATGGAACATGTTTGGTTATACCACGCAAAAGGTGTTGTTATTAATTCGAAAAGATTCCATTGATAATTACCTGCTATGATCGGAATTTTGATTTGTATAAAAAGTTTAGATTGTGTAAACGAACAGTCAGTGATTGGAAGTTCGAAATACTTAGAGATTTCGGTAACAGGGATGGCCAGTTCCTGTCCTGATTTCTCTATTTCCCTTTCCAATCTTTCCAGGTCGTGTTTTAGGACTGCTGGGTGGATGACTGATGATGGTGTTTTGTGGTGTTTACATGATGTTATGATGTTGTGTCTTCTTAATTCTCTGGTCAATAGTTGGCGGCGGTATAAATTTAGGGGTGGCAGGATTTTTTGCTTCCGCTAAGGCGTTTGATAGTGTTGTGTTTTGCATGATTACGTTTGGTCTGATAGTAAGAATTTGTGGGAGGTTGTTTGTGTTTGGTATGTTTTGTGATTCCGGTGGATTAACGAGTGGTGTATTTACGTGGGGTGTTTGCTTTGTTTGATTTTCTATTATGTTTATTTGTAAGTTTGTGTTTAGTTCGTTGTTTTGTGAAATATGTGTTTGGGGTATTTGTGTTGTTTCTTTATTTGATTCGTGTGAATCTGTGTCAGAGTGATTTTCTGGACTCTAAGGGGTTACAGTGGGTTCAGGTGTTATAGATTTTTGGGGTATTTGTTTGCTTGGTGTGGCTAGAGTGACAGGAATTGTGTTTTGATATGGTTGTGTTAATATGAATGTAAAAATAGACGAAGATGTAGGGGGTGGACTCCTAGAGAGGGACGATCGTGGTTTAAAAGGACTTTTTGAGGTACTACAGAGTGTTGGTTTAAAATCGTTTGGATTTGTGTCACTTTCGATATCCTCGTTAATTTTTTGCACAGCGCTTGACTCCGAGCTCGATCTTTTATGGCTACGTAATTTTCTTTTTTGCTCACTACTCATTTAAAATTAGAAAACACCACACAACTAAGTTACCTTGAGTCGATCCTAATAAATTTTTTTTTGATGTAAAAAATTACGTGAAATTAAATAAAATTCACTACCGGTTTTAATTAATATATAAGTACCTAAATCAACTATGGTTACCATAAAAAATTAATTAAAATCATGCAAAAGTGTATAATTAAAAAAAATTCTCTTAAATCATGCAAAACTAAATTAGTGAAAGAATATATAAAATAGGTGAATCGATCTACAATTGGGAGAAACCGGCGCCTCCACCAAATATGTCACGACAGTAATTGGGGGTCGAATAATAATTTATTTATTTATTTAATAAAGGAGGGACTGTTGCTTGAACTATCGTGACTGAGCATAAAAGTACTAAGAGTTATTAGGGAGAATGAAGACAAGATTTATAACAATAACAGTTTTATTAAAATTGAGATTGAATTAAATCTAAATTAAAATTAAATTAAACAAACTAAGATAGTTACAGACAAAACAAGAGATAATTGAGAAAGGGATTTTCCCCTCAATGTAGATCGACACACTAATTGTTAATTATTGGCTTTACAGTACTTACATTATTATGGTGATTAACCATGGCATTATTCCTTGGGGGTAGCGTCACAAGAACTTCCCGATTTTTGGATGATTTCGTTATCGCGGACCTGGATCGACTGACTGGCAATTGCCGATCAATCGACCGCGAAGCGTTGATCTTATTGATGAATCAGTAATTTTCGTACATGAGTTCGGTAAATTCGGTCACTCACCGGTTCTCGAACTTTCCCTGGTTTTGCTGATTTTGTCAAGACTTACGAAATCTTTCGACATTAGTTTGCATCGCAAACCTTCGTCGTTTTCGATGACTTCGTGAAGTTCTTGAACTCGTCGGTAACCAAACCTACCGAAGTCGCATTAATTTTTGCTTAATTAATTCCTTCAAAAATATTGTCAATTGCTTACTGTTTCATCGTTGAACGCTAACAGCTCATTTTGCGGGTAAATGAACTCGATATCCGCATCGTGACTTTTGAAAGAATTGCAACTTATTGCAACTTTGTAATAATGAAATATTAATTCAATAAAATTTGAAATATGTTTTAAAGTCGAAAATATTTGTTGTTAAAAATCCACTGTGTGACAATATCGTTCAGAAGTATTGAAAGCGTGTCAAAATAAACGGCTGAGTCTATTTTATTATTCAATTTTACCATTGTTCTGAAATAACGGCGCGATTTTGTCATGGATGGGACAAAATACAGGAAAATAGAACGCAAATGCTAGCAAAATCGTTCAGTTGTATTGAAAAGCGTGTCAAAATGAACGACTGAGTCTATTTCATTCTACAATTTTATTATTCTTCTGCAATAACGATTCGATTTTGTCATAAATGTGACAAAATACAGGATCATTCAATGCAAATGCAAGTAATATCGTTCAGTTGTATTGAAAAGCGTGACAAAATGAACGACTGAGTATTTTATAATACGAATTTACCATTCTTCTGGAATAACGGCTCGATTTTGTCAAGAATGCGACAAAGTACAGGAAAATAGAACGCAAATGCTAGCAAAATCGTTCAGTTGTATTGAAAAGCGTGTCAAAATGAACGAGTGAGTCTATTTCATTATACAATTCTACCATTCTTCTGCAATAACGGCTCGATTTTGTCATGAATGTGACAAAATACAGAAAAATTCAACGCAAATGCTGGTAATATCGTTCAGTTGTATTGAAAGCGTGTCAGAATAAACGGCTGAGTCTATTTTATTATACAATTTTTCCATTCTTCTAAAATAACGGCGCGATTTTGTCATGGATGAGACAAAATACAGAAAAATTCAACGCAAATGCTGGTAATATCGTTCAGTTGTATTGCAAGCGTCTCAGAATAATCGGCTGAGTCTATTTTATTATACAATTTTACCATTCTTCCGCAATAACGATCCGATTTTGTCAAGAATCTGACAAATTACAGGAAAACAGAAATCAAATGCTAGCAATAACGTTCAGTTGTTTTGAAAAGCGTGTCAAAATGAACGACTGAGTATTTTATAATACAAATTTACCATTCTTCTGGAATAGCGGCTCGATTTTGTCAAGAATGCGACAAAATACAGGAAAATAGAACGCAAATGCTAGCAATAACGTTCAGTTGTTTTGAAAGGCGTGTCAAAATAAGCTACTGAGTCTATTTCATTATACAATTTTACCATTCTCCTGCAATAACGGCTCGATTTTGTCATAAATGTGACAAAATACAGAAAAATGCAACGCAAATGCTGGTAATATCGTTCAGTTGTATTGAATGCGTCTCAGAATAATCGGCTGGGTCTATTTTATTATACAATTTTACCATTCTTCTGCAATAACGATCCGATTTTGTCAAGAATTTGACAAAATACGTGAAAATAGAAAGCAATTGCTAGCAATAACGTTCAGTTGTTTTGAAAGGCGTGTCGAAATAAGCGACTGAGTCTATTTCATTATACAATTTTACCATTCTTCTGCAATAACTACTCGATTCTGTCAAAAATGTGACAAAATAAAGGAAAATTCAACGCAAATGCATGTAATATCGTTCAGTAGTATTGAAAGCGTGTCAAAATAAACGGCTGAGTCTATTTTATTATACAATTTTACCATTCTTCTGAAATAACGGCGCGATTTTGTCATGAATGTGACAAAATACAGAAAAATGCAACGCAAATTCTGGTAATATAGTTCAGTTGTATTGAAAAGCGTGTCAAAATAAACGGCTGAGGCTATTTTATTATACAATTCACCATTCTTCTGCAATGACGATCCGATTTTGTCAAGAATTTGACAAAATACAGGAAAATAGAAAGCAAATGCTTGCAATAACGTTCAGTTGTTTTGAAAGGCGTGTCAAAATAAGCGACTGAGTCTATTTCATTATACAATTTTACCATTCTTCTGCAATAACTACTCGATTTTGTCAAAAATGTGACAAAATAAAGGAAAATTCAACGCCAATGCTAGTAATATCGTTCAGTTGTATTGAAAAGCGTGTCAAAATGAACGACTGAGTATTTTATAGTACAAATTAAGCATTCTTCTGGAATAAGGGCTCGATTTTGTCAAGAATGCGACAAAATACAGGAAAATAGAACGCAAATGCTAGCAAAATCGTTCAGTTGTATTGAAAAGCGAGTCAAAATGAACGAGTCTATTTCATTCTACAATTTTACCATTCTTCCGCAATAACGGCTCGATTTTGTCATGAATGTGACAAAATACAGAAAACTTCAACGCAAATGCTGGTAATGTCGTTCAGTTGTATTGAAAGCGTGTCAGAATAAACGGCTGAGACTATTTTATAATACAATTTTACCATTCTTCTGCAAGAACGGCTCGATTTTGTCATGAATGTGACAAAATACAGAAAAATGCAACGCAAATGCTGGTAATATCTTTCAGTTTTATTGAAAAGCGTGTCAAAATGAACGACTGAGTATTTTATAATACAAATTTACCATTCTTCTGGAATAACGGCTCGATTTTGTCAAGAATGCGACAAAATACAGAAAACTTCAACGCAAATGCTAGTAATATCGTTCAGAAGTATTGAAAGCGTGTCAAAATAAACGGCTGAGTCTATTTTATTATTCAATTTTACCATTCTTCTGAAATAACGGCGCGATTTTGTCATGGATGGGACAAAATACAGAAAAATGCAACGCAAATGCTGGTAATATCGTTCAGTTGTATTGAAAAGCGTGTCAAAATGAACGACTGAGTATTTTATAGTACAAATTAAGCATTCTTCTGGAATAACGGCTCCATTTTGTCATGAATGCGACAAAATACAGGAAAATAGAACGCAAATGCTAGCAAAATCGTTCAGTTGTATTGAAAAGCGAGTCAAAATGAACGAGTCTATTTCATTCTACAATTTTACCATTCTTCCGCAATAACGGCTCGATTTTGTCATGAATGTGACAAAATACAGAAAACTTCAACGCAAATGCTGGTAATGTCGTTCAGTTGTATTGAAAGCGTGTCAGAATAAACGGCTGAGACTATTTTATAATACAATTTTACCATTCTTCTGCAAGAACGGCGCGATTTTGTCATGAATGTGACAAAATACAGAAAAATGCAACGCAAATGCTGGTAATATCGTTCAGTTGTATTGAAAAGCGTGTCAAAATGAACGACTGAGTATTTTATAGTACAAATTAAGCATTCTTCTGGAATAACGGCTCCATTTTGTCATGAATGCGACAAAATACAGGAAAATAGAACGCAAATGCTAGCAAAATCGTTCAGTTGTATTGAAAAGCGAGTCAAAATGAACGAGTCTATTTCATTCTACAATTTTACCATTCTTCCGCAATAACGGCTCGATTTTGTCATGAATGTGACAAAATACAGAAAACTTCAACGCAAATGCTGGTAATGTCGTTCAGTTGTATTGAAAGCGTGTCAGAATAAACGGCTGAGACTATTTTATAATACAATTTTACCATTCTTCTGCAAGAACGGCGCGATTTTGTCATGAATGTGACAAAATACAGAAAAATGCAACGCAAATGCTGGTAATATCTTTCAGTTTTATTGAAAAGCGTGTCAAAATGAACGACTGAGTATTTTATAATACAAATTTACCATTCTTCTGGAATAACGGCTCGATTTTGTCAAGAATGTGACAAAATAAAGGAAAATTCAACGCAAATGCTAGTAATATGGTTCAGAAGTATTGAAAGCGTGTCAAAATAAACGAGTCTATTTCATTCTACAATTTTACCATTCTTCAGCAATAACGGCTCGATTTTGTCATGAATGTGACAAAATACAGAAAACTTCAACGCAAATGCTAGTAATATCGTTCAGAAGTATTGAAAGCGTGTCAAAATAAACGGCTGAGTCTATTTTATTATTCAATTTTACCATTCTTCTGAAATAACGGCGCGATTTTGTCATGGATGAGACAAAATACAGAAAAATGCAACGCAAATGCTGGTAATATCGTTCAGTTGTATTGAAAAGCGTGTCAAAATGAACGACTGAGTATTTTATAGTACAAATTAAGCATTCTTCTGGAATAACGGCTCCATTTTGTCATGAATGCGACAAAATACAGGAAAATAGAACGCAAATGCTAGCAAAATCGTTCAGTTGTATTGAAAAGCGTGTCAAAATGAACGAGTCTATTTCATTCTACAATTTTACCATTCTTCTGCAATAACGGCTCGATTTTGTCATGAATGTGACAAAATACAGAAAACTTCAACGCAAATGCTGGTAATGTCGTTCAGTTGTATTGAAAGCGTGTCAGAATAAACGGCTGAGACTATTTTATAATACAATTTTACCATTCTTCTGCAAGAACGGCGCGATTTTGTCATGAATGTGACAAAATACAGAAAAATGAAACGCAAATGCTGGTAATATCTTTCAGTTTTATTGAAAAGCGTGTCAAAATGAACGACTGAGTATTTTATAATACAAATTTACCATTCTTCTGGAAAAACGGCTCGATTTTGTCAAGAATGCGACAAAATACAGGAAAATAGAACGCAAATGCTAGCAAAATCGTTCAGTTGTATTGAAAAGCGTGTCAAAATGAACGAGTCTATTTCATTCTACAATTTTACAATTCTTCAGCAATAACGGCTCGATTTTGTCATGAATGTGACAAAATACAGAAAACTTCAACGCAAATGCTAGTAATATCGTTCAGAAGTATTGAAAGCGTGTCAAAATAAACGGCTGAGTCTATTTTATTATTCAATTTTACCATTCTTCTGAAATAACGGCGCGATTTTGTCATGGATGAGACAAAATACAGAAAAATGCAACGCAAATGCTGGTAATATCGTTCAGTTGTATTGAAAAGCGTGTCAAAATGAACGACTGAGTATTTTATAGTACAAATTAAGCATTCTTCTGGAATAACGGCGCCATTTTGTCATGAATGCGACAAAATTCAGGAAAATAGAACGCAAATGCTAGCAAAATCGTTCAGTTGTATTGAAAAGCGTGTCAAAATGAACGAGTCTATTTCATTCTACAATTTTACCATTCTTCTGCAATAACGGCTCGATTTTGTCATGAATGTGACAAAATACAGAAAAATTCAACGCAAATGCTGGTAATATCGTTCAGTTGTATTGAAAGCGTGTCAGAATAAACGGCTGAGTCTATTTCATTATACAATTTTACCATTCTTCTGCAATAACTACTCGATTTTGTCAAAAATGTGACAAAATAAAGGAAAATTCAACGCAAATGCTAGTAATATGGTTCAGAAGTATTGAAAGCGTGTCAAAATAAACGGCTGAGTCTATTTTATTATTCAATTTTACCATTCTTCTGAAATAACGGCGCGATTTTGTCATGGATGAGACAAAATACAGGAAAATAGAACGCAAATGCTAGCAAAATCGTTCAGTTGTATTGAAAAGCGTGTCAAAATGAACGAGTCTATTTCATTCTACAATTTTACCATTCTTCTGCAATAACGGCTCGATTTTGTCATGAATGTGACAAAATACAGAAAACTTCAACGCAAATGCTAGTAATATCGTTCAGAAGTATTGAAAGCGTGTCAAAGTAAACGGCTGAGTCTATTTTATTATATAATTTTACCATTCTTCCGCAATAACGATCCGATTTTGTCAAGAATTTGACAAATTACAGGAAAACAGAAATTAAGTGCTAGCAATAACGTTCAGTTGTTTTGAAAGGTGTGTCAAAATGAACGACTGAGTATTTTATAATACAAATTTACCATTCTTCTGCAATAACTACTCGATTCTGTCAAAAATGTGACAAAATAAAGGAAAATTCAACGCAAATGCTTGTAATATCGTTCAGTAGTATTGAAAGCGTGTCAAAATAAACGGCTGAGTCTATTTTATTATACAATTTTACCATTCTTCTGAAATAACGGCGCAATTTTGTCATGAATGTGACAAAATACAGAAAAATGCAACGCAAATTCTGGTAATATAGTTCAGTTGTATTGAAAAGCGTGTCAAAATAAACGGCTGAGGCTATTTTATTATACAATTTACCATTCTTCTGCAATGACGATCCGATTTTGTCAAGAATTTGACAAAATACAGGAAAATAGAAAGCAAATGCTTGCAATAACGTTCAGTTGTTTTGAAAGGCGTGTCAAAATAAGCGACTGAGTCTATTTCATTATACAATTTTACCATTCTTCTGCAATAACTACTCGATTTTGTCAAAAATGTGACAAAATAAAGGAAAATTCAACGCCAATGCTAGTAATATCGTTCAGAAGTATTGAAATCGTGTCAAAATAAACGGCTGAGTCTATTTTATTATTCAATTTTACCATTCTTCTGAAATAACGGCGCGATTTTGTCATGAATGTGACAAAATACAGAAAAATTCAACGCAAATGCTGGTAATATCGTTCAGTTGTATTGCAAGCGTCTCAGAATAATCGGCTGAGTCTATTTTATTATACAATTTTACCATTCTTCCGCAATAACGATCCGATTTTGTCAAGAATTTGACAAATTACAGGAAAACAGAAATCAAATGCTAGCAATAACGTTCAGTTGTTTTGAAAGGTGTGTCAAAATGAACGACTGAGTATTTTATAATACAAGTTTACCATTCTTCTGGAATAGCGGCTCGATTTTGTCAAGAATGCGACAAAATACAGGAAAATAGAACGCAAATGCTAGCAAAATCGTTCAGTTGTATTGAAAAGCGTGTCAAAAAGAACAAGTGAGTCATTTCATTACACAATTTTACCAGTCTTCTGCAATAACGGCTCGATTTTGTCATGAATGTTACAAAATACAGAAAAATGCAACGCAAATGATGGTAATATCGTCAGTTGTATTGAAAAGCGTGTCAGAATAAACGGCTGAGTCTATTTTATTATACAATTTTACCATTCTTCTGCAATAACGATCCGATTTTGTCAAGAATTTGACAAAATACGTGAAAATAGAAAGCAATTGCTAGCAATAACGTTCAGTTGTTTTGAAAGGCGTGTCGAAATAAGCGACTGAGTCTATTTCATTATACAATTTTACCATTCATCTGCAATAACTACTCGATTTTGTCATGAATGTGACAAAATACAGAAAACTTCAACGCAAATGGTAGTAATATCGTTCAGAAGTATTGAAAGCGTGTCAAAGTAAACGGCTGAGTCTATTTTATTATATAATTTTACCATTCTTCCGCAATAACGATCCGATTTTGTCAAGAATTTGACAAATTACAGGAAAACAGAAATTAAATGCTAGCAATAACGTTCAGTTGTTTTGAAAGGTGTGTCAAAATGAACGACTGAGTATTTTATAATACAAATTTACCATTCTTCTGGAATAGCGGCTCGATTTTGTCAAGAATGCGACAAAATACAGGAAAATAGAACGCAAATGCTAGCAAAATCGTTCAGTTGTATTGAAAAGCGTGTCAAAGTGAACGACTGAGTATTTTATAATACAAATTTACCATTCTTCTGGAATAGCGGCTCGATTTTGTCAAAAATGCGACAAAATACAGGAAAATAGAACGCAAATGCTTGCAAAATCGTTCAGTTGTATTGAAAAGCGTGTCAAAAAGAACAAGTGAGTCTATTTCATTACACAGTTTTACCAGTCTTCTGCAATAACGGCTCGATTTTGTCATGAATGTTACAAAATACAGAAAAATGCAACGCAAATGATGGTAATATCGTCAGTTGTATTGAAAAGCGTGTCAGAATAAACGGCTGAGTCTATTTTATTATACAATTTTACCATTCTTCTGCAATAACGATCCGATTTTGTCAAGAATTTGACAAAATACGTGAAAATAGAAAGCAATTGCTAGCAATAACGTTCAGTTGTTTTGAAAGGCGTGTCGAAATAAGCGACTGAGTCTATTTCATTATACAATTTTACCATTCTTCTGCAATAACTACTCGATTCTGTCAAAAATGTGACAAAATAAAGGAAAATTCAACGCAAATGCTTGTAATATCGTTCAGTAGTATTGAAAGCGTGTCAAAATAAACGGCTGAGTCTATTTTATTATACAATTTTACCATTCTTCTGAAATAACGGCGCGATTTTGTCATGAATGTGACAAAATACAGAAAAATGCAACGCAAATTCTGGTAATATAGTTCAGTTGTATTGAAAAGCGTGTCAAAATAAACGGCTGAGGCTATTTTATTATACAATTTACCATTCTTCTGCAATGACGATCCGATTTTGTCAAGAATTTGACAAAATACAGGAAAATAGAAAGCAAATGCTTGCAATAACGTTCAGTTGTTTTGAAAGGCGTGTCAAAATAAGCGACTGAGTCTATTTCATTATACAATTTTACCATTCTTCTGCAATAACTACTCGATTTTGTCAAAAATGTGACAAAATAAAGGAAAATTCAACGCCAATGCTAGTAATATCGTTCAGAAGTATTGAAATCGTGTCAAAATAAACGGCTGAGTCTATTTTATTATTCAATTTTACCATTCTTCTGAAATAACGGCGCGATTTTGTCATGAATGTGACAAAATACAGAAAAATTCAACGCAAATGCTGGTAATATCGTTCAGTTGTATTGCAAGCGTCTCAGAATAATCGGCTGAGTCTATTTTATTATACAATTTTACCATTCTTCCGCAATAACGATCCGATTTTGTCAAGAATTTGACAAATTACAGGAAAACAGAAATCAAATGCTAGCAATAACGTTCAGTTGTTTTGAAAGGTGTGTCAAAATGAACGACTGAGTATTTTATAATACAAGTTTACCATTCTTGTGGAATAGCGGCTCGATTTTGTCAAGAATGCGACAAAATACAGGAAAATAGAACGCAAATGCTAGCAAAATCGTTCAGTTGTATTGAAAAGCGTGTCAAAAAGAACAAGTGAGTCTATTTCATTACACAATTTTACCAGTCTTCTGCAATAACGGCTCGATTTTGTCATGAATGTTACAAAATACAGAAAAATGCAACGCAAATGATGGTAATATCGTCAGTTGTATTGAAAAGCGTGTCAGAATAAACGGCTGAGTCTATTTTATTATACAATTTTACCATTCTTCTGCAATAACGATCCGATTTTGTCAAGAATTTGACAAAATACGTGAAAATAGAAAGCAATTGCTAGCAATAACGTTCAGTTGTTTTGAAAGGCGTGTCGAAATAAGCGACTGAGTCTATTTCATTATACAATTTTACCATTCTTCTGCAATAACTACTCGATTCTGTCAAAAATGTGACAAAATAAAGGAAAATTCAACGCAAATGCTTGTAATATCGTTCAGTAGTATTGAAAGCGTGTCAAAATAAACGGCTGAGTCTATTTTATTATACAATTTTACCATTCTTCTGAAATAACGGCGCGATTTTGTCATGAATGTGACAAAATACAGAAAAATGCAACGCAAATTCTGGTAATATAGTTCAGTTGTATTGAAAAGCGTGTCAAAATAAACGGCTGAGGCTATTTTATTATACAATTTACCATTCTTCTGCAATGACGATCCGATTTTGTCAAGAATTTGACAAAATACAGGAAAATAGAAAGCAAATGCTTGCAATAACGTTCAGTTGTTTTGAAAGGCGTGTCAAAATAAGCGACTGAGTCTATTTCATTATACAATTTTACCATTCTTCTGCAATAACTACTCGATTTTGTCAAAAATGTGACAAAATAAAGGAAAATTCAACGCCAATGCTAGTAATATCGTTCAGAAGTATTGAAATCGTGTCAAAATAAACGGCTGAGTCTATTTTATTATTCAATTTTACCATTCTTCTGAAATAACGGCGCGATTTTGTCATGAATGTGACAAAATACAGAAAAATTCAACGCAAATGCTGGTAATATCGTTCAGTTGTATTGCAAGCGTCTCAGAATAATCGGCTGAGTCTATTTTATTATACAATTTTACCATTCTTCCGCAATAACGATCCGATTTTGTCAAGAATTTGACAAATTACAGGAAAACAGAAATCAAATGCTAGCAATAACGTTCAGTTGTTTTGAAAGGTGTGTCAAAATGAACGACTGAGTATTTTATAATACAAGTTTACCATTCTTGTGGAATAGCGGCTCGATTTTGTCAAGAATGCGACAAAATACAGGAAAATAGAACGCAAATGCTAGCAAAATCGTTCAGTTGTATTGAAAAGCGTGTCAAAAAGAACAAGTGAGTCTATTTCATTACACAATTTTACCAGTCTTCTGCAATAACGGCTCGATTTTGTCATGAATGTTACAAAATACAGAAAAATGCAACGCAAATGATGGTAATATCGTCAGTTGTATTGAAAAGCGTGTCAGAATAAACTGCTGAGTCTATTTTATTATACAATTTTACCATTCTTCTGCAATAACGATCCGATTTTGTCAAGAATTTGACAAAATACGTGAAAATAGAAAGCAATTGCTAGCAATAACGTTCAGTTGTTTTGAAAGGCGTGTCGAAATAAGCGACTGAGTCTATTTCATTATACAATTTTACCATTCATCTGCAATAACTACTCGATTCTGTCAAAAATGTGACAAAATAAAGGAAAATTCAACGCAAATGCATGTAATATCGTTCAGTAGTATTGAAAGCGTGTCAAAATAAACGGCTGAGTCTATTTTATTATACAATTTTACCATTCTTCTGAAATAACGGCGCGATTTTGTCATGGATGAGACAAAATACAGAAAAATGCAACGCAAATGCTGGTAATATCGTTCAGTTGTATTGAAAAGCGTGTCAAAATGAACGACTGAGTATTTTATAATACAAATTTAACATTCTTCTGGAATAGTGGCTCGATTTTGTCAAGAATGCGACAAATTACAGGAAAATAGAACGCAAATGCTAGCAAAATCGTTCAGTTGTATTGAAAAGCGTGTCAAAATGAACGAGTGAGTCTATTTCATTCTACAATTTTACCATTCTTCTGCAATAACGATCCGATTTTGTCAAGAATTTGACAAAATACAGGAAAATAGAAAGAAAATGCTAGCAATAACGTTCAGTTGTTTTGAAAGGCGTGTCAAAATAAGCGACTGAGTCTATTTCATTATACAATTTTACCATTCTTCTGCAATAACTACTCGATTCTGTCAAAAATGTGACAAAATAAAGGATAATGCAACGCAAATGCTTGTAATATCGTTCAGTAGTATTGAAAGCGTGTCAAAATAAACGGCTGAGTCTATTTTATTATACAATTTTACCAGTCTTCTGCAATAACGGCTCGATTTTGTCATGAATGTGACAAAATACAAAAAAATGCACCGCAAATGATGGTAATATCGTTCAGTTGTATTGAAAAGCGTGTCAAAATGAACGAGTCTATTTCATTCTACAATTTTACCATTCTTCTGCAATAGCGGCTCGATTTTGTCATGAATGAGACAAAATACAGAAAACTTCAACGCAAATGCTAGTAATATCGTTCAGAAGTATTGAAAGCGTGTCAAAATAAACGGCTGAGTCTATTTTATTATTCAATTTTACCATTCTTCTGAAATAACCACTCGATTCTGTCAAAAATGTGACAAAATAAAAGAAAATTCAACGCAAATGCTTGTAATATCGTTCAGTAGTATTGAAAGCGTGTCAAAATAAACGGCTGAGTCTATTTTATTATACAATTTTACCAGTCTTCTGCAATAACGGCTCGATTTTGTCATGAATGTGACAAAATACAAAAAAATTCAACGCAAATGATGGTAATATCGTTCAGTTGTATTGAAAAGCGTGTCAAAATGAACGACTGAGTATTTTATAATACAAATTTAGCATTCTTCTGGAATAACGGCTCGACTTTTTCAAGAATGCGACAAAATACAGGAAAATAGAACGCAAATGCAAGCAAAATCGTTCAGTTGTATTGAAAAGCGTGTCAAAATGAACGAGTCTATTTCATTCTACAATTTTACCATTCTTCTGCAATAACGGCTCGATTTTGTCATGAATGTGACAAAATACAGAAAACTTCAACGCAAATGCTGGTAACATCGTTCAGTTGTATTGAAAGCGTGTCAGAATAAACGGCTGAGTCTATTTTATTATTCAATTTTACCATTCTTCTGAAATAACGACGCGATTTTGTCATGGATGAGACAAAATACAGAAAAATGCAACGCAAATGCTGGTAATATCGTTCAGTTGTATTGAAAAGCGTGTCAAAATGAACGACTGAGTATTTTATAATACAAATTTAGCATTCTTCTGGAATAACGATACGATTTTGTCAAGAATTTGACAAAATACAGGAAAATAGAAAGCAATTGCTTGCAATAACGTTCAGTTGTTTTAAAAGGCGTGTCAAAATAAGCGACTGAGTTTATTTCATTATACAATTTTACTATTCTTCTGCAATAACGGCTCGATTTTGTCATGAATGTGACAAAATACAGAAAAATTCAACGCAAATGCTGGTAATATCGTTCAGTTGTATTGAAAGCGTGTCAGAATAAACGGCTGAGTCTATTTCATTATACAATTTTACCATTCTTCTGCAATAACTACTCGATTTTGTCAAAAATGTGACAAAATAAAGGAACATTCAACGCAAATGCTAGTAATATTGTTCAGAAGTATTGAAAGCGTGTCAAAATAAACGGCTGAGTCCATTTTATTATTCAATTTTACCATTCTTCTGAAATAACGGCGCGATTTTGTCATGGATGAGACAAAATACAGGAAAATAGAACGCAAATGCTAGCAAAATCGTTCAGTTGTATTGAAAAGCGTGTCAAAATGAACGAGTCTATTTCATTCTACAATTTTACCATTCTTCTGCAATATAGGCTCGATTTTTTTTATTATTCAATTTTACCATTCTTCTGAAATGACGGCGCGATTTTGTCACGGATGAGACAAAATACAGGAAAATAGAACGCAAATGCTAGCAAAATCGTTCAGTTGTATTGAAAAGCGTGTCAAAATGAACGAGTCTATTTCATTCTACAATTTTACCATTCTTCTGCAATAGCGGCTCGATTTTGTCATGAATGTGACAAAATACAGAAAATTCAACGCAAATGCTTGTAATATCGTTCAGTAGTATTGAAAGCGTGTCAAAATAAACGGCTGAGTCTATTTTATTATACAATTTTACCAGTCTTCTGCAATAACGGCTCGATTTTGTCATGAATGTGACAAAATACAAAAAAATTCAACGCAAATGATGGTAATATCGTTCAGTTGTATTGAAAAGCGTGTCAAAATGAACGGCTGAGTATTTTATAATACAAATTTAGCATTCTTCTGGAATAACGGCTCGACTTTGTCAAGAATGCGACAAAATACAGGAAAATAGAACGCAAATGCAAGCAAAATCGTTCAGTTGTATTGAAAAGCGTGTCAAAATGAACGAGTCTATTTCATTCTACCATTTTACCATTCTTCTGCAATAACGGCTCGATTTTGTCATGAATGTGACAAAATACAGAAAACTTCAACGCAAATGCTAGTAATATCGTTCAGAAGTATTGAAAGCGTGTCAAAATAAACGGCTGAGTCTATTTTATTATTCAATTTTACCATTCTTCTGAAATAACCACTCGATTCTGTCAAAAATGTGACAAAATAAAAGAAAATTCAACGCAAATGCTTGTAATATCGTTCAGTAGTATTGAAAGCGTGTCAATATAAACGGCTGAGTCTATTTTATTATACAATTTTACCATTCTTCTGAAATAACGGCGCGATTTTGTCATAGATGAGACAAAATACAGAAAAATGCAACGCAAATGCTGGTAATATCGTTCAGTTGTATTGAAAAGCGTGTCAAAATGAACGACTGAGTATTTTATAATACAAATTTAACATTCTTCTGGAATAGTGGCTCGATTTTGTCAAGAATGCGACAAAATACAGGAAAATAGAACGCAAATGCTAGCAAAATCGTTCAGTTGTATTGAAAAGCGTGTCAAAATGAACGAGTGAGTCTATTTCATTCTACAATTTTACCATTCTTCTGCAATAACGGCTCGATTTTGTCATGAATGTGACAAAATACAGAAAAATTCAACGCAAATGCTGGTAATATCGTTCAGTTGTATAGAAAGCGTGTCAGAATAAACGGCTGAGTCTATTTTATTAAACAATTTTACCATTCTTCTGCAATAACGATCCGATTTTGTCAAGAATTTGACAAAATACAGGAAAATAGAAAGCAAATGCTAGCAATAACGTTCAGTTGTTTTGAAAGGCGTGTCAAAATAAGCGACTGAGTCTATTTCATTATACAATTTTACCATTCTTCTGCAATAACTACTCGATTCTGTCAAAAATGTGACAAAATAAAGGATAATGCAACGCAAATGCTTGTAATATCGTTCAGTAGTATTGAAAGCGTGTCAAAATAAACGGCTGAGTCTATTTTATTATACAATTTTACCAGTCTTCTGCAATAACGGCTCGATTTTGTCATGAATGTGACAAAATACAAAAAAATGCAACGTAAATGATGGTAATATCGTTCAGTTGTATTGAAAAGCGTGTCAAAATGAACGACTGAGTATTTTATAATACAAATTTAGCATTCTTCTGGAATAACGGCTCGATTTTGTCAAGAATGCGACAAAATACAGGAAAATAGAACGCAAATGCTAGCAATAACGTTCAGTTGTTTTGAAGGGCGTGTCAAAATAAGCGACTGAGTTTATTTCATTATACAATTTTACCATTCTTCTGCAATAACGGCGCGATTTTGTCATGAATGTGACAAAATACAGAAAACTTCAACGCAAATGCTGGTAATGTCGTTCAGTTGTATTGAAAGCGTGTCAGAATAAACGGCTGAGTCTATTTCATTATACAATTTTACCATTCTTCTGCAATAACTACTCGATTTTGTCAAAAATGTGACAAAATAAAGGAACATTCAACGCAAATGCTAGTAATATTGTTCAGAAGTATTGAAAGCGTGTCAAAATAAACGGCTGAGTCCATTTTATTATTCAATTTTACCATTCTTCTGAAATAACGGCGCGATTTTGTCATGGATGAGACAAAATACAGGAAAATAGAACGCAAATGCTAGCAAAATCGTTCAGTTGTATTGAAAAGCGTGTCAAAATGAACGAGTCTATTTCATTCTACAATTTTACCATTCTTCTGCAATATAGGCTCGATTTTTTTTATTATTCAATTTTACCATTCTTCTGAAATGACGGCGCGATTTTGTCACGGATGAGACAAAATACAGGAAAATAGAACGCAAATGCTAGCAAAATCGTTCAGTTGTATTGAAAAGCGTGTCAAAATGAACGAGTCTATTTCATTCTACAATTTTACCATTCTTCTGCAATAGCGGCTCGATTTTGTCATGAATGTGACAAAATACAGAAAACTTCAACGCAAATGCTAGTAATATCGTTCAGAAGTATTGAAAGCGTGTCAAAATAAACGGCTGAGTCTATTTTATTATTCAATTTTACCATTCTTCTGAAATAACCACTCGATTCTGTCAAAAATGTGACAAAATAAAAGAAAATTCAACGCAAATGCTTGTAATATCGTTCAGTAGTATTGAAAGCGTGTCAAAATAAACGGCTGAGTCTATTTTATTATACAATTTTACCAGTCTTCTGCAATAACGGCTCGATTTTGTCATGAATGTGACAAAATACAAAAAAATTCAACGCAAATGATGGTAATATCGTTCAGTTGTATTGAAAAGCGTGTCAAAATGAACGACTGAGTATTTTATAATACAAATTTAGCATTCTTCTGGAATAACGGCTCGACTTTGTCAAGAATGCGACAAAATACAGGAAAATAGAACGCAAATGCAAGCAAAATCGTTCAGTTGTATTGAAAAGCGTGTCAAAATGAACGAGTCTATTTCATTCTACAATTTTACCATTCTTCTGCAATAACGGCTCGATTTTGTCATGAATGTGACAAAATACAGAAAACTTCAACGCAAATGCTAGTAATATCGTTCAGAAGTATTGAAAGCGTGTCAAAATAAACGGCTGAGTCTATTTTATTATTCAATTTTACCATTCTTCTGAAATAACCACTCGATTCTGTCAAAAATGTGACAAAATAAAAGAAAATTCAACGCAAATGCTTGTAATATCGTTCAGTAGTATTGAAAGCGTGTCAAAATAAACGGCTGAGTCTATTTTATTATACAATTTTACCATTCTTCTGAAATAACGGCGCGATTTTGTCATGGATGAGACAAAATACAGAAAAATGCAACGCAAATGCTGGTAATATCGTTCAGTTGTATTGAAAAGCGTGTCAAAATGAACGACTGAGTATTTTATAATACAAATTTAACATTCTTCTGGAATAGTGGCTCGATTTTGTCAAGAATGCGACAAAATACAGGAAAATAGAACGCAAATGCTAGCAAAATCGTTCAGTTGTATTGAAAAGCGTGTCAAAATGAACGAGTGAGTCTATTTCATTCTACAATTTTACCATTCTTCTGCAATAACGGCTCGATTTTGTCATGAATGTGACAAAATACAGAAAAATTCAACGCAAATGCTGGTAATATCGTTCAGTTGTATAGAAAGCGTGTCAGAATAAACGGCTGAGTCTATTTTATTATACAATTTTACCATTCTTCTGCAATAACGATCCGATTTTGTCAAGAATTTGACAAAATACAGGAAAATAGAAAGCAAATGCTAGCAATAACGTTCAGTTGTTTTGAAAGGCGTGTCAAAATAAGCGACTGAGTCTATTTCATTATACAATTTTACCATTCTTCTGCAATAACTACTCGATTCTGTCAAAAATGTGACAAAATAAAGGATAATGCAACGCAAATGCTTGTAATATCGTTCAGTAGTATTGAAAGCGTGTCAAAATAAACGGCTGAGTCTATTTTATTATACAATTTTACCAGTCTTCTGCAATAACGGCTCGATTTTGTCATGAATGTGACAAAATACAAAAAAATGCAACGCAAATGATGGTAATATCGTTCAGTTGTATTGAAAAGCGTGTCAAAATGAACGACTGAGTATTTTATAATACAAATTTAGCATTCTTCTGGAATAACGGCTCGATTTTGTCAAGAATGCGACAAAATACAGGAAAATAGAACGCAAATGCTAGCAATAACGTTCAGTTGTTTTGAAGGGCGTGTCAAAATAAGCGACTGAGTTTATTTCATTATACAATTTTACCATTCTTCTGCAATAACGGCGCGATTTTGTCATGAATGTGACAAAATACAGAAAACTTCAACGCAAATGCTGGTAATGTCGTTCAGTTGTATTGAAAGCGTGTCAGAATAAACGGCTGTCTATTTCATTATACAATTTTACCATTCTTCTGCAATAACTACTCGATTTTGTCAAAAATGTGACAAAATAAAGGAACATTCAACGCAAATGCTAGTAATATTGTTCAGAAGTATTGAAAGCGTGTCAAAATAAACGGCTGAGTCCATTTTATTATTCAATTTTACCATTCTTCTGAAATAACGGCGCGATTTTGTCATGGATGAGACAAAATACAGGAAAATAGAACGCAAATGCTAGCAAAATCGTTCAGTTGTATTTAAAAGCGTGTCAAAATGAACGAGTCTATTTCATTCTACAATTTTACCATTCTTCTGCAATATAGGCTCGATTTTTTTTATTATTCAATTTTACCATTCTTCTGAAATGACGGCGCGATTTTGTCACGGATGAGACAAAATACAGGAAAATAGAACGCAAATGCTAGCAAAATCGTTCAGTTGTATTGAAAAGCGTGTCAAAATGAACGAGTCTATTTCATTCTACAATTTTACCATTCTTCTGCAATAGCGGCTCGATTTTGTCATGAATGTGACAAAATACAGAAAACTTCAACGCAAATGCTAGTAATATCGTTCAGAAGTATTGAAAGCGTGTCAAAATAAACGGCTGAGTCTATTTTATTATTCAATTTTACCATTCTTCTGAAATAACCACTCGATTCTGTCAAAAATGTGACAAAATAAAAGAAAATTCAACGCAAATGCTTGTAATATCGTTCAGTAGTATTGAAAGCGTGTCAAAATAAACGGCTGAGTCTATTTTATTATACAATTTTACCAGTCTTCTGCAATAACGGCTCGATTTTGTCATGAATGTGACAAAATACAAAAAAATTCAACGCAAATGATGGTAATATCGTTCAGTTGTATTGAAAAGCGTGTCAAAATGAACGACTGAGTATTTTATAATACAAATTTAGCATTCTTCTGGAATAACGGCTCGACTTTGTCAAGAATGCGACAAAATACAGGAAAATAGAACGCAAATGCAAGCAAAATCGTTCAGTTGTATTGAAAAGCGTGTCAAAATGAACGAGTCTATTTCATTCTACAATTTTACCATTCTTCTGCAATAACGGCTCGATTTTGTCATGAATGTGACAAAATACAGAAAACTTCAACGCAAATGCTAGTAATATCGTTCAGAAGTATTGAAAGCGTGTCAAAATAAACGGCTGAGTCTATTTTATTATTCAATTTTACCATTCTTCTGAAATAACCACTCGATTCTGTCAAAAATGTGACAAAATAAAAGAAAATTCAACGCAAATGCTTGTAATATCGTTCAGTAGTATTGAAAGCGTGTCAAAATAAACGGCTGAGTCTATTTTATTATACAATTTTACCATTCTTCTGAAATAACGGCGCGATTTTGTCATGGATGAGACAAAATACAGAAAAATGCAACGCAAATGCTGGTAATATCGTTCAGTTGTATTGAAAAGCGTGTCAAAATGAACGACTGAGTATTTTATAATACAAATTTAACATTCTTCTGGAATAGTGGCTCGATTTTGTCAAGAATGCGACAAAATACAGGAAAATAGAACGCAAATGCTAGCAAAATCGTTCAGTTGTATTGAAAAGCGTGTCAAAATGAACGAGTGAGTCTATTTCATTCTACAATTTTACCATTCTTCTGCAATAACGGCTCGATTTTGTCATGAATGTGACAAAATACAGAAAAATTCAACGCAAATGCTGGTAATATCGTTCAGTTGTATAGAAAGCGTGTCAGAATAAACGGCTGAGTCTATTTTATTATACAATTTTACCATTCTTCTGCAATAACGATCCGATTTTGTCAAGAATTTGACAAAATACAGGAAAATAGAAAGCAAATGCTAGCAATAACGTTCAGTTGTTTTGAAAGGCGTGTCAAAATAAGCGACTGAGTCTATTTCATTATACAATTTTACCATTCTTCTGCAATAACTACTCGATTCTGTCAAAAATGTGACAAAATAAAGGATAATGCAACGCAAATGCTTGTAATATCGTTCAGTAGTATTGAAAGCGTGTCAAAATAAACGGCTGAGTCTATTTTATTATACAATTTTACCAGTCTTCTGCAATAACGGCTCGATTTTGTCATGAATGTGACAAAATACAAAAAAATGCAACGCAAATGATGGTAATATCGTTCAGTTGTATTGAAAAGCGTGTCAAAATGAACGACTGAGTATTTTATAATACAAATTTAGCATTCTTCTGGAATAACGGCTCGATTTTGTCAAGAATGCGACAAAATACAGGAAAATAGAACGCAAATGCTAGCAATAACGTTCAGTTGTTTTGAAGGGCGTGTCAAAATAAGCGACTGAGTTTATTTCATTATACAATTTTACCATTCTTCTGCAATAACGGCGCGATTTTGTCATGAATGTGACAAAATACAGAAAACTTCAACGCAAATGCTGGTAATGTCGTTCAGTTGTATTGAAAGCGTGTCAGAATAAACGGCTGTCTATTTCATTATACAATTTTACCATTCTTCTGCAATAACTACTCGATTTTGTCAAAAATGTGACAAAATAAAGGAACATTCAACGCAAATGCTAGTAATATTGTTCAGAAGTATTGAAAGCGTGTCAAAATAAACGGCTGAGTCCATTTTATTATTCAATTTTACCATTCTTCTGAAATAACGGCGCGATTTTGTCATGGATGAGACAAAATACAGGAAAATAGAACGCAAATGCTAGCAAAATCGTTCAGTTGTATTTAAAAGCGTGTCAAAATGAACGAGTCTATTTCATTCTACAATTTTACCATTCTTCTGCAATATAGGCTCGATTTTTTTTATTATTCAATTTTACCATTCTTCTGAAATGACGGCGCGATTTTGTCACGGATGAGACAAAATACAGGAAAATAGAACGCAAATGCTAGCAAAATCGTTCAGTTGTATTGAAAAGCGTGTCAAAATGAACGAGTCTATTTCATTCTACAATTTTACCATTCTTCTGCAATAGCGGCTCGATTTTGTCATGAATGTGACAAAATACAGAAAACTTCAACGCAAATGCTAGTAATATCGTTCAGAAGTATTGAAAGCGTGTCAAAATAAACGGCTGAGTCTATTTTATTATTCAATTTTACCATTCTTCTGAAATAACCACTCGATTCTGTCAAAAATGTGACAAAATAAAAGAAAATTCAACGCAAATGCTTGTAATATCGTTCAGTAGTATTGAAAGCGTGTCAAAATAAACGGCTGAGTCTATTTTATTATACAATTTTACCAGTCTTCTGCAATAACGGCTCGATTTTGTCATGAATGTGACAAAATACAAAAAAATTCAACGCAAATGATGGTAATATCGTTCAGTTGTATTGAAAAGCGTGTCAAAATGAACGACTGAGTATTTTATAATACAAATTTAGCATTCTTCTGGAATAACGGCTCGACTTTGTCAAGAATGCGACAAAATACAGGAAAATAGAACGCAAATGCAAGCAAAATCGTTCAGTTGTATTGAAAAGCGTGTCAAAATGAACGAGTCTATTTCATTCTACAATTTTACCATTCTTCTGCAATAACGGCTCGATTTTGTCATGAATGTGACAAAATACAGAAAACTTCAACGCAAATGCTAGTAATATCGTTCAGAAGTATTGAAAGCGTGTCAAAATAAACGGCTGAGTCTATTTTATTATTCAATTTTACCATTCTTCTGAAATAACCACTCGATTCTGTCAAAAATGTGACAAAATAAAAGAAAATTCAACGCAAATGCTTGTAATATCGTTCAGTAGTATTGAAAGCGTGTCAAAATAAACGGCTGAGTCTATTTTATTATACAATTTTACCATTCTTCTGAAATAACGGCGCGATTTTGTCATGGATGAGACAAAATACAGAAAAATGCAACGCAAATGCTGGTAATATCGTTCAGTTGTATTGAAAAGCGTGTCAAAATGAACGACTGAGTATTTTATAATACAAATTTAACATTCTTCTGGAATAGTGGCTCGATTTTGTCAAGAATGCGACAAAATACAGGAAAATAGAACGCAAATGCTAGCAAAATCGTTCAGTTGTATTGAAAAGCGTGTCAAAATGAACGAGTGAGTCTATTTCATTATACAATTTTACTATTCTTCTGCAACAACGGCTCGATTTTGTCATGAATGTGACAAAATACAGAAAAATTCAACGCAAATGCTGGTAATATCGTTCAGTTGTATTGAAAAGCGTGTCAAAATGAACGAGTCTATTTCATTCTACAATTTTACCATTCTTCTGCAATAGCGGCTCGATTTTGTCATGAATGTGACAAAATACAGAAAACTTCAACGCAAATGCTAGTAATATCGTTCAGAAGTATTGAAAGCGTGTCAAAATAAACGGCTGAGTCTATTTTATTATTCAATTTTACCATTCTTCTGAAATAACCACTCGATTCTGTCAAAAATGTGACAAAATAAAAGAAAATTCAACGCAAATGCTTGTAATATCGTTCAGTAGTATTGAAAGCGTGTCAAAATAAACGGCTGAGTCTATTTTATTATACAATTTTACCAGTCTTCTGCAATAACGGCTCGATTTTGTCATGAATGTGACAAAATACAAAAAAATTCAACGCAAATGATGGTAATATCGTTCAGTTGTATTGAAAAGCGTGTCAAAATGAACGACTGAGTATTTTATAATACAAATTTAGCATTCTTCTGGAATAACGGCTCGACTTTGTCAAGAATGCGACAAAATACAGGAAAATAGAACGCAAATGCAAGCAAAATCGTTCAGTTGTATTGAAAAGCGTGTCAAAATGAACGAGTCTATTTCATTCTACAATTTTACCATTCTTCTGCAATAACGGCTCGATTTTGTCATGAATGTGACAAAATACAGAAAACTTCAACGCAAATGCTGGTAACATCGTTCAGTTGTATTGAAAGCGTGTCAGAATCAACGGCTGAGTCTATTTCATTATTCAATTTTACCATTCTTCTGAAATAACGGCGCGATTTTGTCATGGATGAGACAAAATACAGAAAAATGCAAAGCAAATGCTGGTAATATCGTTCAGTTGTATTGAAAAGCGTGTCAAAATGAACGACTGAGTATTTTATAATACAAATTTAGCATTCTTCTGGAATAACGATACGATTTTGTCAAGAATTTGACAAAATACAGGAAAATAGAAAGCAATTGCTTGCAATAACGTTCAGTTGTTTTAAAAGGCGTGTCAAAATAAGCGACTGAGTTTATTTCATTATACAATTTTACTATTCTTCTGCAATAACGGCTCGATTTTGTCATGAATGTGACAAAATACAGAAAAATTCAACGCAAATGCTGGTAATATCGTTCAGTTGTATTGAAAGCGTGTCAGAATAAACGGCTGAGTCTATTTTTTTATACAATTTTACCATTCTTCTGCAATAACTACTCGATTTTGTCAAAAATGTGACAAAATAAAGGAACATTCAACGCAAATGCTAGTAATATGGTTCAGAAGTATTGAAAGCGTGTCAAAATAAACGGCTGAGTCCATTTTATTATTCAATTTTACCATTCTTCTGAAATAACGGCGCGATTTTGTCATGGATGAGACAAAATACAGGAAAATAGAACGCAAATGCTAGCAAAATCGTTCAGTTGTATTGAAAAGCGTGTCAAAATGAACGAGTCTATTTCATTCTACAATTTTACCATTCTTCTGCAATAGCGGCTCGATTTTGTCATGAATGTGACAAAATACAGAAAACTTCAACGCAAATGCTAGTAATATCGTTCAGTTGTATTGAAAAGCGTGTCAAAATGAACGACTGAGTATTTTATAATACAAATTTAGCATTCTTCTGGGATAACGGCTCGATTTTGTCAAGAATGCGACAAAATACAGAAAACTTCAACGCAAATGCTGGTAACATCGTTCAGTTGTATTGAAAGCGTGTCAGAATAAACGGCTGAGTCTATTTTATTATTCAATTTTACCATTCTTCTGAAATAACGGCGCGATTTTGTCATGGATGAGACAAAATACAGAAAAATGCAACGCAAATGCTGGTAATATCGTTCAGTTGTATTGAAAAGCGTGTCAAAATGAACGACTGAGTATTTTATAATACAAATTTAGCATTCTTCTGGAATAACGGCTCGATTTTGTCAAGAATGCGACAAAATACAGTAAAATAGAACGCAAATGCAAGCAAAATCGTTCAGTTGTATTGAAAAGCGTGTCAAAATGAACGAGTCTATTTCATTCTACAATTTTACCATTCTTCTGCAATAACGGCTCGATTTTGTCATGAATGTGACAAAATACAGAAAACTTCAACGCAAATGCTGGTAATATCGTTCAGTTGTATTGAAAGCGTGTCAAAATAAACGGCTGAGTCTATTTTATTATTCAATTTTACCATTCTTCTGAAATAACCACTCGATTCTGTCGAAAATGTGACAAAATAAAAGAAAATTCAACGCAAATGCTTGTAATATCGTTCAGTAGTATTGAAAGCGTGTCAAAATAAACGCCTGAGTCTATTTTATTATACAATTTTACCAGTCTTCTGCAATAACGGCTCGATTTTGTCATGAATGTGACAAAATACAAAAAAATTCAACGCAAATGATGGTAATATCGTTCAGTTGTATTGAAAAGCGTGTCAAAATGAACGACTGAGTATTTTATAATACAAATTTAGCATTCTTCTGGAATAACGGCTCGACTTTGTCAAGAATGCGACAAAATACAGGAAAATAGAACGCAAATGCAAGCAAAATCGTTCAGTTGTATTGAAAAGCGTGTCAAAATGAACGAGTCTATTTCATTCTACAATTTTACCATTCTTCTGCAATAACGGCTCGATTTTGTCATGAATGTGACAAAATACAGAAAACTTCAACGCAAATGCTGGTAACATCGTTCAGTTGTATTGAAAGCGTGTCAGAATAAACGGCTGAGTCTATTTTATTATTCAATTTTACCATTCTTCTGAAATAACGGCGCGATTTTGTCATGGATGAGACAAAATACAGAAAAATGCAACGCAAATGCTGGTAATATCGTTCAGTTGTATTGAAAAGCGTGTCAAAATGAACGACTGAGTATTTTATAATACAAATTTAGCATTCTTCTGGAATAACGATACGATTTTGTCAAGAATTTGACAAAATACAGGAAAATAGAAAGCAATTGCTTGCAATAACGTTCAGTTGTTTTAAAAGGCGTGTCAAAATAAGCGACTGAGTTTATTTCATTATACAATTTTACCATTCTTCTGCAATAACTACTCGATTTTGTCAAAAATGTGACAAAATAAAGGAAAATTCAACGTTAATGCTAGTAATATCGTTCAGAAGGATAGAAAGCGTGTCAAAATAAACGGCTGAGTCTATTTTATTATTCAATTTTACCATTCTTCTGAAATAACGGCGCGATTTTGTCATGGATGAGACAAAATACAGAAAAATGCAACGCAAATGCTGGTAATATCGTTCAGTTGTATTGAAAAGCGTGTCAAAATGAACGACTGAGTATTTTATAATACAAATTTAGCATTCTTCTGGAATAACGGCTCGATTTTGTCAAGAATGCGACAAAATACAGTAAAATAGAACGCAAATGCAAGCAAAATCGTTCAGTTGTATTGAAAGCGTGTCAGAATAAACGGCTGAGACTATTTTATAATACAATTTTACCATTCTTCTGCAAGAACGGCGCGATTTTGTCATGAATGTGACAAAATACAGAAAAATGCAAAGCAAATGCTGGTAATATCTTTCAGTTTTATTGAAAAGCGTGTCAAAATGAACGACTGAGTATTTTATAATACAAATTTACCATTCTTCTGGAATAACGGCTCGATTTTGTCAAGAATGCGACAAAATACAGGAAAATAGAACGCAAATGCTAGCAAAATCGTTCAGTTGTATTGAAAAGCGTGTCAAAATGAACGAGTGAGTTTATTTCATAATACAATTTTACCATTCTTCTGAAATAACGGCGCGATTTTGTCATGGATGAGACAAAATACAGAAAAATGCAACGCAAATGCTGGTAATATCGTTCAGTTGTATTGAAAAGCGTGTCAAAATGAACGACTGAGTATTTTATAATACAAATTTAGCATTCTTCTGGAATAACGGCTCGATTTTGTCAAGAATGCGACAAAATACAGGAAAATAGAACGCAAATGCAAGCAAAATCGTTCAGTTGTATTGAAAAGCGTGTCAAAATGAACGAGTCTATTTCATTCTACAATTTTACCATTCTTCTGCAATAACGGCTCGATTTTGTCATGAATGTGACAAAATACAGAAAACTTCAACGCAAATGCTGGTAATATCGTTCAGTTGTATTGAAAGCGTGTCAAAATGAACGACTGAGTATTTTATAATACAAATTTACCATTCTTCTGGAAAAACGGCTCGATTTTGTCATGAATGTGACAAAATACAGAAAAATTCAACGCAAATGCTGGTAATATCGTTCAGTTGTATTGAAAGCGTGTCAGAATAAACGGCTGAGTCTATTTTATTATACAATTTTACCATTCTTCTGCAATAACTACTCGATTTTGTCATGAATGTGACAAAATACAGAAAAATTCAACGCAAATGCTTGTAATATCGTTCAGTTGTATTGAAAGCGTGTTAGAATAAACGGCTGAGTCTATTTTATTATACAATTTTACCATTCTTCTGCAATAACTACTCGATTTTGTCAAAAATGTGACAAAATAAAGGAAAATTCAACGCTAATGCTAGTAATATCGTTCAGAAGGATTGAAAGCGTGTCAAAATAAACGGCTGAGTCTATTCTATTATACAATTTTACCATTCTTCTGCAATAACTACTCGATTTTGTCAAAAATGTGACAAAATAAAGGAAAATTCAACGCAAATGCTGGTAATATCGTTCAGTTGTATTGAAAGCGTGTTAGAATGAACGGCTGAGTCTATTTTATTATACAATTTTACCATTCTTCTGCAATAACGATCCGATTTTGTCAAGAATTTGACAAAATACAGGAAAGTAGAAAGCAAATGCTAGCAATAACGTTCAGTTGTTTTGAAAGGCGTGTCAAAATAAGCGACTGAGTCTATTTCATTATACAATTTTACCATTCTTCTGCAATAACTACTCGATTTTGTCAAAAATGTGACAAAATAAAGGAAAATTCAACGCAAATGCTAGTAATATCGTTCAGAAGTATCGAAAGCATGTCAAAATAAACGGCTGAGTCTATTTTATTATACAATTTTACCATTCTTCTGCAATAACGATCCGATTTTGTCAAGAATTTGACAAAATACGTGAAAATAGAAAGCAAATGCTAGCAATAACGTTCAGTTGTTTTGAAAGGCGTGTCGAAATAAGCGACTGAGTCTATTTCATTATACAATTTTACCATTCTTCTGCAATAACTACTCGATTCTGTCAAAAATGTGACAAAATAAAGGAAAATTCAACGCAAATGCTTGTCATATCGTTCAGTAGTATTGAAAGCGTGTCAAAATAAACGGCTGAGTCTATTTTATTATACAATTTTACCAGTCTTCTGCAATAACGGCTCGATTTTGTCATGAATGTGACAAAATACAAAAAAATGCAACGCAAATGATGGTAATATCGTCAGTTGTATTGAAAAGCGTTTCAGAATAAACGGCTGAGTCTATTTTATTATACAATTTTACCATTCTTCTGCAATAACGATACGATTTTGTCAAGAATTTGACAAAATACAGGAAAATAGAAAGCAAATGCTAGCAATAACGTTCAGTTGTTTTGAAAGGCGTGTCGAAATAAGCGACTGAGTCTATTTCATTATACAATTTTACCATTCTTCTGAAATAACGCCGCGATTCTGTCATGAATGTGACAAAATACAGAAAAATGCAACGCAAATGATGGTAATATCGTCAGTTGTATTGAAAAGCGTGTCAGAATAAACGGCTGAGTCTATTTTATTATACAATTTTACCATTCTTCTGCAATAACGATACGATTTTGTCAAGAATTTGACAAAATACAGGAAAATAGAAAGCAAATGCTAGCAATAACGTTCAGTTGTTTTGAAAGGCGTGTCGAAATAAGCGACTGAGTCTATTTCATTATACAATTTTACCATTCTTCTGCAATAACTACTCGATTCTGTCAAAAATGTGACAAAATAAAGGAAAATTCAACGCAAATGCTTGTAATATCGTTCAGTAGTATTGAAAGCGTGTCAAAATAAACGGCTGAGTCTATTTTATTATTCAATTTTACCATTCTTCTGAAATAACGGCGCGATTTTGTCATGGATGAGACAAAATACAGAAAAATGCAACGCAAATGCTGGTAATATCGTTCAGTTGTATTGAAAAGCGTGTCAAAATGAACGACTGAGTATTTTATAATACAAATTTACCATTCTTCTGGAATAGCGGCTCGATTTTGTCAAGAATGCGACAAAATACAGGAAAATAGAACGCAAATGCTAGCAAAATCGTTCAGTTGTATTGAAAAGCGTGTCAAAATGAACGAGTGAGTCTATTTCATTTTACAATTTTACCATTCTTCTGCAATAACGGCTCGATTTTGTCATGAATGTGACAAAATACAGAAAAATTCAACGCAAATGCTGGTAATATCGTTCAGTTGTATTGAAAGCGTGTTAGAATGAACGGCTGAGTCTATTTTATTATACAATTTTACCATTCTTCTGCAATAACGATCCGATTTTGTCAAGAATTTGACAAGATACAGGAAAGTAGAAAGCAAATGCTAGCAATAACGTTCAGTTGTTTTGAAAGGCGTGTCAAAATAAGCGACTGAGTCTATTTCATTAAACAATTTTACCATTCTTCTGCAATAACTACTCGATTCTGTCAAAAATGTGACAAAATAAAGGAAAATTCAACGCAAATGCTTGTCATATCGTTCAGTAGTATTGAAAGCGTGTCAAAATAAACGGCTGAGTATTTTATTATACAATTTTACCATTCTTCTGAAATAACGCCGCGATTCTGTCATGAATGTGACAAAATACAGAAAAATGCAACGCAAATGCTGGTAATATCGTTCAGTTGTATTGAAAAGCGTGTCAAAATAAACGGCTGAGGCTATTTTTTTATACAATTTTACCATTCTTCTGCAATAACGATACGATTTTGTCAAGAATTTGACAAAATACAGGAAAATAGAAAGCAAATGCTAGCAAAAACGTCAGTTGTTTTGAAAGGCGTGTCAAAATAAACGGCTGAGTCTATTTTATTATTCAATTTTACCATTCTTCTGAAATAACGGCGCGATTTTGTCATGGATGAGACAAAATACAGGAAAATAGAACGCAAATGCTAGCAAAATCGTTCAGTTGTATTGAAAAGCGTGTCAAAATGAACGAGTGAGTCTATTTCATTCTACAATTTTACCATTCTTCTGCAATAACGATTCGATTTTGTCATAAATGTGACAAAATACAGGAAAATTCAATGCAAGTGCAAGTAATATCGTTCAGTTGTATTGAAAAGCGTGTCAAAATAAACGGCTGAGTCTATTTTATAATACAATTTTACCATTCTTCTGCAATAACTACTCGATTTTGTCATGAATGTGACAAAATACAGAAAAATTCAACGCAAATGCTTGTAATATCGTTCAGTTGTATTGAAAGCGTGTTAGAATAAACGGCTGAGTCTATTTTATTATACAATTTTACCATTCTTCTGCAATAACTACTCGATTTTGTCAAAAATGTGACAAAATAAAGGAAAATTCAACGCAAATGCTGGTAATATCGTTCAGTTGTATTGAAAGCGTGTTAGAATGAACGGCTGAGTCTATTTTATTATACAATTTTACCATTCTTCTGCAATAACGATCCGATTTTGTCAATAATTTGACAAAATACAGGAAAGTAGAAAGCAAATGCTAGCAATAACGTTTAGTTGTTTTGAAAGGCGTGTCAAAATAAGCGACTGAGTCTATTTCATTATACAATTTTACCATTCTTCTGCAATAACTACTCGATTTTGTCAAAAATGTAACAAAATAAAGGAAAATTTAACGCTAATGCTAGAAATATCGTTCAGAAGGATTGAAAGCGTGTCAAAATAAACGGCTGAGTCTATTTTATTATTCAATTTTACCATTCTTCTGAAATAACGGCGCGATTTTGTCATGGATGAGACAAAATACAGAAAAATGCAACGCAAATGCTGGTAATATCGTTCAGTTGTATTGAAAAGCGTGTCAAAATGAACGACTGAGTATTTTATAATACAAATTTACCATTCTTCTGGAATAGCGGCTCGATTTTGTCAAGAATGCGACAAAATACAGGAAAATAGAACGCAAATGCTAGCAAAATCGTTCAGTTGTATTGAAAAGCGTGTCAAAATGAACGAGTGAGTCTATTTCATTCTACAATTTTACCATTCTTCTGCAATAACGGCTCGATTTTGTCATGAATGTGACAAAATACAGAAAAATTCAACGCAAATGCTGGTAATATCGTTCAGTTGTATTGAAAGCGTGTTAGAATGAACGGCTGAGTCTATTTTATTATACAATTTTACCATTCTTCTGCAATAACGATCCGATTTTGTCAAGAATTTGACAAAATACAGGAAAGAAGAAAGCAAATGCTAGCAATAACGTTCAGTTGTTTTGAAAGGCGTGTCAAAATAAGCGACTGAGTCTATTTCATTAAACAATTTTACCATTCTTCTGCAATAACTACTCGATTTTGTCAAAAATGTGACAAAATAAAGGAAAATTCAACGCTAATGCTAGTAATATCGTTCAGAAGTATTGAAAGCATGTCAAAATAAACGGCTGAGTCTATTTTATTATACAATTTTACCATTCTTCTGCAATAACTACTCGATTTTGTCAAAAATGTGACAAAATAAAGGAAAATTCAACGCAAATGCTGATAATATCGTTCAGTTGTATTGAAAGCGTGTTAGAATGAACGGCTGAGTCTATTTTATTATACAATTTTACCATTCTTCTGCAATAACGATCCGATTTTGTCAAGAATTTGACAAAATACAGGAAAGTAGAAAGCAAATGCTAGCAATAACGTTCAGTTGTTTTGAAAGGCGTGTCAAAATAAGCGACTGAGTCTATTTCATTATACAATTTTACCATTCTTCTGCAATAGCTACTCGATTTTGTCAAAAATGTGACAAAATAAAGGAAAATTCAACGCAAATGCTAGTAATATCGTTCAGAAGTATTGAAAGCATGTCAAAATAAACGGCTGAGTCTATTTTATTATACAATTTTACCATTCTTCTGCAATAACAATCCGATTTTGTCAAGAATTTGACAAAATACGTGAAAATAGAAAGCAAATGCTAGCAATAACGTTCAGTTGTTTTGAAAGGCGTGTCGAAATAAGCGACTGAGTCTATTTCATTATACAATTTTACCATTCTTCTGCAATAACTACTCGATTCTGTCAAAAATGTGACAAAATAAAGGAAAATTCAACGCAAATGCTTGTCATATCGTTCAGTAGTATTGAAAGCGTGTCAAAATAAACGGCTGAGTCTATTTTATTATACAATTTTACCAGTCTTCTGCAATAACGGCTCGATTTTGTCATGAATGTGACAAAATACAAAAAAATGCAACGCAAATGATGGTAATATCGTCAGTTGTATTGAAAAGCGTGTCAGAATAAACGGCTGAGTCTATTTTATTATACAATTTTACCATTCTTCTGCAATAACGATACGATTTTGTCAAGAATTTGACAAAATACAGGAAAATAGAAAGCAAATGCTAGCAATAACGTTCAGTTGTTTTGAAAGGCGTGTCGAAATAAGCGACTGAGTCTATTTCATTATACAATTTTACCATTCTTCTGCAATAACTACTCGATTCTGTCAAAAATGTGACAAAATAAAGGAAAATTCAACGCAAATGCTTGTAATATCGTTCAGTAGTATTGAAAGCGTGTCAAAATAAACGGCTGAGTCTATTTTATTATACAATTTTACCATTCTTCTGAAATAACGCCGCGATTCTGTCATGAATGTGACAAAATACAGAAAAATGCAACGCAAATGCTGGTAATATCGTTCAGTTGTATTGAAAAGCGTGTCAAAATAAACGGCTGAGGCTATTTTTTTATACAATTTTACCATTCTTCTGCAATAACGATACGATTTTGTCAAGAATTTGACAAAATACAGGAAAATAGAAAGCAAATGCTAGCAATAACGTTCAGTTGTTTTGAAAGGCGTGTCAAAATAAACGGCTGAGTCTATTTTATTATTCAATTTTACCATTCTTCTGAAATAACGGCGCGATTTTGTCATGGATGAGACAAAATACAGGAAAATAGAACGCAAATGCTAGCAAAATCGTTCAGTTGTATTGAAAAGCGTGTCAAAATGAACGAGTGAGTCTATTTCATTCTACAATTTTACCATTCTTCTGCAATAACGATTCGATTTTGTCATAAATGTGACAAAATACAGGAAAATTCAATGCAAGTGCAAGTAATATCGTTCAGTTGTATTGAAAAGCGTGTCAAAATAAACGGCTGAGTCTATTTTATAATACAATTTTACCATTCTTCTGCAATAACTACTCGATTTTGTCATGAATGTGACAAAATACAGAAAAATGCAACGCAAATGCTGGTAATATCGTTCAGTTGTATTGAAAAGCGTGTCAAAATGAACGACTGAGTATTTTATAATACAAATTTACCATTCTTCTGGAATAGCGGCTCGATTTTGTCAAGAATGCGACAAAATACAGGAAAATAGAACGCAAATGCTAGCAAAATCGTTCAGTTGTATTGAAAAGCGTGTCAAAATGAACGAGTGAGTCTATTTCATTCTACAATTTTACCATTCTTCTGCAATAACGATTCGATTTTGTCATAAATGTGACAAAATACAGGAAAATTCAATGCAAGTGCAAGTAATATCGTTCAGTTGTATTGAAAAGCGTGTCAAAATAAACGGCTGAGTCTATTTTATAATACAATTTTACCATTCTTCTGCAAGAACGGCGCGATTTTGTCATGAATGTGACAAAATACAGAAAAATGCAACGCAAATGATGGTAATATCGTCAGTTGTATTGAAAAGCGTGTCAGAATAAACGGCTGAGTCTATTTTATTATACAATTTTACCATTCTTCTGCAATAACGATACGATTTTGTCAAGAATTTGACAAAATACAGGAAAATAGAAAGCAAATGCTAGCAATAACGTTCAGTTGTTTTGAAAGGCGTGTCGAAATAAGCGACTGAGTCTATTTCATTATACAATTTTACCATTCTTCTGCAATAACTACTCGATTCTGTCAAAAATGTGACAAAATAAAGGAAAATTCAACGCAAATGCTTGTAATATCGTTCAGTAGTATTGAAAGCGTGTCAAAATAAACGGCTGAGTCTATTTTATTATACAATTTTACCATTCTTCTGAAATAACGCCGCGATTCTGTCATGAATGTGACAAAATACAGAAAAATGCAACGCAAATGCTGGTAATATCGTTCAGTTGTATTGAAAAGCGTGTCAAAATAAACGGCTGAGGCTATTTTTTTTATACAATTTTACCATTCTTCTGCAATAACGATACGATTTTGTCAAGAATTTGACAAAATACAGGAAAATAGAAAGCAAATGCTAGCAATAACGTTCAGTTGTTTTGAAAGGCGTGTCAAAATAAACGGCTGAGTCTATTTTATTATTCAATTTTACCATTCTTCTGAAATAACGGCGCGATTTTGTCATGGATGAGACAAAATACAGGAAAATAGAACGCAAATGCTAGCAAAATCGTTCAGTTGTATTGAAAAGCGTGTCAAAATGAACGAGTGAGTCTATTTCATTCTACAATTTTACCATTCTTCTGCAATAACGATTCGATTTTGTCATAAATGTGACAAAATACAGGAAAATTCAATGCAAGTGCAAGTAATATCGTTCAGTTGTATTGAAAAGCGTGTCAAAATAAACGGCTGAGTCTATTTTATAATACAATTTTACCATTCTTCTGCAATAACTACTCGATTTTGTCATGAATGTGACAAAATACAGAAAAATGCAACGCAAATGCTGGTAATATCGTTCAGTTGTATTGAAAAGCGTGTCAAAATGAACGACTGAGTATTTTATAATACAAATTTACCATTCTTCTGGAATAGCGGCTCGATTTTGTCAAGAATGCGACAAAATACAGGAAAATAGAACGCAAATGCTAGCAAAATCGTTCAGTTGTATTGAAAAGCGTGTCAAAATGAACGAGTGAGTCTATTTCATTCTACAATTTTACCATTCTTCTGCAATAACGATTCGATTTTGTCATAAATGTGACAAAATACAGGAAAATTCAATGCAAGTGCAAGTAATATCGTTCAGTTGTATTGAAAAGCGTGTCAAAATAAACGGCTGAGTCTATTTTATAATACAATTTTACCATTCTTCTGCAAGAACGGCGCGATTTTGTCATGAATGTGACAAAATACAGAAAAATGCAACGCAAATGCTGGTAATATCGTTCAGTTGTATTGAAAAGCGTGTCAAAATGAACGACTGAGTATTTTATAATACAAATTTACCATTCTTCTGGAATAGCGGCTCGATTTTGTCAAGAATGCGACAAAATACAGGAAAATAGAACGCAAATGCTAGCAAAATCGTTCAGTTGTATTGAAAAGCGTGTCAAAATGAACGAGTGAGTCTATTTCATTCTACAATTTTACCATTCTTCTGCAATAACGGCTCGATTTTGTCATGAATGTGACAAAATACAGAAAAATTCAACGCAAATGCTGGTAATATCGTTCAGTTGTATTGAAAGCGTGTCAGAATAAACGGCTGAGACTATTTTATAATACAATTTTACCATTCTTCTGCAAGAACGGCGCGATTTTGTCATGAATGTGACAAAATACAGAAAGATGCAACGCAAATGCTGGTAATATCTTTCAGTTTTATTGAAAAGCGTGTCAAAATGAACGACTGAGTATTTTATAATACAAATTTACCATTCTTCTGGAATAATGGCTCGGTTTTGTCAAGAATGCGACAAAATACAGGAAAATAGAACGCAAATGCTATCAAAATCGTTCAGTTGTATTGAAAAGCGTGTCAAAATGAACGAGTGAGTCTATCTCATTATACAATTTTACCATTCTTCTGCAATAACGGCTCGATTTTGTCATGAATGTGACAAAATACAGAAAAATTCAACGCAAATGCTGCTAAAATCGTTCAGTTGTATTGAAAGCGTGTCAGAATAAACGGCTGAGTCTATTTTATTATACAATTTTACCATTCTTCTGCAATAACGATCCGATTTTATCAAGAATTTGACAAAATACAGGAAAATAGAAAGCAAATGCTTGTAATAACGTTCAGTTGTTTTGAAAGGCGTGTCAAAATAAGCGACTGAGTCTATTTCATTATACAATTTTACCATTGTTCTGCAATAACTACTCGATTTTGTCAAAAATGTGACAAAATAAAGGAAAATTCAACGCAAATGCTAGTAATATGGTTCAGAAGTATTGAAAGCGTGTCAAAATAAACGGCTGAGTCTATTTTATTATTCAATTTTACCATTCTTCTGAAATAACGGCGCGATTTTGTCATGGATGAGACAAAATACAGGAAAATAGAACGCAAATGCTAGCAAAATCGTTCAGTTGTATTGAAAAGCGTGTCAAAATGAACGAGTGAGTCTATTTCATTCTACAATTTTACCATTCTTCGGCAATAACGATTCGATTTTGTCATAAATGTGACAAAATACAAGAAAATTCAATGCAAATGCAAGTAATATCGTTCAGTTGTATTGAAAAGCGTGTCAAAATAAACGGCTGAGTCTATTTTATAATACAATTTTACCATTCTTCTGCAAGAACGGCGCGATTTTGTCATGAATGTGACAAAATACAGAAAAATGCAACGCAAATGCTGGTAATATCTTTCAGTTGTATTGAAAAGCGTGTCAAAATAAACGACTGAGTATTTTATAATACAAATTTACCATTCTTCTGCAATAACGATCCGATTTTGTCAAGAATTTGACAAAATACAGGAAAGTAGAAAGCAAATGCTAGCAATAACGTTCAGTTGTTTTGAAAGGCGTGTCGAAATAAGCGACTGAGTCTATTTCATTATACAATTTTACCATTCTTCTGCAATAACTACTCGATTCTGTCAAAAATGTGACAAAATAAAGGAAAATTCAACGCAAATGCTTGTAATATCGTTCAGTAGTATTGAGAGCGTGTCAAAATAAACGGCTGAGTCTATTTTATTATACAATTTTACCATTCTTCTGAAATAATGCCGCGATTCTGTCATGAATGTGACAAAATACAGAAAAATGCAACGCAAATGCTGGTAATATCGTTCAGTTGTATTGAAAAGCGTGTCAAAATATACGGCTGAGGCTATTTTTTTATACAATTTTACCATTCTTCTGCAATAACGATACGATTTTGTCAAGAATTTGACAAAATACAGGAAAATAGAAAGCAAATGCTAGCAATAACGTTCAGTTGTTTTGAAAGGCGTGTCAAAATAAGCGACTGAGTCTATTTCATTATACAATTTTACCATTCTTCTGCAATAACTACTCGATTTTGTCAAAAATGTGACAAAATAAAGGAAAATTCAACGCAAATGCTAGTAATATGGTTCAGAAGTATTGAAAGCGTGTCAAAATAAACGGCTGAGTCTATTTTATTATTCAATTTTACCATTCTTCTGAAATAACGGCGCGATTTTGTCATGGATGAGACAAAATACAGGAAAATAGAACGCAAATGCTAGCAAAATCGTTCAGTTGTATTGAAAAGCGTGTCAAAATGAACGAGTGAGTCTATTTTATTCTACAATTTTACCATTCTTCTGCAATAACGATTCGATTTTGTCATAAATGTGACAAAATACAGGAAAATTCAATGCAAGTGCAAGTAATATCGTGCAGTTGTATTGAAAAGCGTGTCAAAATAAACGGCTGAGTATTTTATAATACAAATTTACCATTCTTCTGGAATAGCGGCTCGATTCTGTCATGAATGTGACAAAATACAGAAAAATGCAACGCAAATGCTGGTAATATCGTTCAGTTGTATTGAAAAGCGTGTCAAAATAAACGGCTGAGGCTATTTTTTTATACAATTTTACCATTCTTCTGCAATAACGATACGATTTTGTCAAGAATTTGACAAAATACAGGAAAATAGAAAGCAAATGCTACCAGTAACGTTCAGTTGTTTTGAAAGGCGTGTCGAAATAGGCGACTGAGTCTATTTCATTATACAATTTTACCATTCTTCTGCAATAACTACTGGATTTGGTCAAAAATGTGACAAAATAAAGGAAAATTCAACGCAAATGCTTGTAATATCGTTCAGTAGTATTGAAAGCGTGTCAAAATAAACGGCTGAGTCTATTTTATTATACAATTTTACCATTCTTCTGCAATAACGATACGATTTTGTCAAGAATTTGACAAAATACAGGAAAATAGAAAGCAAATGCTAGCAATAACGTTCAGTTGTTTTGAAAAGCGTGTCAGAATAAACGGCTGAGTCTATTTTATTATACAATTTTACCATTCTTCTGCAATAACGATACGATTTTGTCAAGAATTTGACAAAATACAGGAAAATAGAAAGCAAATGCTAGCAATAACGTTCAGTTGTTTTGAAAGGCGTGTCGAAATAAGCGACTGAGTCTATTTCATTATACAATTTTACCATTCTTCTGCAATAACTACTCGATTCTGTCAAAAATGTGACAAAATAAAGGAAAATTCAACGCAAATGCTTGTAATATCGTTCAGTAGTATTGAAAGCGTGTCAAAATAAACGGCTGAGTCTATTTTATTATACAATTTTACCATTCTTCTGAAATAACGCCGCGATTCTGTCATGAATGTGACAAAATACAGAAAAATGCAACGCAAATGCTGGTAATATCGTTCAGTTGTATTGAAAAGCGTGTCAAAATAAACGGCTGAGGCTATTTTTTTATACAATTTTACCATTCTTCTGCAATAACGATACGATTTTGTCAAGAATTTGACAAAATACAGGAAAATAGAAAGCAAATGCTAGCAATAACGTTCAGTTGTTTTGAAAGGCGTGTCAAAATAAACGGCTGAGTCTATTTTATTATTCAATTTTACCATTCTTCTGAAATAACGGCGCGATTTTGTCATGGATGAGACAAAATACAGGAAAATAGAACGCAAATGCTAGCAAAATCGTTCAGTTGTATTGAAAAGCGTGTCAAAATGAACGAGTGAGTCTATTTCATTCTACAATTTTACCATTCTTCTGCAATAACGATTCGATTTTGTCATAAATGTGACAAAATACAGGAAAATTCAATGCAAGTGCAAGTAATATCGTTCAGTTGTATTGAAAAGCGTGTCAAAATAAACGGCTGAGTCTATTTTATAATACAATTTTACCATTCTTCTGCAATAACTACTCGATTTTGTCATGAATGTGACAAAATACAGAAAAATGCAACGCAAATGCTGGTAATATCGTTCAGTTGTATTGAAAAGCGTGTCAAAATGAACGACTGAGTATTTTATAATACAAATTTACCATTCTTCTGGAATAGCGGCTCGATTTTGTCAAGAATGCGACAAAATACAGGAAAATAGAACGCAAATGCTAGCAAAATCGTTCAGTTGTATTGAAAAGCGTGTCAAAATGAACGAGTGAGTCTATTTCATTCTACAATTTTACCATTCTTCTGCAATAACGATTCGATTTTGTCATAAATGTGACAAAATACAGGAAAATTCAATGCAAGTGCAAGTAATATCGTTCAGTTGTATTGAAAAGCGTGTCAAAATAAACGGCTGAGTCTATTTTATAATACAATTTTACCATTCTTCTGCAAGAACGGCGCGATTTTGTCATGAATGTGACAAAATACAGAAAAATGCAACGCAAATGCTGGTAATATCGTTCAGTTGTATTGAAAAGCGTGTCAAAATGAACGACTGAGTATTTTATAATACAAATTTACCATTCTTCTGGAATAGCGGCTCGATTTTGTCAAGAATGCGACAAAATACAGGAAAATAGAACGCAAATGCTAGCAAAATCGTTCAGTTGTATTGAAAAGCGTGTCAAAATGAACGAGTGAGTCTATTTCATTCTACAATTTTACCATTCTTCTGCAATAACGGCTCGATTTTTTCATGAATGTGACAAAATACAGAAAAATTCAACGCAAATGCTGGTAATATCGTTCAGTTGTATTGAAAGCGTGTCAGAATAAACGGCTGAGACTATTTTATAATACAATTTTACCATTCTTCTGCAAGAACGGCGCGATTTTGTCATGAATGTGACAAAATACAGAAAGATGCAACGCAAATGCTGGTAATATCTTTCAGTTTTATTGAAAAGCGTGTCAAAATGAACGACTGAGTATTTTATAATACAAATTTACCATTCTTCTGGAATAATGGCTCGGTTTTGTCAAGAATGCGACAAAATACAGGAAAATAGAACGCAAATGCTATCAAAATCGTTCAGTTGTATTGAAAAGCGTGTCAAAATGAACGAGTGAGTCTATCTCATTATACAATTTTACCATTCTTCTGCAATAACGGCTCGATTTTGTCATGAATGTGACAAAATAGAGAAAAATTCAACGCAAATGCTGCTAAAATCGTTCAGTTGTATTGAAAGCGTGTCAGAATAAACGGCTGAGTCTATTTTATTATACAATTTTACCATTCTTCTGCAATAACGATCCGATTTTATCAAGAATTTGACAAAATACAGGAAAATAGAAAGCAAATGCTTGTAATAACGTTCAGTTGTTTTGAAAGGCGTGTCAAAATAAGCGACTGAGTCTATTTCATTATACAATTTTACCATTGTTCTGCAATAACTACTCGATTTTGTCAAAAATGTGACAAAATAAAGGAAAATTCAACGCAAATGCTAGTAATATGGTTCAGAAGTATTGAAAGCGTGTCAAAATAAACGGCTGAGTCTATTTTATTATTCAATTTTACCATTCTTCTGAAATAACGGCGCGATTTTGTCATGGATGAGACAAAATACAGGAAAATAGAACGCAAATGCTAGCAAAATCGTTCAGTTGTATTGAAAAGCGTGTCAAAATGAACGAGTGAGTCTATTTCATTCTACAATTTTACCATTCTTCGGCAATAACGATTCGATTTTGTCATAAATGTGACAAAATACAAGAAAATTCAATGCAAATGCAAGTAATATCGTTCAGTTGTATTGAAAAGCGTGTCAAAATAAACGGCTGAGTCTATTTTATAATACAATTTTACCATTCTTCTGCAAGAACGGCGCGATTTTGTCATGAATGTGACAAAATACAGAAAAATGCAACGCAAATGCTGGTAATATCTTTCAGTTGTATTGAAAAGCGTGTCAAAATAAACGACTGAGTATTTTATAATACAAATTTACCATTCTTCTGCAATAACGATCCGATTTTGTCAAGAATTTGACAAAATACAGGAAAGTAGAAAGCAAATGCTAGCAATAACGTTCAGTTGTTTTGAAAGGCGTGTCGAAATAAGCGACTGAGTCTATTTCATTATACAATTTTACCATTCTTCTGCAATAACTACTCGATTCTGTCAAAAATGTGACAAAATAAAGGAAAATTCAACGCAAATGCTTGTAATATCGTTCAGTAGTATTGAGAGCGTGTCAAAATAAACGGCTGAGTCTATTTTATTATACAATTTTACCATTCTTCTGAAATAATGCCGCGATTCTGTCATGAATGTGACAAAATACAGAAAAATGCAACGCAAATGCTGGTAATATCGTTCAGTTGTATTGAAAAGCGTGTCAAAATATACGGCTGAGGCTATTTTTTTATACAATTTTACCATTCTTCTGCAATAACGATACGATTTTGTCAAGAATTTGACAAAATACAGGAAAATAGAAAGCAAATGCTAGCAATAACGTTCAGTTGTTTTGAAAGGCGTGTCAAAATAAGCGACTGAGTCTATTTCATTATACAATTTTACCATTCTTCTGCAATAACTACTCGATTTTGTCAAAAATGTGACAAAATAAAGGAAAATTCAACGCAAATGCTAGTAATATGGTTCAGAAGTATTGAAAGCGTGTCAAAATAAACGGCTGAGTCTATTTTATTATTCAATTTTACCATTCTTCTGAAATAACGGCGCGATTTTGTCATGGATGAGACAAAATACAGGAAAATAGAACGCAAATGCTAGCAAAATCGTTCAGTTGTATTGAAAAGCGTGTCAAAATGAACGAGTGAGTCTATTTTATTCTACAATTTTACCATTCTTCTGCAATAACGATTCGATTTTGTCATAAATGTGACAAAATACAGGAAAATTCAATGCAAGTGCAAGTAATATCGTGCAGTTGTATTGAAAAGCGTGTCAAAATAAACGGCTGAGTATTTTATAATACAAATTTACCATTCTTCTGGAATAGCGGCTCGATTCTGTCATGAATGTGACAAAATACAGAAAAATGCAACGCAAATGCTGGTAATATCGTTCAGTTGTATTGAAAAGCGTGTCAAAATAAACGGCTGAGGCTATTTTTTTATACAATTTTACCATTCTTCTGCAATAACGATACGATTTTGTCAAGAATTTGACAAAATACAGGAAAATAGAAAGCAAATGCTACCAGTAACGTTCAGTTGTTTTGAAAGGCGTGTCGAAATAGGCGACTGAGTCTATTTCATTATACAATTTTACCATTCTTCTGCAATAACTACTGGATTTGGTCAAAAATGTGACAAAATAAAGGAAAATTCAACGCAAATGCTTGTAATATCGTTCAGTAGTATTGAAAGCGTGTCAAAATAAACGGCTGAGTCTATTTTATTATACAATTTTACCATTCTTCTGCAATAACGATACGATTTTGTCAAGAATTTGACAAAATACAGGAAAATAGAAAGCAAATGCTAGCAATAACGTTCAGTTGTTTTGAAAGGCGTGTCAAAATAAACGGCTGAGGCTATTTTTTTATACAATTTTACCATTCTTCTGAAATAACGCCGCGATTCTGTCATGAATGTGACAAAATACAGAAAAATGCAACGCAAATGCTGGTAATATCCTTCAGTTGTATTGAAAAGCGTGTCAAAATAAACGGCTGAGGCTATTTTTTTATACAATTTTACCATTCTTCTGCAATAACGATACGATTTTGTCAAGAATTTGACAAAATACAGGAAAATTGAAAGCAAATGCTAGCAATAACGTTCAGTTGTTTTGAAAGGCGTGTCGAAATAAGCGACTGAGTCTATTTCATTATACAATTTTACCATTCTTCTGCAATAACTACTGGATTTGGTCAAAAATGTGACAAAATAAAGGAAAATTCAACGCAAATGCTTGTAATATCGTTCAGTAGTATTGAAAGCGTGTCAAAATAAACGGCTGAGTCTATTTTATTATACAATTTTACCATTCTTCTGAAATAACGCCGCGATTCTGTCATGAATGTAACAAAATGCAGAAAAATGCAACGCAAATGCTGGTAATATCGTTCAGTTGTATTGAAAAGCGTGTCAAAATGAACGACTGAGTATTTTATAATACAAATTTACCATTCTCCTGGAATAGCGGCTCGATTTTGTCAAGAATGCGACAAAATACAGGAAAATAGAACGCAAATGCTAGCAAAATCGTTCAGTTGTATTGAAAAGCGTGTCAATATGAACGAGTGAGTCTATTTCATTCTACAATTTTACCATTCTTCTGCAATAACGGCTCGATTTTGTCATGAATGTGACAAAATACAGAAAACTTCAACGCAAATGCTGGTAATATCGTTCAGTTGTATTGAAAGCGTGTCAGAATAAACGGCTGAGACTATTTTATAATACAATTTTACCATTCTTCTGCAAGAACGGCGCGATTTTGTCATGAATGTGACAAAATACAGAAAGATGCAACGCAAATGCTGGTAATATCTTTCAGTTTTATTGAAAAGCGTGTCAAAATGAACGACTGAGTATTTTATAATACAAATTTACCATTCTTCTGGAATAACGACTCGATTTTGTCAAGAATGCGACAAAATACAGGAAAATAGAACGCAAATGCTATCAAAATCGTTCAGTTGTATTGAAAAGCGTGTCAAAATGAACGAGTGAGTCTATCTCATTATACAATTTTACCATTCTTCTGCAATAACGGCTCGATTTTGTCATGAATGTGACAAAATACAGAAAAATTCAACGCAAATGCTGCTAAAATCGTTCAGTTGTATTGAAAGCGTGTCAGAATAAACGGCTGAGTCTATTTTATTATACAATTTTACCATTCTTCTGCAATAACGATCCGATTTTGTCAAGATTTTGACAAAATACAGGAATATAGAAAGCAAATGCTTGTAATAACGTTCAGTTGTTTTGAAAGGCGTGTCAAAATAAGCGACTGAGTCTATTTCATTATACAATTTTACCATTCTTCTGCAATAACTACTCGATTTTGTCAAAAATGTGACAGAATAAAGAAAAATTCAACGCAAATGCTAGTAATATGGTTCAGAAGTATTGAAAGCGTGTCAAAATAAACGGCTGAGTCTATTTTATTATTCAATTTTACCATTCTTCTGAAATAACGGCGCGATTTTGTCATGGATGAGACAAAATACAGGAAAATAGAACGCAAATGCTAGCAAAATCGTTCAGTTGTATTGAAAAGCGTGTCAAAATGAACGAGTGAGTCTATTTCATTCTACAATTTTACCATTCTTCTGCAATAACGATTCGATTTTGTCATAAATGTGACAAAATACAGGAAAATTCAATGCAAATGCAAGTAATATCGTTCAGTTGTATTGAAAAGCGTGTCAAAATAAACGGCTGAGTCTATTTTATAATACAATTTTACCATTCTTCTGCAAGAACGGCGCGATTTTGTCATGAATGTGACAAAATACAGAAAAATGCAACGCAAATGCTGGTAATATCTTTCAGTTGTATTGAAAAGCGTGTCAAAATAAACGACTGAGTATTTTATAATACAAATTTACCATTCTTCTGGAATAGCTGCTCGATTTTGTCAAGAATGCGACAAAATACAGGAAAATAGAACGCAAATGCTAGCAAAATCGTTCAGTTGTATTGAAAAGCGTGTCAAAATGAACGAGTGAGTCTATTTAATTCTACAATTTTACCATTCTTCTGCAATAACGGCCCGATTTTGTCATGAATGTGACAAAATACAGAAAAATTCAACGCAAATGCTGGTAAAATCGTTCAGTTGTATTGAAGGCGTGTTAGAATAAACGGCTGAGTCTATTTTATTATACAATTTTACCATTCTTCTGCAATAACTACTCGATTTTGTCAAAAATGTGACAAAATAAAGGAAAATTCAACGCAAATGCTGGTAATATCGTTCAGTTGTATTGAGAGCGTGTTAGAATGAACGGCTGAGTCTATTTTATTATACAATTTTACCATTCTTCTGCAATAACTACTCGATTTTGTCAAAAATGTGACAAAATAAAGGAAAATCCAACGCAAATGCTGGTAATATCGTTCAGTTGTATTGAAAAGCGTGTCAAAATGAACGAGTGAGTCTATTTCATTCTACAATTTTACCATTCTTCTGCAATAACGATTCGATTTTGTCATAAATGTGACAAAATACAGGAAAATTCAATGCAAATGCAAGTAATATCGTTCAGTTGTATTGAAAAGCGTGTCAAAATAAACGGCTGAGTCTATTTTATAATACAATTTTACCATTCTTCTGCAAGAACGGCGCGATTTTGTCATGAATGTGACAAAATACAGAAAAATGCAACGCAAATGCTGGTAATATCTTTCAGTTGTATTGAAAAGCGTGTCAAAATAAACGACTGAGTATTTTATAATACAAATTTACCATTCTTCTGCAATAACGATCCGATTTTGTCAAGAATTTGACAAAATACAGGAAAGTAGAAAGCAAATGCTAGCAATAACGTTCAGTTGTTTTGAAAGGCGTGTCGAAATAAGCGACTGAGTCTATTTCATTATACAATTTTACCATTCTTCTGCAATAACTACTCGATTCTGTCAAAAATGTGACAAAATAAAGGAAAATTCAACGCAAATGCTTGTAATATCGTTCAGTAGTATTGAGAGCGTGTCAAAATAAACGGCTGAGTCTATTTTATTATACAATTTTACCATTCTTCTGAAATAATGCCGCGATTCTGTCATGAATGTGACAAAATACAGAAAAATGCAACGCAAATGCTGGTAATATCGTTCAGTTGTATTGAAAAGCGTGTCAAAATATACGGCTGAGGCTATTTTTTTATACAATTTTACCATTCTTCTGCAATAACGATACGATTTTGTCAAGAATTTGACAAAATACAGGAAAATAGAAAGCAAATGCTAGCAATAACGTTCAGTTGTTTTGAAAGGCGTGTCAAAATAAGCGACTGAGTCTATTTCATTATACAATTTTACCATTCTTCTGCAATAACTACTCGATTTTGTCAAAAATGTGACAAAATAAAGGAAAATTCAACGCAAATGCTAGTAATATGGTTCAGAAGTATTGAAAGCGTGTCAAAATAAACGGCTGAGTCTATTTTATTATTCAATTTTACCATTCTTCTGAAATAACGGCGCGATTTTGTCATGGATGAGACAAAATACAGGAAAATAGAACGCAAATGCTAGCAAAATCGTTCAGTTGTATTGAAAAGCGTGTCAAAATGAACGAGTGAGTCTATTTTATTCTACAATTTTACCATTCTTCTGCAATAACGATTCGATTTTGTCATAAATGTGACAAAATACAGGAAAATTCAATGCAAGTGCAAGTAATATCGTGCAGTTGTATTGAAAAGCGTGTCAAAATAAACGGCTGAGTATTTTATAATACAAATTTACCATTCTTCTGGAATAGCGGCTCGATTCTGTCATGAATGTGACAAAATACAGAAAAATGCAACGCAAATGCTGGTAATATCGTTCAGTTGTATTGAAAAGCGTGTCAAAATAAACGGCTGAGGCTATTTTTTTATACAATTTTACCATTCTTCTGCAATAACGATACGATTTTGTCAAGAATTTGACAAAATACAGGAAAATAGAAAGCAAATGCTACCAGTAACGTTCAGTTGTTTTGAAAGGCGTGTCGAAATAGGCGACTGAGTCTATTTCATTATACAATTTTACCATTCTTCTGCAATAACTACTGGATTTGGTCAAAAATGTGACAAAATAAAGGAAAATTCAACGCAAATGCTTGTAATATCGTTCAGTAGTATTGAAAGCGTGTCAAAATAAACGGCTGAGTCTATTTTATTATACAATTTTACCATTCTTCTGCAATAACGATACGATTTTGTCAAGAATTTGACAAAATACAGGAAAATAGAAAGCAAATGCTAGCAATAACGTTCAGTTGTTTTGAAAGGCGTGTCAAAATAAACGGCTGAGGCTATTTTTTTATACAATTTTACCATTCTTCTGAAATAACGCCGCGATTCTGTCATGAATGTGACAAAATACAGAAAAATGCAACGCAAATGCTGGTAATATCCTTCAGTTGTATTGAAAAGCGTGTCAAAATAAACGGCTGAGGCTATTTTTTTATACAATTTTACCATTCTTCTGCAATAACGATACGATTTTGTCAAGAATTTGACAAAATACAGGAAAATTGAAAGCAAATGCTAGCAATAACGTTCAGTTGTTTTGAAAGGCGTGTCGAAATAAGCGACTGAGTCTATTTCATTATACAATTTTACCATTCTTCTGCAATAACTACTGGATTTGGTCAAAAATGTGACAAAATAAAGGAAAATTCAACGCAAATGCTTGTAATATCGTTCAGTAGTATTGAAAGCGTGTCAAAATAAACGGCTGAGTCTATTTTATTATACAATTTTACCATTCTTCTGAAATAACGCCGCGATTCTGTCATGAATGTAACAAAATGCAGAAAAATGCAACGCAAATGCTGGTAATATCGTTCAGTTGTATTGAAAAGCGTGTCAAAATGAACGACTGAGTATTTTATAATACAAATTTACCATTCTCCTGGAATAGCGGCTCGATTTTGTCAAGAATGCGACAAAATACAGGAAAATAGAACGCAAATGCTAGCAAAATCGTTCAGTTGTATTGAAAAGCGTGTCAATATGAACGAGTGAGTCTATTTCATTCTACAATTTTACCATTCTTCTGCAATAACGGCTCGATTTTGTCATGAATGTGACAAAATACAGAAAACTTCAACGCAAATGCTGGTAATATCGTTCAGTTGTATTGAAAGCGTGTCAGAATAAACGGCTGAGACTATTTTATAATACAATTTTACCATTCTTCTGCAAGAACGGCGCGATTTTGTCATGAATGTGACAAAATACAGAAAGATGCAACGCAAATGCTGGTAATATCTTTCAGTTTTATTGAAAAGCGTGTCAAAATGAACGACTGAGTATTTTATAATACAAATTTACCATTCTTCTGGAATAACGACTCGATTTTGTCAAGAATGCGACAAAATACAGGAAAATAGAACGCAAATGCTATCAAAATCGTTCAGTTGTATTGAAAAGCGTGTCAAAATGAACGAGTGAGTCTATCTCATTATACAATTTTACCATTCTTCTGCAATAACGGCTCGATTTTGTCATGAATGTGACAAAATACAGAAAAATTCAACGCAAATGCTGCTAAAATCGTTCAGTTGTATTGAAAGCGTGTCAGAATAAACGGCTGAGTCTATTTTATTATACAATTTTACCATTCTTCTGCAATAACGATCCGATTTTGTCAAGATTTTGACAAAATACAGGAATATAGAAAGCAAATGCTTGTAATAACGTTCAGTTGTTTTGAAAGGCGTGTCAAAATAAGCGACTGAGTCTATTTCATTATACAATTTTACCATTCTTCTGCAATAACTACTCGATTTTGTCAAAAATGTGACAGAATAAAGAAAAATTCAACGCAAATGCTAGTAATATGGTTCAGAAGTATTGAAAGCGTGTCAAAATAAACGGCTGAGTCTATTTTATTATTCAATTTTACCATTCTTCTGAAATAACGGCGCGATTTTGTCATGGATGAGACAAAATACAGGAAAATAGAACGCAAATGCTAGCAAAATCGTTCAGTTGTATTGAAAAGCGTGTCAAAATGAACGAGTGAGTCTATTTCATTCTACAATTTTACCATTCTTCTGCAATAACGATTCGATTTTGTCATAAATGTGACAAAATACAGGAAAATTCAATGCAAATGCAAGTAATATCGTTCAGTTGTATTGAAAAGCGTGTCAAAATAAACGGCTGAGTCTATTTTATAATACAATTTTACCATTCTTCTGCAAGAACGGCGCGATTTTGTCATGAATGTGACAAAATACAGAAAAATGCAACGCAAATGCTGGTAATATCTTTCAGTTGTATTGAAAAGCGTGTCAAAATAAACGACTGAGTATTTTATAATACAAATTTACCATTCTTCTGGAATAGCTGCTCGATTTTGTCAAGAATGCGACAAAATACAGGAAAATAGAACGCAAATGCTAGCAAAATCGTTCAGTTGTATTGAAAAGCGTGTCAAAATGAACGAGTGAGTCTATTTAATTCTACAATTTTACCATTCTTCTGCAATAACGGCCCGATTTTGTCATGAATGTGACAAAATACAGAAAAATTCAACGCAAATGCTGGTAAAATCGTTCAGTTGTATTGAAGGCGTGTTAGAATAAACGGCTGAGTCTATTTTATTATACAATTTTACCATTCTTCTGCAATAACTACTCGATTTTGTCAAAAATGTGACAAAATAAAGGAAAATTCAACGCAAATGCTGGTAATATCGTTCAGTTGTATTGAGAGCGTGTTAGAATGAACGGCTGAGTCTATTTTATTATACAATTTTACCATTCTTCTGCAATAACTACTCGATTTTGTCAAAAATGTGACAAAATAAAGGAAAATTCAACGCAAATGCTGGTAATATCGTTCAGTTGTATTGAGAGCGTGTTAGAATGAACGGCTGAGTCTATTTTATTATACAATTTTACCATTCTTCTGCAATAACGATCCGATTTTGTCAAGAATTTGACAAAATACAGGAAAGTAGAAAGCAAATGCTAGCAATAACGTTCAGTTGTTTTGAAAGGCGTGTCAAAATAAGCGACTGAGTCTATTTCATTATACAATTTTACCATTCTTCTGCAATAACTACTCGATTTTGTCAAAAATGTGACAAAATAAAGGAAAATTCAACGCTAATGCTAGTAATATCGTTCAGAAGGATTGAAAGCGTGTCAAAATAAACGGCTGAGTCTATTTTATTATTCAATTTTACCATTCTTCTGAAATAACGGCGCGATTTTGTCATGGATGAGACAAAATACAGAAAAATGCAACGCAAATGCTGGTAATATCGTTCAGTTGTATTGAAAAGCGTGTCAAAATGAACGACTGAGTATTTTATAATACAAATTTACCATTCTTCTGGAATAGCGGCTCGATTTTGTCAAGAATGCGACAAAATACAGGAAAATAGAACGCAAATGCTAGCAAAATCGTTCAGCTGTATTGAAAAGCGTGTCAAAATGAACGAGTGAGTCTATTTCATTCTACAATTTTACCATTCTTCTGCAATAACGGCTCGATTTTGTCATGAATGTGACAAAATACAGAAAAATTCAACGCATATGCTGGTAATATCGTTCAGTTGTATTGAAAGCGTGTCAGAATAAACGGCTGAGACTATTTTATAATACAATTTTACCATTCTTCTGCAAGAACGGCGCGATTTTGTCATGAATGTGACAAAATACAGAAAAATGCAACGCAAATGCTGGTAATATTGTTCAGTTGTATTGAGAGCGTGTTAGAATGAACGGCTGAGTCTATTTTATTATACAATTTTACCATTCTTCTGCAATAACGATCCGATTTTGTCAAGAATTTGACAAAATACAGGAAAGTAGAAAGCAAATGCTAGCAATAACGTTCAGTTGTTTTGAAAGGCGTGTCAAAATAAGCGACTGAGTCTATTTCATTATACAATTTTACCATTCTTCTGCAATAACTACTCGATTTTGTCAAAAATGTGACAAAATAAAGGAAGATTCAACGCTAATGCTAGTAATATCGTTCAGAAGGATTGAAAGCGTGTCAAAATAAACGGCTGAGTCTATTTTATTATTCAATTTTACCATTCTTCTGAAATAACGGCGCGATTTTGTCATGGATGAGACAAAATACAGAAAAATGCAACGCAAATGCTGGTAATATCGTTCAGTTGTATTGAAAAGCGTGTCAAAATAAACGACTGAGTATTTTGTAATACAAATTTACCATTCTTCTGGAATAGCGGCTCGATTTTGTCAAGAATGCGACAAAATACAGGAAAATAGAACGCAAATGCTAGCAAAATCGTTCAGTTGTATTGAAAAGCGTGTCAAAATGAACGAGTGAGTCTATTTCATTCTACAATTTTACCATTCTTCTGCAATAACGGCCCGATTTTGTCATGAATGTGACAAAATACAGAAAAATTCAACGCAAATGCTGGTAAAATCGTTCAGTTGTATTGAAGGCGTGTTAGAATAAACGGCTGAGTCTATTTTATTATACAATTTTACCATTCTTCTGCAATAACTACTCGATTTTGTCAAAAATGTGACAAAATAAAGGAAAATTCAACGCAAATGCTGGTAATATCGTTCAGTTGTATTGAGAGCGTGTTAGAATGAACGGCTGAGTCTATTTTATTATACAATTTTACCATTCTTCTGCAATAACGATCCGATTTTGTCAAGAATTTGACAAAATACAGGAAAGTAGAAAGCAAATGCTAGCAATAACGTTCAGTTGTTTTGAAAGGCGTGTCAAAATAAGCGACTGAGTCTATTTCATTATACAATTTTACCATTCTTCTGCAATAACTACTCGATTTTGTCAAAAATGTGACAAAATAAAGGAAAATTCAACGCTAATGCTAGTAATATCGTTCAGAAGGATTGAAAGCGTGTCAAAATAAACGGCTGAGTCTATTTTATTATTCAATTTTACCATTCTTCTGAAATAACGGCGCGATTTTGTCATGGATGAGACAAAATACAGAAAAATGCAACGCAAATGCTGGTAATATCGTTCAGTTGTATTGAAAAGCGTGTCAAAATGAACGACTGAGTATTTTATAATACAAATTTACCATTCTTCTGGAATAGCGGCTCGATTTTGTCAAGAATGCGACAAAATACAGGAAAATAGAACGCAAATGCTAGCAAAATCGTTCAGTTGTATTGAAAAGCGTGTCAAAATGAACGAGTGAGTCTATTTCATTCTACAATTTTACCATTCTTCTGCAATAACGGCTCGATTTTGTCATGAATGTGACAAAATACAGAAAAACTCAACGCAAATGCTGGTAATATCGTTCAGTTGTATTGAAAGCGTGTCAGAATAAACGGCTGAGACTATTTTATAATACAATTTTACCATTCTTCTGCAAGAACGGCGCGATTTTGTCATGAATGTGACAAAATACAGAAAGATGCAACGCAAATGCTGGTAATATCTTTCAGTTTTATTGAAAAGCGTGTCAAAATGAACGACTGAGTATTTTATAATACAAATTTACCATTCTTCTGGAATAACGACTCGATTTTGTCAAGAATGCGACAAAATACAGGAAAATAGAACGCAAATGCTATCAAAATCGTTCAGTTGTATTGAAAAGCGTGTCAAAATGAACGAGTGAGTCTATCTCATTATACAATTTTACCATTCTTCTGCAATAACGGCTCGATTTTGTCATGAATGTGACAAAATACAGAAAAATTCAACGCAAATGCTGCTAAAATCGTTCAGTTGTATTGAAAGCGTGTCAGAATAAACGGCTGAGTCTATTTTATTATACAATTTTACCATTCTTCTGCAATAACGATCCGATTTTGTCAAGATTTTGACAAAATACAGGAATATAGAAAGCAAATGCTTGTAATAACGTTCAGTTGTTTTGAAAGGCGTGTCAAAATAAGCGACTGAGTCTATTTCATTATACAATTTTACCATTCTTCTGCAATAACTACTCGATTTTGTCAAAAATGTGACAGAATAAAGAAAAATTCAACGCAAATGCTAGTAATATGGTTCAGAAGTATTGAAAGCGTGTCAAAATAAACGGCTGAGTCTATTTTATTATTCAATTTTACCATTCTTCTGAAATAACGGCGCGATTTTGTCATGGATGAGACAAAATACAGGAAAATAGAACGCAAATGCTAGCAAAATCGTTCAGTTGTATTGAAAAGCGTGTCAAAATGAACGAGTGAGTCTATTTCATTCTACAATTTTACCATTCTTCTGCAATAACGATTCGATTTTGTCATAAATGTGACAAAATACAGGAAAATTCAATGCAAATGCAAGTAATATCGTTCAGTTGTATTGAAAAGCGTGTCAAAATAAACGGCTGAGTCTATTTTATAATACAATTTTACCATTCTTCTGCAAGAACGGCGCGATTTTGTCATGAATGTGACAAAATACAGAAAAATGCAACGCAAATGCTGGTAATATCTTTCAGTTGTATTGAAAAGCGTGTCAAAATAAACGACTGAGTATTTAATAATACAAATTTACCATTCTTCTGGAATAGCTGCTCGATTTTGTCAAGAATGCGACAAAATACAGGAAAATAGAACGCAAATGCTAGCAAAATCGTTCAGTTGTATTGAAAAGCGTGTCAAAATGAACGAGTGAGTCTATTTAATTCTACAATTTTACCATTCTTCTGCAATAACGGCCCGATTTTGTCATGAATGTGACAAAATACAGAAAAATTCAACGCAAATGCTGGTAAAATCGTTCAGTTGTATTGAAGGCGTGTTAGAATAAACGGCTGAGTCTATTTTATTATACAATTTTACCATTCTTCTGCAATAACTACTCGATTTTGTCAAAAATGTGACAAAATAAAGGAAAATTCAACGCAAATGCTGGTAATATCGTTCAGTTGTATTGAGAGCGTGTTAGAATGAACGGCTGAGTCTATTTTATTATACAATTTTACCATTCTTCTGCAATAACTACTCGATTTTGTCAAAAATGTGACAAAATAAAGGAAAATTCAACGCAAATGCTGGTAATATCGTTCAGTTGTATTGAGAGCGTGTTAGAATGAACGGCTGAGTCTATTTTATTATACAATTTTACCATTCTTCTGCAATAACGATCCGATTTTGTCAAGAATTTGACAAAATACAGGAAAGTAGAAAGCAAATGCTAGCAATAACGTTCAGTTGTTTTGAAAGGCGTGTCAAAATAAGCGACTGAGTCTATTTCATTATACAATTTTACCATTCTTCTGCAATAACTACTCGATTTTGTCAAAAATGTGACAAAATAAAGGAAAATTCAACGCTAATGCTAGTAATATCGTTCAGAAGGATTGAAAGCGTGTCAAAATAAACGGCTGAGTCTATTTTATTATTCAATTTTACCATTCTTCTGAAATAACGGCGCGATTTTGTCATGGATGAGACAAAATACAGAAAAATGCAACGCAAATGCTGGTAATATCGTTCAGTTGTATTGAAAAGCGTGTCAAAATGAACGACTGAGTATTTTATAATACAAATTTACCATTCTTCTGGAATAGCGGCTCGATTTTGTCAAGAATGCGACAAAATACAGGAAAATAGAACGCAAATGCTAGCAAAATCGTTCAGTTGTATTGAAAAGCGTGTCAAAATGAACGAGTGAGTCTATTTCATTCTACAATTTTACCATTCTTCTGCAATAACGGCTCGATTTTGTCATGAATGTGACAAAATACAGAAAAATTCAACGCATATGCTGGTAATATCGTTCAGTTGTATTGAAAGCGTGTCAGAATAAACGGCTGAGACTATTTTATAATACAATTTTACCATTCTTCTGCAAGAACGGCGCGATTTTGTCATGAATGTGACAAAATACAGAAAAATGCAACGCAAATGCTGGTAATATTGTTCAGTTGTATTGAGAGCGTGTTAGAATGAACGGCTGAGTCTATTTTATTATACAATTTTACCATTCTTCTGCAATAACGATCCGATTTTGTCAAGAATTTGACAAAATACAGGAAAGTAGAAAGCAAATGCTAGCAATAACGTTCAGTTGTTTTGAAAGGCGTGTCAAAATAAGCGACTGAGTCTATTTCATTATACAATTTTACCATTCTTCTGCAATAACTACTCGATTTTGTCAAAAATGTGACAAAATAAAGGAAGATTCAACGCTAATGCTAGTAATATCGTTCAGAAGGATTGAAAGCGTGTCAAAATAAACGGCTGAGTCTATTTTATTATTCAATTTTACCATTCTTCTGAAATAACGGCGCGATTTTGTCATGGATGAGACAAAATACAGAAAAATGCAACGCAAATGCTGGTAATATCGTTCAGTTGTATTGAAAAGCGTGTCAAAATAAACGACTGAGTATTTTGTAATACAAATTTACCATTCTTCTGGAATAGCGGCTCGATTTTGTCAAGAATGCGACAAAATACAGGAAAATAGAACGCAAATGCTAGCAAAATCGTTCAGTTGTATTGAAAAGCGTGTCAAAATGAACGAGTGAGTCTATTTCATTCTACAATTTTACCATTCTTCTGCAATAACGGCCCGATTTTGTCATGAATGTGACAAAATACAGAAAAATTCAACGCAAATGCTGGTAAAATCGTTCAGTTGTATTGAAGGCGTGTTAGAATAAACGGCTGAGTCTATTTTATTATACAATTTTACCATTCTTCTGCAATAACTACTCGATTTTGTCAAAAATGTGACAAAATAAAGGAAAATTCAACGCAAATGCTGGTAATATCGTTCAGTTGTATTGAGAGCGTGTTAGAATGAACGGCTGAGTCTATTTTATTATACAATTTTACCATTCTTCTGCAATAACGATCCGATTTTGTCAAGAATTTGACAAAATACAGGAAAGTAGAAAGCAAATGCTAGCAATAACGTTCAGTTGTTTTGAAAGGCGTGTCAAAATAAGCGACTGAGTCTATTTCATTATACAATTTTACCATTCTTCTGCAATAACTACTCGATTTTGTCAAAAATGTGACAAAATAAAGGAAAATTCAACGCTAATGCTAGTAATATCGTTCAGAAGGATTGAAAGCGTGTCAAAATAAACGGCTGAGTCTATTTTATTATTCAATTTTACCATTCTTCTGAAATAACGGCGCGATTTTGTCATGGATGAGACAAAATACAGAAAAATGCAACGCAAATGCTGGTAATATCGTTCAGTTGTATTGAAAAGCGTGTCAAAATGAACGACTGAGTATTTTATAATACAAATTTACCATTCTTCTGGAATAGCGGCTCGATTTTGTCAAGAATGCGACAAAATACAGGAAAATAGAACGCAAATGCTAGCAAAATCGTTCAGTTGTATTGAAAAGCGTGTCAAAATGAACGAGTAAGTCTATTTCATTCTACAATTTTACCATTCTTCTGCAATAACGGCTCGATTTTGTCATGAATGTGACAAAATACAGAAAAACTCAACGCAAATGCTGGTAATATCGTTCAGTTGTATTGAAAGCGTGTCAGAATAAACGGCTGAGACTATTTTATAATACAATTTTACCATTCTTCTGCAAGAACGGCGCGATTTTGTCATGAATGTGACAAAATACAGAAAGATGCAACGCAAATGCTGGTAATATCTTTCAGTTTTATTGAAAAGCGTGTCAAAATGAACGACTGAGTAGTTTATAATACAAATTTACCATTCTTCTGGAATAGCGGCTCGATTTTGTCAAGAATGCGACAAAATACAGGAAAATAGAACGCAAATGCTAGCAAAATCGTTCAGTTGTATTGAAAAGCGTGTCAAAATGAACGAGTGAGTCTATTTCATTCTACAATTTTACCATTCTTCTGCAATAACGGCTCGATTTTGTCATGAATGTGACAAAATACAGAAAACTTCAACGCAAATGCTGGTAATATCGTTCAGTTGTATTGAAAGCGTGTCAGAATAAACGGCTGAGACTATTTTATAATACAATTTTACCATTCTTCTGCAAGAACGGCGCGATTTTGTCATGAATGTGACAAAATACAGAAAGATGCAACGCAAATGCTGGTAATATCTTTCAGTTTTATTGAAAAGCGTGTCAAAATGAACGACTGAGTATTTTATAATACAAATTTACCATTCTTCTGGAATAACGGCTCGATTTTGTCAAGAATGCGACAAAATACAGGAACATAGAACGCAAATGCTATCAAAATCGTTCAGTTGTATTGAAAAGCGTGTCAAAATGAACGAGTGAGTCTATCTCATTATACAATTTTACCATTCTTCTGCAATAACGGCTCGATTTTGTCATGAATGTGACAAAATACAGAAAAATTCAACGCAAATGCTGCTAAAATCGTTCAGTTGTATTGAAAGCGTGTCAGAATAAACGGCTGAGTCTATTTTATTATACAATTTTACCATTCTTCTGCAATAACGATCCGATTTTGTCAAGAATTTGACAAAATACAGGAAAATAGAAAGCAAATGCTTGTAATAACGTTCAGTTGTTTTGAAAGGCGTGTCAAAATAAGCGACTGAGTCTATTTCATTCTACAATTTTACCATTCTTCTGCAATAACGATTCGATTTTGTCATAAATGTGACAAAATACAGGAAAATTCAATGCAAATGCAAGTAATATCGTTCAGTTGTATTGAAAAGCGTGTCAAAATAAACGGCTGAGTCTATTTTATAATACAATTTTACCATTCTTCTGCAAGAACGGCGCGATTTTGTCATGAATGTGACAAAATACAGAAAAATGCAACGCAAATGCTAGCAATAACATTCAGTTGTTTTGAAAGGCGTGTCAAAATAAGCGACTGAGTCTATTTCATTATACAAATTTACCATTCTTCTGGAATAGCTGCTCGATTTTGTCAAGAATGCGACAAAATACAGGAAAATAGAACGCAAATGCTAGCAAAATCGTTCAGTTGAATTGAAAAGCGTGTCAAAATGAACGAGTGAGTCTATTTCATTCTACAATTTTACCATTCTTCTGCAATAACGGCCCGATTTTGTCATGAATGTGACAAATTACAGAAAAATTCAACGATAATGCTGGTAATATCGTTCAGTTGTATTGAAAGCGTGTTAGAATAAACGGCTGAGTCTATTTTATTATACAATTTTACCATTCTTCTGCAATAACTACTCGATTTTGTCAAAAATGTGACAAAATAAAGGAAAATTCAACGCAAATGCTGGTAATATCGTTCAGTTGTATTGAAAGCGTGTTAGAATGAACGGCTGAGTCTATTTTATTATACAATTTTACCATTCTTCTGCAATAACGATCCGATTTTGTCAAGAATTTGACAAAATACAGGAAAGTAGAAAGCAAATGCTAGCAATAACTTTCAGTTGTTTTGAAAGGCGTGTCAATATAAGCGACTGAGTCTATTTCATTATACAATTTTACCATTCTTCTGCAATAACTACTCGATTTTGTCAAAAATGTGACAAAATAAAGTAAAATTCAACGCTAATGCTAGTAATATCGTTCAGAAGGATTGAAAGCGTGTCAAAATAAACGGCTGAGTCTATTTTATTATTCAATTTTACCATTCTTCTGAAATAACGGCGCGATTTTGTCATGGATGAGACAAAATACAGGAAAATAGAAAGCAGATGCTTGCAATAACGTTCAGTTGTTTTGAAAGGCGTGTCAAAATAAGCGACTGAGTCTATTTCATTATACAATTTTACCATTCTTCTGGAATAGCGGCTCGATTTTGTCAAGAATGCGACAAAATACAGGAAAATAGAACGCAAATGCTAGCAAAATCGTTCAGTTGTATTGAAAAGCGTGTCAAAATGAACGAGTGAGTCTATTTCATTATACAATTTTACCATTGTTCTGCAATAACGGCTCGATTTTGTCATGAATGTGACAAAATACAGAAAACTTCAACGCAAATGCTGGTAATATCGTTCAGTTGTATTGAAAGCGTGTCAGAATAAACGGCTGAGACTATTTTATAATACAATTTTACCATTCTTCTGCAAGAACGGCGCGATTTTGTCATGAATGTGACAAAATACAGAAAGATGCAACGCAAATGCTGGTAATATCTTTCAGTTTTATTGAAAAGCGTGTCAAAATGAACGACTGAGTATTTTATAATACAAATTTACCATTCTTCTGGAATAACGGCTCGATTTTGTCAAGAATGCGACAAAATACAGGAAAATAGAACGCAAATGCTATCAAAATCGTTCAGTTGTATTGAAAAGCGTGTCAAAATGAACGAGTGAGTCTATCTCATTATACAATTTTACCATTCTTCTGCAATAACGGCTCGATTTTGTCATGAATGTGACAAAATACAGAAAAATTCAACGCAAATGCTGCTAAAATCGCTCAGTTGTATTGAAAGCGTGTCAGAATAAACGGCTGAGTCTATTTTATTATACAATTTTACCATTCTTCTGCAATAACGATCCGATTTTGTCAAGAATTTGACAAAATACAGGAAAATAGAAAGCAAATGCTTGTAATAACGTTCAGTTGTTTTGAAAGGCGTGTCAAAATAAGCGACTGAGTCTATTTCATTCTACAATTTTACCATTCTTCTGCAATAACGATTCGATTTTGTCATAAATGTGACAAAATACAGGAAAATTCAATGCAAATGCAAGTAATATCGTTCAGTTGTATTGAAAAGCGTGTCAAAATAAACGGCTGAGTCTATTTTATAATACAATTTTACCATTCTTCTGCAAGAACGGCGCGATTTTGTCATGAATGTGACAAAATACAGAAAAATGCAACGCAAATGCTAGCAATAACATTCAGTTGTTTTGAAAGGCGTGTCAAAATAAGCGACTGAGTCTATTTCATTATACAAATTTACCATTCTTCTGGAATAGCTGCTCGATTTTGTCAAGAATGCGACAAAATACAGGAAAATAGAACGCAAATGCTAGCAAAATCGTTCAGTTGAATTGAAAAGCGTGTCAAAATGAACGAGTGAGTCTATTTCATTCTACAATTTTACCATTCTTCTGCAATAACGGCCCGATTTTGTCATGAATGTGACAAATTACAGAAAAATTCAACGATAATGCTGGTAATATCGTTCAGTTGTATTGAAAGCGTGTTAGAATAAACGGCTGAGTCTATTTTATTATACAATTTTACCATTCTTCTGCAATAACTACTCGATTTTGTCAAAAATGTGACAAAATAAAGGAAAATTCAACGCAAATGCTGGTAATATCGTTCAGTTGTATTGAAAGCGTGTTAGAATGAACGGCTGAGTCTATTTTATTATACAATTTTACCATTCTTCTGCAATAACGATCCGATTTTGTCAAGAATTTGACAAAATACAGGAAAGTAGAAAGCAAATGCTAGCAATAACTTTCAGTTGTTTTGAAAGGCGTGTCAATATAAGCGACTGAGTCTATTTCATTATACAATTTTACCATTCTTCTGCAATAACTACTCGATTTTGTCAAAAATGTGACAAAATAAAGTAAAATTCAACGCTAATGCTAGTAATATCGTTCAGAAGGATTGAAAGCGTGTCAAAATAAACGGCTGAGTCTATTTTATTATTCAATTTTACCATTCTTCTGAAATAACGGCGCGATTTTGTCATGGATGAGACAAAATACAGGAAAATAGAAAGCAGATGCTTGCAATAACGTTCAGTTGTTTTGAAAGGCGTGTCAAAATAAGCGACTGAGTCTATTTCATTATACAATTTTACCATTCTTCTGGAATAGCGGCTCGATTTTGTCAAGAATGCGACAAAATACAGGAAAATAGAACGCAAATGCTAGCAAAATCGTTCAGTTGTATTGAAAAGCGTGTCAAAATGAACGAGTGAGTCTATTTCATTATACAATTTTACCATTGTTCTGCAATAACGGCTCGATTTTGTCATGAATGTGACAAAATACAGAAAACTTCAACGCAAATGCTGGTAATATCGTTCAGTTGTATTGAAAGCGTGTCAGAATAAACGGCTGAGACTATTTTATAATACAATTTTACCATTCTTCTGCAAGAACGGCGCGATTTTGTCATGAATGTGACAAAATACAGAAAGATGCAACGCAAATGCTGGTAATATCTTTCAGTTTTATTGAAAAGCGTGTCAAAATGAACGACTGAGTATTTTATAATACAAATTTACCATTCTTCTGGAATAACGGCTCGATTTTGTCAAGAATGCGACAAAATACAGGAAAATAGAACGCAAATGCTATCAAAATCGTTCAGTTGTATTGAAAAGCGTGTCAAAATGAACGAGTGAGTCTATCTCATTATACAATTTTACCATTCTTCTGCAATAACGGCTCGATTTTGTCATGAATGTGACAAAATACAGAAAAATTCAACGCAAATGCTGCTAAAATCGCTCAGTTGTATTGAAAGCGTGTCAGAATAAACGGCTGAGTCTATTTTATTATACAATTTTACCATTTTTCTGCAATAACGATCCGATTTTGTCAAGAATTTGACAAAATACAGGAAAATAGAAAGCAAATGCTTGTAATAACGTTCAGTTGTTTTGAAAGGCGTGTCAAAATAAGCGACTGAGTCTATTTCATTATACAATTTTACCATTGTTCTGCAATAACTACTCGATTTTGTCAAAAATGTGACAAAATAAAGGAAAATTCAACGCAAATGCTAGTAATATGGTTCAGAAGTATTGAAAGCGTGTCAAAATAAACGGCTGAGTCTTTTTTATTATTCAATTTAACCATTCTTCTGAAATAACGGCGCGATTTTGTCATGGATGATACAAAATACTGGAAAATAGAACGCAAATGCTAGCAAAATCGTTCAGTTGTATTGAAAAGCGTGTCAAAATGAACGAGTGAGTCTATTTCATTCTACAATTTTACCATTCTTCTGCAATAACGATTCGATTTTGTCATAAATGTGACAAAATACAGGAAAATTCAATGCAAATGCAATATCGTTCAGTTGTATTGAAAAGCGTGTCAAAATAAACGGCTGAGTCTATTTTATTATACAATTTTACCATTCTTCTGCAAGAACGGCGCGATTTTGACATGAATGTGACAAAATACAGAAAAATGCAACGCAAATGCTGGTAATATCTTTCAGTTGTATTGAAAAGCGAGTCAAAATAAACGACTGAGTATTTTATAATACAAATTTACCATTCTTCTGGAATAGCTGCTCGATTTTGTCAAGAATGCGACAAAATACAGGAAAATAGAACGCAAATGCTAGCAAAATCGTTCAGTTGTATTGAAAAGCGTGTCAAAATGAACGAGTGAGTCTATTTCATTCTACAATTTTACCATTCTTCTGCAATAACGGCCCGATTTTGTCATGAATGTGACAAAATACAGAAAAATGCAACGCAAATGCTGGTAATATCTTTCAGTTGTATTGAAAAGCGTGTCAAAATAAACGACTGAGTATTTTATAATACAAATTTACCATTCTTCTGGAATAGCTGCTCGATTTTGTCAAGAATGCGACAAAATACAGGAAAATAGAACGCAAATGCTAGCAAAATCGTTCAGTTGTATTGAAAAGCGTGTCAAAATGAACGAGTGAGTCTATTTCATTCTACAATTTTACCATTCTTCTGCAATAACGGCCCGATTTTGTCATGAATGTGACAAAATACAGAAAAATTCAACGCAAATGCTGGTAATATCGTTCAGTTGTATTGAAAGCGTGTTAGAATAAACGGCTGAGTCTATTTTATTATACAATTTTACCATTCTTCTGCAATAACTACTCGATTTTGTCATAAATGTGACAAAATAAAGGAAAATTCAACGCAAATGCTGGTAATATCGTTCAGTTGTATTGAAAGCGTGTTAGAATGAACGGCTGAGTCTATTTTATTATACAATTTTACCATTCTTCTGCAATAACGATCCGATTTTGTCAAGAATTTGACAAAATACAGGAAAGTAGAAAGCAAATGCTAGCAATAACGTTCAGTTGTTTTGAAAGGCGTGTCAAAATAAGCGACTGAGTCTATTTCATTAAACAATTTTACCATTCTTCTGCAATAACTACTCGATTTTGTCAAAAATGTGACAAAATAAAGGAAAATTCAACGCTAATGCTAGTAGTATCGTTCAGAAGGATTGAAAGCGTGTCAAAATAAACGGCTGAGTCTATTTTATTATTCAATTTTACCATTCTTCTGAAATAACGGCGCGATTTTGTCATGGATGAGACAAAATACAGAAAAATGCAACGCAAATGCTGGTAATATCGTTCAGTTGTATTGAAAAGCGTGTCAAAATGAACGACTGAGTATTTTATAATACAAATTTACCATTCTTCTGGAATAGCGGCTCGATTTTGTCAAGAATGCGACAAAATACAGGAAAATAGAACGCAAATGCTAGCAAAATCGTTCAGTTGTATTGAAAAGCGTGTCAAAATGAACGAGTCTATTTCATTCTACAATTTTACCATTCTTCTGCAATAACGGCTCGATTTTGTCATGAATGTGACAAAATACAGAAAACTTCAACGCAAATGCTGGTAATATCGTTCAGTTGTATTGAAAGCGTGTCAGAATAAACGGCTGAGACTATTTTATAATACAATTTTACCATTCTTCTGCAAGAACGGCGCGATTTTGTCATGAATGTGACAAAATACAGAAAAATGCAACGCAAATGCTGGTAATATCTTTCAGTTTTATTGAAAAGCGTGTCAAAATGAACGACTGAGTATTTTATAATACAAATTTACCATTCTTCTGGAATAACGGCTCGATTTTGTCAAGAATGCGACAAAATACAGGAAAATAGAACGCAAATGCTAGCAAAATCGTTCAGTTGTATTGAAAAGCGAGTCAAAATGAACGAGTGAGTCTATCTCATTATACAATTTTACCATTGTTCTGCAATAACGGCTCGATTTTGTCGTGAATGTGACAAAATACAGAAAACTTCAACGCAAATGCTGGTAATATCGTTCAGTTGTATTGAAAGCGTGTCAGAATAAACGGCTGAGTCTATTTTATTATACAATTTTACCATTCTTCTGCAATAACGATCCGATTTTGTCAAGAATTTGACAAAATACAGGAAAATAGAAAGCAGATGCTTGCAATAACGTTCAGTTGTTTTGAAAGGCGTGTCAAAATAAGCGACTGAGTCTATTTCATTATACAATTTTACCATTCTTCTGCAATAACTACTCGATTTTGTCAAAAATGTGACAAAATAAAGGAAAATTCAACGCAAATGCTAGCAAAATCGTTCAGTTGTATTGAAAAGCGTGTCAAAATGAACGAGTGAGTCTATTTCATTCTACAATTTTACCATTCTTCTGCAATAACGATTCGATTTTGTCATAAATGTGACAAAATACAGGAAAATTCAATGCAAATGCAAGTAATATCGTTCAGTTGTATTGAAAAGCGTGTCAAAATAAACGGCTGAGTCTATTTTATAATACAATTTTACCATTCTTCTGCAAGAACGGCGCGATTTTGTCATGAATGTTACAAAATACAGAAAAATGCAACGCAAATGCTGGTAATATCTTTCAGTTTTATTGAAAAGCGTGTCAAAATAAACGGCTGAGTCTATTTTATTATTCAATTTTACCATTCTTCTGAAATAACGGCGCGATTTTGTCATGGATGAGACCAAATACAGGAAAATAGAACGCAAATGCTAGCAAAATCGTTCAGTTGTATTGAAAAGCGTGTCAAAATGAACGAGTGAGTCTATTTCATTCTACAATTTTACCATTCTTCTGCAATAACGGCTCGATTTTGTCATGAATGTGACAAAATACAGAAAAATTCAACGCAAATGCTGGTAATATCGTTCAGTTGTATTAAAAGCGTGTTAGAATGAACGGCTGAGTCTATTTTATTATACAATTTTACCATTCTTCTGCAATAACGATCCGATTTTGTCAAGAATTTGACAAAATACAGGAATGTAGAAAGCAAATGCTAGCAATAACGTTCAGTTGTTTTGAAAGGCGTGTCAAAATAAGCGACTGAGTCTATTTCATTAAACAATTTTACCATTCCTCTGCAATAACTACTCGATTTTGTCAAAAATGTGACAAAATAAAGGAAAATTCAACGCAAATGCTAGTAATATTGTTCAGAAGTATTGAAAGCGTGTCAAAATAAACGGCTGTCTATTTTATTATTCAATTTTACCATTCTTCTGAAATAACGGCGCGATTTTGTCATGGATGAGACAAAATACAGGAAAATAGAACGCAAATGCTGGCAAAATCGTTCAGTTGTATTGAAAAGCGTGTCAAAATGAACGAGTGAGTCTATTTCATTCTACAATTTTACCATTCTTCTGCAATAACGATTCGATTTTGTCATAAAAGTGACAAAATACAGGAAAATTCAATGCAAATGCAAGTAATATCGTTCAGTTGTATAGAAAAGCGTGTCAAAATAAACGGCTGAGTCTATTTTATAATACAATTTTACCATTCTTCTGCAAGAACGGCGCGATTTTGTCATGAATGTGACAAAATACAGAAAAATGCAACGCAAATGCTGGTAATATCTTTCAGTAGTATTGAAAAGCGTGTCAAAATGAACGACTGAGTATTTTATAATACAAATTTACCATTCTTCTGGAATAGCGGCTCGATTTTGTCAAGAATGCGACAAAATACAGGAAAATAGAACGCAAATGCTAGCAAAATCGTTCAGTTGTATTGAAAAGCGTGTCAAAATGAACGAGTCTATTTCATTCTACAATTTTACCATTCTTCTGCAATAACGGCTCGATTTTGTCATGAATGTTACAAAATACAGAAAACTTCAAAGCAAATGCTGGTAATATCGTTCAGTTGTATTGAAAGCGTGTCAGAATAAACGGCTGAGACTATTTTATAATGCAATTTTACCATTCTTCTGCAAGAACGGCGCGATTTTGTCATGAATGTGACAAAATACAGAAAAATGCAACGCAAATGCTGGTAATATCTTTCAGTTTTATTGAAAAGCGTGTTAAAATGAACGAGTGAGTCTATCTCATTTTACAATTTTACCATTCTTCTGCAATAACTACTCGATTTTGTCAAAAATGTGACAAAATAAAGGAAAATTCAACGCAAATGCTAGTAATATGATTCAGAAGTATTGAAAGCGTGTCAAAATAAACGGCTGAGTCTATTTTATAATACAATTTTACCATTCTTCTGCAAGAACGGCGCGATTTTGTCATGAATGTGACAAAATACAGAAAAATGCAACGCAAATCCTGGTAATATCTTTCAGTTGTATTGAAAAGCGTGTCAAAATGAACGACTGAGTATTTTATAATACAAATTTACCATTCTTCTGGAATAGCGGCTCGATTTTGTCAAGAATGCGACAAAATACAGGAAAATAGAACGCAAATGCTAGCAAAATCGTTCAGTTGTATTGAAAAGCGTGTCAAAATGTACGAGTGAGTCTATTTCATTCTACAATTTTACCATTCTTCTGCAATAACGGCTCGATTTTGTCATGAATGTGACAAAATACAGAAAAATTCAACGCAAATACAATTTTACCATTCTTCTGCAATAACTACTCGATTTTGTCAAAAATGTGACAAAATAAAGGAAAATTCAACGCTAATGCTAGTAATATCGTTCAGAAGTATTGAAAGCGTGTCAAAATAAACGGCTGAGTCTATTTTATTATTCAATTTTACCATTCTTCTGCAATAACGGCTCGATTTTGTCATGAATGTGACAAAATACAGAAAAATTCAACGCAAATGCTGGTAATATCGTTCAGTTGTATTGAAAGCGTGTCAGAATAAACGGCTGAGTCTATTTTATAATACAATTTTACCATTCTTCTGCAATAACGATCCGATTTTGTCAAGAATTTGACAAAATACAGGAAAATAGAAAGCAAATGCTTGCAATAACGTTCAGTTGTTTTGAAAGGCGTGTCAAAATAAGCGACTGAGTCTATTTCATTATACAATTTTACCATTCTTCTGAAATAACGGCGCGATTTTGTCATGGATGAGACAAAATACAGGAAAATAGAACGCAAATGCTAGCAAAATCGTTCAGTTGTATTGAAAAGCGTGTCAAAATGAACGAGTGAGTCTAATTTATTCTACAATTTTACCATTCTTCTGCAATAACGATTCGATTTTGTCATAAATGTGACAAAATACAGGATAATTCAATGCAAATGCAAGTAATATCGTTCAGTTGTATTGAAAAGCGTGTCAAAATAAACGGCTGAGTCTATTTTATAATACAATTTTACCATTCTTCTGCAAGAACGGCGCGATTTTGTCATGAATGTGACAAAATACAGAAAAATTCAACGCAAATACAATTTTACCATTCTTCTGCAATAACTACTCGATTTTGTCAAAAATGTGACAAAATAAAGGAAAATTCAACGCTAATGCTAGTAATATCGTTCAGAAGTATTGAAAGCGTGTCAAAATAAACGGCTGAGTCTATTTTATTATTCAATTTTACCATTCTTCTGAAATAACGGCGCGATTTTGTCATGAATGAGACAAAATACAGAAAAATGCAACGCAAATGCTGGTAATATCGTTCAGTTGTATTGAAAAGCGTGTCAAAATGAACGACTGAGTATTTTATAATACAAATTTACCATTCTTCTGGAATAGCGGCTCGATTTTGTCAAGAATGCGACAAAATACAGGAAAATAGAACGCAAATGCTAGCAAAATCGTTCAGTTGTATTGAAAAGCGTGTCAAAATGAACGAGTAAGTCTATTTCATTCTACAATTTTACCATTCTTCTGCTATAACGGCTCGATTTTGTCATGAATGTGACAAAATACAGAAAAATTCAACGCAAATGCTGGTAATATCGTTCAGTTGTATTAAAAGCGTGTTAGAATGAACGGCTGAGTCTATTTTATTATACAATTTTACCATTCTTCTGCAATAACGATCCGATTTTGTCAAGAATTTGACAAAATACAGGAAAGTAGAAAGCAAATGCTAGCAATAACGTTCAGTTGTTTTGAAAGGCGTGTCAAAATAAACGGCTGAGTCTATTTTATTATTCAATTTTACCATTCTTCTGAAATAACGGCGCGATTTTGTCATGGATGAGACAAAATACAGGAAAATAGAACGCAAATGCTGCCAAAATCGTTCAGTTGTATTGAAAAGCGTGTCAAAATGAACGAGTGAGTCTATTTCATTCTACAATTTTACCATTCTTCTGCAATAACGATTCGATTTTGTCATAAAAGTGACAAAATACAGGAAAATTCAATGCAAATGCAAGTAATATCGTTCAGTTGTATAGAAAAGCGTGTCAAAATAAACGGCTGAGTCTATTTTATAATACAATTTTACCATTCTTCTGCAAGAACGGCGCGATTTTGTCATGAATGTGACAAAATACAGAAAAATGCAACGCAAATGCTGGTAATATCTTTCAGTAGTATTGAAAAGCGTGTCAAAATGAACGACTGAGTATTTTATTATACAAATTTACCATTCTTCTGGAATAGCGGCTCGATTTTGTCAAGAATGCGACAAAATACAGGAAAATAGAACGCAAATGCTGGTAATATCGTTCAGTTGTATTGAAAAGCGTGTCAAAATGAACGAGTCTATTTCATTCTACAATTTTACCATTCTTCTGCAATAACGGCTCGATTTTGTCATGAATGTTACAAAATACAGAAAACTTCAAAGCAAATGCTGGTAATATCGTTCAGTTGTATTGAAAGCGTGTCAGAATAAACGGCTGAGACTATTTTATAATGCAATTTTACCATTCTTCTGCAAGAACGGCGCGATTTTGTCATGAATGTGACAAAATACAGAAAAATGCAACGCAAATGCTGGTAATATCTTTCAGTTTTATTGAAAAGCGTGTCAAAATGAACGACTGAGTATTTTATAATACAAATTTACCATTCTTCTGGAATAACGGCTCGATTTTGTCAAGAATGCGACAAAATACAGGAAAATTCAACGCAAATGCTAGTAATATGATTCAGAAGTATTGAAAGCGTGTCAAAATAAACGGCTGAGTCTATTTTATTATTCAATTTTACCATTCTTCTGAAATAACGGCGCGATTTTGTCATGGATGAGACAAAATACAGAAAAATGCAACGCAAATGCTGGTAATATCGTTCAGTTGTATTGAAAAGCGTGTCAAAATAAACGGCTGAGTCTATTTTATTATACAATTTTACCATTCTTCTGCAATAACTACTCGATTTTGTCAAAAATGTGACAAAATAAAGGAAAATTCAACGCTAATGCTAGTAATATCGTTCAGAAGTATTGAAAGCGTGTCAAAATAAACGGCTGAGTCTATTTTATTATTCAATTTTACCATTCTTCTGAAATAACGGCGCGATTTTGTCATGAATGAGACAAAATACAGAAAAATGCAACGCAAATGCTGGTAATATCGTTCAGTTGTATTGAAAAGCGTGTCAAAATGAACGACTGAGTATTTTATAATACAAATTTACCATTCTTCTGGAATAGCGGCTCGATTTTGTCAAGAATGCGACAAAATACAGGAAAATAGAACGCAAATGCTAGCAAAATCGTTCAGTTGTATTGAAAAGCGTGTCAAAATGAACGAGTGAGTCTATTTCATTCTACAATTTTACCATTCTTCTGCAATAACGGCTCGATTTTGTCATGAATGTGCAAAATACAGAAAAATTCAACGCAAATGCTGGTAATATCGTTCAGTTGTACTAAAAGCGTGTTAGAATGAACGGCTGAGTCTATTTTATTATACAATTTTACCATTCTTCTGCAATAACGATCCGATTTTGTCAAGAATTTGACAAAATACAGGAAATTAGAAAGCAAATGCTAGCAATAACGTTCAGTTGTTTTGAAAGGCGTGTCAAAATAAGCGACTGAGTCTATTTCATTATACAATTTTACCATTCTTCTGAAATAACGGCGCGATTTTGTCATGAATGTGACAAAATATAGAAAAATGCAACGCAAATGCTGGTGATATCGTTCAGTTGTATTGAAAAGCGTGTCAAAATAAACGGCTGAGGCTATTTTATTATACAATTTTACCATTCTTCTGCAATAACGATCCGATTTTGTGAAGAATTTGACAAAATAAAGGAAAATAGAAAGCAAATGCTAGCAATAACGTTCAGTTGTTTTGAAAGGCGTGTCAAAATAAGCGACTGAGTCCATTTCATTATACAATTTTACCATTCTTCTGCAATAACGATCCGATTTTGTCAAGAATTTGACAAAATACGTGAAAATAGAAAGCAAATGCTAGCAATAACGTTCAGTTGTTTTGAAAGGCGTGTCGAAATAAGCGACTGAGTCTATTTCATTATACAATTTTACCATTCTTCTGCAATAACTACTCGATTCTGTCAACAATGTGACAAAATAAAGGAAAATTCAACGCAAATGCTAGTAATATCGTTCAGAAGTATTGAAAGCGTGTCAAAATAAACGGCTGAGTCTATTTTATTATTCAATTTTACCATTCTTCTGAAATAACGGCGCGATTTTGTCATGGATGAGACAAAATACAGAAAAATGCAACGCAAATGCTGGTAATATCGTTCAGTTGTATTGAAAAGCGTGTCAAAATGAACGACTGAGTATTTTATAATACAAATTTAGCATTCTTCTGGAATAACGGCTCGATTTTGTCAAGAATGCGACAAAATACAGCAAAATAGAACGCAAATGCTAGCAAAATCGTTCAGTTGTATTGAAAAGCGTGTCAAAATGAACGAGTCTATTTCATTCTACAATTTTACCATTCTTCTGCAATAACGGCTCGATTTTGTCATGAATGTGACAAAATACAGAAAACTTCAACGCAAATGCTGGCAATATCGTTCAGTTGTATTGAAAGCGTGTCAGAATAAACGGCTGAGACTATTTTATAATACAATTTTACCATTCTTCTGCAAGAACGGCGCGATTTTGTCATGAATGTGACAAAATACAGAAAAATGCAACGCAAATGCTGGTAATATCTTTCAGTTTTATTGAAAAGCGTGTCAAAATGAACGACTGAGTATTTTATAATACAAATTTACCATTCTTCTGGAATAACGGCTCGATTTTGTCAAGAATGCGACAAAATACAGGAAAATAGAACGCAACTGCTAGCAAAATCGTTCAGTTGTATTGAAAAGCGTGTCAAAATGAACGAGTGAGTCTATCTCATTATACAATTTTACCATTCTTCTGCAATAACGGCTCGATTTTGTCATGAATGTGACAAAATACAGAAAAATTCAACGCAAATGCTGCTAATATCGTTCAGTTGTATTGAAAGAGTTTCAGAATAAACGGCTGAGTCTATTTTATTATACAATTTTACCATTCTTCTGCAATAACGATGCGATTTTGTCAAGAATTTGACAAAATACAGGAAAATAGAAAGCAAATGCTAGCAATAACGTTCAGTAGTATTGAAAGCGTGTCAAAATAAACGGCTGAGTCTATTTTATAATACAATTTTACCATTCTTCTGCAAGAACGGCGCGATTTTGTCATGAATGTGACAAAATACAGAAAAATGCAAAGCAGTGCTGGTAATATCTTTCAGTTTTATTGAAAAGCGTGTCAAAATGAACGACTGAGTATTTTATAATACAAATTTACCATTCTTCTGGAATAACGGCTCGATTTTGTCAAGAATGCGACAAAATACAGGAAAATAGAACGCAAATGCTAGCAAAATCGTTCAGTTGTATTGAAAAGCGTGTCAAAATGAACGAGTGAGTCTATTTCATTATACAATTTTACCATTCTTCTGCAATAACGGCTCGATTTTGTCATGAATGTGACAAAATACAAAAAAATGCAACGCAAATGATGGTAATATCGTCAGTTGTATTGAAAAGCGTGTCAGAATAAACGGCTGAGTCTATTTTATTATACAATTTTACCATTCTTCTGCAATAACGATACGATTTTGTCAAGAATTTGACAAAATACAGGAAAATAGAAAGCAAATGCTAGCAGTAACGTTCAGTTGTTTTGAAAGGCGTGTCGAAATAAGCGACTGAGTCTATTTCATTATACAATTTTACCATTCTTCTGCAATAACTACTCGATTCTGTCAAAAATGTGACAAAATAAAGGAAAATTCAACGCAAATGCTTGTAATATCGTTCAGTAGTATTGAAAGCGTGTCAAAATAAACGGCTGAGTCTATTTTATTATCCAATTTTACCATTCTTCTGAAATAACGGCGCGATTTTGTCATGAATGTGACAAAATACAGAAAAATGCAACGCAAATTCTGGTAATATCGTTCAGTTGTATTGAAAAGCGTGTCAAAATAAACGGCTGAGGCTATTTTATTATACAATTTTACCATTCTTCTGCAATAACGATCCGATTTTGTCAAGAATTTGACAAAATACAGGAAAATAGAAAGCAAATGCTTGCAATAACGTTCTGTTGTTTTGAAAGGCGTGTCAAAATAAGCGACTGAGTCTATTTCATTATACAATTTTACCATTCTTCTGCAAGAACGGCGCGATTTTGTCATGAATGTGATAAAATACAGAAAAATGCAAAGCAAATGCTGGTAATATCTTTCAGTTTTATTGAAAAGCGTGTCAAAATGAACGACTGAGTATTTTATAATACAAATTTACCATTCTTTTGCAATAACGGCTCGATTTTGTCATGAATGTGACAAAATACAGAAAAATTCAACGCAAATGCTGGTAATATCGTTCAGTTGTATTGAAAGCGTGTCAGAATAAACGGCTGAGCCTATTTGATTATACAATTTTACCATTCTTCTGCAATAACGATCCGATTTTGTCAAGAATTTGACAAAATACAGGAAAATAGAAAGCAAATGCTTGCAATAACGTTCAGTTGTTTTGAAAGGCGTGTCAAAATAAGCGACTGAGTCTATTTCATTATACAATTTTACCATTCTTCTGCAATAACGGCTCGATTTTGTCATGAATGTGACAAAATACAGAAAACTTCAACGCAAATGCTAGTAATATCGTTCAGAAGTATTGAAAGCGTGTCAAAATAAACGGCTGAGTCTATTTTATTATTCAATTTTACCATTCTTCTGAAATAACCGCGCGATTTTGTCATGGATGAGACAAAATACAGAAAAATGCAACGCAAATGCTGGTAATATCGTTCAGTTGTATTGAAAAGCGTGTCAAAATGAACGACTGAGTATTTTATAATACAAATTTACCATTCTTCTGGAATAACGGCTCGATTTTGTCATGAATGTGATAAAATACAGAAAAATTCAACGCAAATGCTGCTAATATCGTTCAGTTGTATTGAAAGCGTGTCAGAATAAACGGCTGAGTCTATTTTATTATACAATTTTACCATTCTTCTGCAATAACGATACGATTTTGTCAAGAATTTGACAAAATACAGGAAAATAGAAAGCAAATGCTAGCAGTAACGTTCAGTTGTTTTGAAAGGCGTGTCGAAATAAGCGACTGAGTCTATTTCATTATACAATTTTACCATTCTTCTGCAATAACTACTCGATTCTGTCAAAAATGTGACAAAATAAAGGAAAATTCAACGCAAATGCTTGTAATATCGTTCAGTAGTATTGAAAGCGTGTCAAAATAAACGGCTGAGTCTATTTTATTATCCAATTTTACCATTCTTCTGAAATAACGGCGCGATTTTGTCATGAATGTGACAAAATACAGAAAAATGCAACGCAAATTCTGGTAATATAGTTCAGTTGTATTGAAAAGCGTGTCAAAATAAACGGCTGAGGCTATTTTATTATACAATTTTACCATTCTTCTGCAATAACGATCCGATTTTGTCAAGAATTTGACAAAATACAGGAAAATAGAAAGCAAATGCTTGCAATAACGTTCAGTTGTTTTGAAAGGCGTGTCAAAATAAGCGACTGAGTCTATTTCATTATACAATTTTACCATTCTTCTGCAAGAACGGCGCGATTTTGTCATGAATGTGATAAAATACAGAAAAATGCAAAGCAAATGCTGGTAATATCTTTCAGTTTTATTGAAAAGCGTGTCAAAATGAACGACTGAGTATTTTATAATACAAATTTACCATTCTTTTGCAATAACGGCTCGATTTTGTCATGAATGTGACAAAATACAGAAAAATTCAACGCAAATGCTGGTAATATCGTTCAGTTGTATTGAAAGCGTGTCAGAATAAACGGCTGAGCCTATTTGATTATACAATTTTACCATTCTTCTGCAATAACGATCCGATTTTGTCAAGAATTTGACAAAATACAGGAAAATAGAAAGCAAATGCTTGCAATAACGTTCAGTTGTTTTGAAAGGCGTGTCAAAATAAGCGACTGAGTCTATTTCATTATACAATTTTACCATTCTTCTGCAATAACGGCTCGATTTTGTCATGAATGTGACAAAATACAGAAAACTTCAACGCAAATGCTAGTAATATCGTTCAGAAGTATTGAAAGCGTGTCAAAATAGACGGCTGAGTCTATTTTATTATTCAATTTTACCATTCTTCTGAAATAACCGCGCGATTTTGTCATGGATGAGACAAAATACAGAAAAATGCAACGCAAATGCTGGTAATATCGTTCAGTTGTATTGAAAAGCGTGTCAAAATGAACGACTGAGTATTTTATAATACAAATTTACCATTCTTCTGGAATAACGGCTCGATTTTGTCATGAATGTGATAAAATACAGAAAAATTCAACGCAAATGCTGCTAATATCGTTCAGTTGTATTGAAAGCGTGTCAGAATAAACGGCTGAGTCTATTTTATTATACAATTTTACCATTCTTCTGCAATAACGATACGATTTTGTCAAGAATTTGACAAAATACAGGAAAATAGAAAGCAAATGCTAGCAGTAACGTTCAGTTGTTTTGAAAGGCGTGTCGAAATAAGCGACTGAGTCTATTTCATTATACAATTTTACCATTCTTCTGCAATAACTACTCGATTCTGTAAAAAATGTGACAAAATAAAGGAAAATTCAACGCAAATGCTTGTAATATCGTTCAGTAGTATTGAAAGCGTGTCAAAATAAACGGCTGAGTCTATTTTATTATCCAATTTTACCATTCTTCTGAAATAACGGCGCGATTTTGTCATGAATGTGACAAAATACAGAAAAATGCAACGCAAATTCTGGTAATATCGTTCAGTTGTATTGAAAAGCGTGTCAAAATAAACGGCTGAGGCTATTTTATTATACAATTTTACCATTCTTCTGCAATAACGATCCGATTTTGTCAAGAATTTGACAAAATACAGGAAAATAGAAAGCAAATGCTTGCAATAACGTTCAGTTGTTTTGAAAGGCTTGTCAAAATAAGCGACTGAGTCTATTTCATTATACAATTTTACCATTCTTCTGCAAGAACGGCGCGATTTTGTCATGAATGTGATAAAATACAGAAAAATGCAAAGCAAATGCTGGTAATATCTTTCAGTTTTATTGAAAAGCGTGTCAAAATGAACGACTGAGTATTTTATAATACAAATTTACCATTCTTTTGCAATAACGGCTCGATTTTGTCATGAATGTGACAAAATACAGAAAAATTCAACGCAAATGCTGGTAATATCGTTCAGTTGTATTGAAAGCGTGTCAGAATAAACGGCTGAGCCTATTTGATTATACAATTTTACCATTCTTCTGCAATAACGATCCGATTTTGTCAAGAATTTGACAAAATACAGGAAAATAGAAAGCAAATGCTTGCAATAACGTTCAGTTGTTTTGAAAGGCGTGTCAAAGTAAGCGACTGAGTCTATTTCATTATACAATTTTACCATTCTTCTGCAATAACGGCTCGATTTTGTCATGAATGTGACAAAATACAGAAAACTTCAACGCAAATGCTAGTAATATCGTTCAGAAGTATTGAAAGCGTGTCAAAATAAACGGCTGAGTCTATTTTATTATTCAATTTTACCATTCTTCTGAAATAACCGCGCGATTTTGTCATGGATGAGACAAAATACAGAAAAATTCAACGCAAATGCTGCTAATATCGTTCAGTTGTATTGAAAGCGTGTCAGAATAAACGGCTGAGTCTATTTTATTATACAATTTTACCATTCTTCTGCAATAACGATCCGATTTTGTCAAGAATGCGACAAAATACAGGAAAATAGAACGCAAATGCTAGCAAAATCGTTCAGTTGTATTGAAAAGCGTGTCAAAATGAACGAGTGAGTCTATCTCATTATACAATTTTACCATTCTTCTGCAATAACGGCTCGATTTTGTCATGAATGTGATAAAATACAGAAAAATTCAACGCAAATGCTGCTAATATCGTTCAGTTGTATTGAAAGCGTGTCAGAATAAACGGCTGAGTCTATTTTATTATACAATTTTACCATTCTTCTGCAATAACGATCCGATTTTGTCAAGAATTTGACAAAATACAGGAAAATAGAAAGCAAATGCTTGCAATAACGTTCAGTTGTTTTGAAAGGCGTGTCAAAATAAGCGACTGAGTCTATTTCATTATACAATTTTACCATTCTTCTGCAATAACTACTCGATTTTGTCAAAAATGTGACAAAATAAAGGAAAATTCAACGCAAATGCTAGTAATATGGTTCAGAAGTATTGAAAGCGTGTCAAAATAAACGGCTGAGTTTATTTTATTATTCAATTTTACCATTCTTCTGAAATAACGGCGCGATTTTGTCATGGATGAGACAAAATGCAGGAAAATAGAATGCAAATGCTAGCAAAATCGTTCAGTTGTATTGAAAAGCGTGTCAAAATAAACGAGTGAGTCTGTTTCATTCTACAATTTTACCATTCTTCTGCAATAACGATTCGATTTTGTCATAAATGTGACAAAATACAGGAAAATTCAATGCAAATGCAAGTACATAATATCGTTCAGTTGTATTGAAAAGCGTGTCAAAATAGACGGCTGAGTCTATTTTATAATACAATTTTACCATTCTTCTGCAAGAACGGCGCGATTTTGTCATGAATGTGACAAAATACAGAAGAATGCAACGCTAATGCTGGTAATATCTTTCAGTTGTATTGAAAAGCGTGTCAAAATGAACGACTTAGTATTTTATCATACAAATTTACCATTCTTCTGGAATAGCGGCTCGATTTTGTCAAGAATGCGACAAAATACAGGAAAATAGAACGCAAATGCTAGCAAAATCGTTCAATTGTATTGAAAAGCGTGTCAAAATGAACGAGTGAGTCTATTTCATTCTACAATTTTACCATTCTTCTGGAATAGCGGCTCGATTTTGTCAAGAATGCGACAAAATACTGGAAAATAGAACGCAAATGCTAGCAAAATCGTTCAGTTGTATTGAAAAGCGTGTCAAAATGAACGAATGAGTCTATTTCATTATACAATTTTACCATTCTTCTGCAATAACGGCTCGATTTTGTCATGAATGTGACAAAATACAGAAAAATTCAACGCAAATGCTGGTAATATCGTTCAGTTGTATTGAAAGCGTTTCAGAATAAACGGCTGAGTCTATTTTATTATACAATTTTACCATTCTTCCGCAATAACGATCCGATTTTGTCAAGAATTTGACAAATTACAGGAAAACAGAAATCAAATGCTAACAATAACGTTCAGTTGTTTTGAAAGGCGTGTCAAAATAAGCGACTGAGTCTATTTCATTATACAATTTTACCATTCTTCTTCAATAACTACTCGATTTTGTCAAAAATGTGACAAAATAAAGGAAAATACAACGCAAATGCTAGTAATATCGTTCAGAAGTATTGAAAGCATGTCAAAATAAACGGCTGAGTCTATTTTATTATACAATTTTACCATTCTTCTGCAATAACTATCCGATTTTGTCAAGAATTTGACAAAATACAGGAAAATAGAAAGCAAATGCTAGCAATAACGTTCAGTTGTTTTGAAAGGCGTGTCAAAATAAGCGACTGAGTCTATTTCATTATAGAATTTTACCATTCTCCTGCAATAACGGCTCGATTTTGTCAAGAATGCGACAAAATACAGGAAAATAGGACGCAAATGCTAGCGAAATCGTTTAGTTGTATTGAAAAGCGTGTCAAAATGAACGACTGAGTATTTTATAATACAATTTTACCATTCTTCTGCAATAACTACTCGATTCTGTCAAAAATGTGACAAAATAAAGGAAAATTCAACGCAAATGCTTGTAATATCGTTCAGTTGTATTGAAAAGCGTGTCAAAATAAACGGCTGAGGCTCTTTTATTATACAATTTTACCATTCTTCCGCAGTAACGATCGGATTTTGTCAAGAATTTGACAAAATACAGGAAAATAGAAAGCAAATGCTAGCAATAACGTTCAGTTGTTTTGAAAGGCGTGTCAAAATAAGCGACTGAGTCTATTTCATTATACAATTTTACCATTCTTCTGCAATAACGGCTCGATTTTGTCAAGAATGCGACAAAATATAGGAAAATAGGACGCAAATGCTAGCAAAATCGTTTAGTTGTATTGAAAAGCGTGTCAAAATGAACGACTGAGTATTTTATAATACAATTTTTCCATTCTTCTGCAATAACTACTCGATTCTGTCAAAAATGTGACAAAATAAAGGAAAATTCAACGCAAATGCTTGTAATATCGTTCAGTTGTATTGAAAAGCGTGTCAAAATAAACGGCTGAGGCTATTTTATTATCCAATTTTACCATTCTTCCGCAGTAACGATCCGATTTTGTCAAGAATTTGACAAAATACAGGAAAATAGAAAGCAAATGCTAGCAATAACGTTCAGTTGTTTTGAAAGGCGTGTCAAAATAAGCGACTGAGTCTATTTCATTATACAATTTTACCATTCTTCTGCAATAACGGCTCGATTTTGTCAGGAATGCGACAAAATATAGGAAAATAGGACGCAAATGCTAGCAAAGTCGTTTAGTTGTATTGAAAAGCGTGTCAAAATGAACGACTGAGTATTTTATAATACAATTTTTCCATTCTTCTGCAATAACTACTCGATTCTGTCAAAAATGTGACAAAATAAAGGAAAATTCAACGCAAATGCTTGTAATATTGTTCAGTTGTATTGAAAAGCGTGTCAAAATAAACGGCTGAGGCTATTTTATTATCCAATTTTACCATTCTTCCGCAGTAACGATCCGATTTTGTCAAGAATTTGACAAAATACAGGAAAATAGAAAGCAAATGCTAGCAATAACGTTCAGTTGTTTTGAAAGGCGTGTCAAAATAAGCGACTGAGTCTATTTCATTATAGAATTTTACCATTCTCCTGCAATAACGGCACGATTTTGTCAAGAATGCGACAAAATACAGGAAAATAGGACGCAAATGCTAGCGAAATCGTTTAGTTGTATTGAAAAGCGTGTCAAAATGAACGACTGAGGCGATTTTATTATACAATTTTACCATTCTTCTGCAATAACGATCCGACTTTGTGAAGAATTTGACAAAATACAGGAAAATAGAAAGCAAATGCTAGCAATAACGTTCAGTTGTTTTGAAAGGCGTGTCAAAATAAGCGACTGAGTCTATTTCATTATACAATTTTACCATTCTTCTGCAATAACTACTCGATTTTGTCAAAAATGTGACAAAATAAAGGAAAATTCAACGCAAATGCTAGTTATATCGTTCAGAAGTATTGAAAGCATGTCAAAATAAACGGCTGAGTCTATTTTATTAGACAATTTTACCATTCTCCTGCAATAACGGCTCGATTTTGTCAAGAATGCGACAAAATACAGGAAAATAGGACGCAAATGCTAGCAAAATCGTTCAGTTGTATTGAAAAGCGTGTCAAAATGAACGAGTGAGTCTATTTCATTATACAATTTTACCATTCTTCTGCAATAACGATCCGATTTTGTCAAGAATTTGACAAAATACAGGAAAATAGAAAGCAAATGCTTGCAATAACGTTCAGTTGTTTTGAAAGGCGTGTCAAAATAAGCGACTGAGTCTATTTCATTATACAATTTTACCATTCTTCTGCAATAACTACTCGATTTTGTCAAAAATGTGACAAAATAAAGGAAAATTCAACGCAAATGCTAGTAATATGGTTCAGAAGTATTGAAAGCGTGTCAAAATAAACGGCTGAGTTTATTTTATTATTCAATTTTACCATTCTTCTGAAATAACGGCGCGATTTTGTCATGGATGAGACAAAATGCAGGAAAATAGAATGCAAATGCTAGCAAAATCGTTCAGTTGTATTGAAAAGCGTGTCAAAATAAACGAGTGAGTCTGTTTCATTCTACAATTTTACCATTCTTCTGCAATAACGATTCGATTTTGTCATAAATGTGACAAAATACAGGAAAATTCAATGCAAATGCAAGTACATAATATCGTTCAGTTGTATTGAAAAGCGTGTCAAAATAGACGGCTGAGTCTATTTTATAATACAATTTTACCATTCTTCTGCAAGAACGGCGCGATTTTGTCATGAATGTGACAAAATACAGAAGAATGCAACGCTAATGCTGGTAATATCTTTCAGTTGTATTGAAAAGCGTGTCAAAATGAACGACTTAGTATTTTATCATACAAATTTACCATTCTTCTGGAATAGCGGCTCGATTTTGTCAAGAATGCGACAAAATACAGGAAAATAGAACGCAAATGCTAGCAAAATCGTTCAATTGTATTGAAAAGCGTGTCAAAATGAACGAGTGAGTCTATTTCATTCTACAATTTTACCATTCTTCTGGAATAGCGGCTCGATTTTGTCAAGAATGCGACAAAATACTGGAAAATAGAACGCAAATGCTAGCAAAATCGTTCAGTTGTATTGAAAAGCGTGTCAAAATGAACGAATGAGTCTATTTCATTATACAATTTTACCATTCTTCTGCAATAACGGCTCGATTTTGTCATGAATGTGACAAAATACAGAAAAATTCAACGCAAATGCTGGTAATATCGTTCAGTTGTATTGAAAGCGTTTCAGAATAAACGGCTGAGTCTATTTTATTATACAATTTTACCATTCTTCCGCAATAACGATCCGATTTTGTCAAGAATTTGACAAATTACAGGAAAACAGAAATCAAATGCTAACAATAACGTTCAGTTGTTTTGAAAGGCGTGTCAAAATAAGCGACTGAGTCTATTTCATTATACAATTTTACCATTCTTCTTCAATAACTACTCGATTTTGTCAAAAATGTGACAAAATAAAGGAAAATACAACGCAAATGCTAGTAATATCGTTCAGAAGTATTGAAAGCATGTCAAAATAAACGGCTGAGTCTATTTTATTATACAATTTTACCATTCTTCTGCAATAACTATCCGATTTTGTCAAGAATTTGACAAAATACAGGAAAATAGAAAGCAAATGCTAGCAATAACGTTCAGTTGTTTTGAAAGGCGTGTCAAAATAAGCGACTGAGTCTATTTCATTATAGAATTTTACCATTCTCCTGCAATAACGGCTCGATTTTGTCAAGAATGCGACAAAATACAGGAAAATAGGACGCAAATGCTAGCGAAATCGTTTAGTTGTATTGAAAAGCGTGTCAAAATGAACGACTGAGTATTTTATAATACAATTTTACCATTCTTCTGCAATAACTACTCGATTCTGTCAAAAATGTGACAAAATAAAGGAAAATTCAACGCAAATGCTTGTAATATCGTTCAGTTGTATTGAAAAGCGTGTCAAAATAAACGGCTGAGGCTCTTTTATTATACAATTTTACCATTCTTCCGCAGTAACGATCGGATTTTGTCAAGAATTTGACAAAATACAGGAAAATAGAAAGCAAATGCTAGCAATAACGTTCAGTTGTTTTGAAAGGCGTGTCAAAATAAGCGACTGAGTCTATTTCATTATACAATTTTACCATTCTTCTGCAATAACGGCTCGATTTTGTCAAGAATGCGACAAAATATAGGAAAATAGGACGCAAATGCTAGCAAAATCGTTTAGTTGTATTGAAAAGCGTGTCAAAATGAACGACTGAGTATTTTATAATACAATTTTTCCATTCTTCTGCAATAACTACTCGATTCTGTCAAAAATGTGACAAAATAAAGGAAAATTCAACGCAAATGCTTGTAATATCGTTCAGTTGTATTGAAAAGCGTGTCAAAATAAACGGCTGAGGCTATTTTATTATCCAATTTTACCATTCTTCCGCAGTAACGATCCGATTTTGTCAAGAATTTGACAAAATACAGGAAAATAGAAAGCAAATGCTAGCAATAACGTTCAGTTGTTTTGAAAGGCGTGTCAAAATAAGCGACTGAGTCTATTTCATTATACAATTTTACCATTCTTCTGCAATAACGGCTCGATTTTGTCAGGAATGCGACAAAATATAGGAAAATAGGACGCAAATGCTAGCAAAGTCGTTTAGTTGTATTGAAAAGCGTGTCAAAATGAACGACTGAGTATTTTATAATACAATTTTTCCATTCTTCTGCAATAACTACTCGATTCTGTCAAAAATGTGACAAAATAAAGGAAAATTCAACGCAAATGCTTGTAATATTGTTCAGTTGTATTGAAAAGCGTGTCAAAATAAACGGCTGAGGCTATTTTATTATCCAATTTTACCATTCTTCCGCAGTAACGATCCGATTTTGTCAAGAATTTGACAAAATACAGGAAAATAGAAAGCAAATGCTAGCAATAACGTTCAGTTGTTTTGAAAGGCGTGTCAAAATAAGCGACTGAGTCTATTTCATTATAGAATTTTACCATTCTCCTGCAATAACGGCACGATTTTGTCAAGAATGCGACAAAATACAGGAAAATAGGACGCAAATGCTAGCGAAATCGTTTAGTTGTATTGAAAAGCGTGTCAAAATGAACGACTGAGGCGATTTTATTATACAATTTTACCATTCTTCTGCAATAACGATCCGACTTTGTGAAGAATTTGACAAAATACAGGAAAATAGAAAGCAAATGCTAGCAATAACGTTCAGTTGTTTTGAAAGGCGTGTCAAAATAAGCGACTGAGTCTATTTCATTATACAATTTTACCATTCTTCTGCAATAACTACTCGATTTTGTCAAAAATGTGACAAAATAAAGGAAAATTCAACGCAAATGCTAGTTATATCGTTCAGAAGTATTGAAAGCATGTCAAAATAAACGGCTGAGTCTATTTTATTAGACAATTTTACCATTCTCCTGCAATAACGGCTCGATTTTGTCAAGAATGCGACAAAATACAGGAAAATAGGACGCAAATGCTAGCAAAATCGTTCAGTTGTATTGAAAAGCGTGTCAAAATGAACGAGTGAGTCTATTTCATTATACAATTTTACCATTCTTCTGCAATAACGGCTCGATTTTGTCATGAATGTGACAAAATACAGAAAAATTCAACGCAAATGCTGGTAATATCGTTCAGTTGTATTGCAAGCGTCTCAGAATAATCGGCTGAGTCTATTTTATTATACAATTTTACCATTCTTCTGCAAAAACGATTCGATTTTGTCATAAATGTGAAAAAATACAGGATAATTCAACGCAAATGCTAGTAATATCGTTCAGAAGTATTGAAAGCATGTCAAAATAAACGGCTGAGTCTATTTTATTATACAATTTTTCCATTCTCCTGCAATAACGGCTCGATTTTGTCAAGAATGCGACAAAATACAGGAAAATAGGACGCAAATGATAGCAAAATCGTTCAGTTGTATTGAAAAGCGTGTCAAAATGAACGAGTGAGTCTATTTCAATATACAATTTTACCATTCTTCAGCAATAACTACTCGATTCTGTCAAAAATGTGACAAAATACAGGAAAATTCAACGCAAATGCTTGTAATATCGTTCAGTAGTATTGAAAGCGTATCAAAATAAACGGCTGAGGCGATTTTATTATACAATTTTACCATTCTTCTGCAATAACGATCCGATTTTGTGAAGAATTTGACAAAATACAGGAAAATAGAAAGCAAAAGCTAGCAATAACGTTCAGTTGTTTTGAAAGGCGTGTCAAAATAAGCGACTGAGTCTATTTCATTATACAATTTTACCATTCTTCTGCAATAACTACTCGATTTTGTCAAAAATGTGACAAAATAAAGGAAAATTCAACGCAAATGCTAGTTATATCGTTCAGAAGTATTGAAAGCATGTCAAATTTACCATTCTTTTGGAATAACGGCTCGATTTTGTCAAGAATGCGACAAAATACAGGAAAATAGAACGCAAATGCTAGCAAAATCGTTCAGTTGTATTGAAAAGCGTGTCAAAATAAGCGGCTGAGTCTATTTTATTATACAATTTTACCATTCTCCTGCAATAACGGCTCGATTTTGTCAAGAATGCGACAAAATACAGGAAAATAGGACGCAAATGCTAGCAAAATCGTTCAGTTGTATTGAAAAGCGTGTCAAAATGAACGAGTGAGTCTATTTCATTATACAATTTTACCATTCTTCTGCAATAACGGCTCGATTTTGTCATGAATGTGACAAAATACAGAAAAATTCAACGCAAATGCTGGTAATATCGTTCAGTTGTATTGCAAGCGTCTCAGAATAATCGGCTGAGTCTATTTTATTATACAATTTTACCATTCTTCTGCAAAAACGATTCGATTTTGTCATAAATGTGAAAAAATACAGGATAATTCAACGCAAATGCTGGTAATATCTTTCAGTTGTATTGAAAAGCGTGTCAAAATGAACGACTGAGTATTTTATAATACAAATTTACCATTCTTCTGGAATAACGGCTCGATTTTGTCAAGAATTTGACAAAATACAGGAAAATAGAAAGCAAATGCTAGCAATAACGTTCAGTTGTTTTGAAAGGCGTGTCAAAATAAGCGACTGAGTCTATTTCATTATACAAATTTACCATTCTTCTGCAATACCGATCCGATTTTGTCAAGAATTTGACAAAATACAGGAAAATAGAAAGCAAATGCTAGCAAAATCGTTTAGTTGTATTGAAAAGCGTGTCAAAATGAACGACTGAGGATTTTATAATACAAATTTACCATTCTTCTGGAATAACGGCTCGATTTTGTCAAGAATGCGACAAAATACTGGAAAATAGAACGCAAATGCTAGCAAAATCGTTCAGTTGTATTGAAAAGCGTGTCAAAATGAACGAGTGAGTCTATTTCATTATGCAATTTTACCATTCTTCTGCAATAACGGCTCGATTTTGTCATGAATGTGACAAAATACAGAAAAATTCAACGCAAATGCTGGTAATATCGTTCAGTTGTATTGAAAGCGTTTCTGAATAAACGGCTGAGTCTATTTTATTTTACAATTTTACCATTCTTCTGCAATAACGACTCGATTTTGTCATGAATGTGAAAAAATACAGGATAATTCAACGCAAATGCTGGTAATATCTTTCAGTTGTATTGAAAAGCGTGTCAAAATAAGCGACTGAGTCTATTTCATTATCCAATTTTACCATTCTTCTGCAATAACTACTCGATTTTGTCAAAAATGTGACAAAATAAAGGAAAATTCAACGCATATGCTAGTAATATCGTTCAGAAGTATTGAAAGCATGTCAAAATAAACGGCTGAGTCTATTTTATTATACAATTTTACCATTCTCCTGCAATAACGGCTCGATTTTGTCAAGAATGCGACAAAATACAGGAAAATAGGACGCAAATGCTAGCAAAATCGTTCAGTTGTATTGATAAGCGTGTCAAAATGAACGAGTGAGTCTATTTCATTATACAATTTTACCATTCTTCTGCAATAACGGCTCGATTTTGTCATGAATGTGACAAAATACAGAAAAATTCAACGCAAATGCTGGTAATATCGTTCAGTTGTATTGCAAGCGTCTCAGAATAATCGGCTGAGTCTATTTTATTATACAATTTTACCATTCTTCCGCAATAACGATCCGAATTTGTCAAGAATTTGACAAATTACAGGAAAACAGAAATCAAATGCTAGCAATAACGTTCAGTTGTTTTGAAAGGCGTGTCAAAATAAGCGACTAAGTCTATTTCATTATACAATTTTACCATTCTTCTGCAATAACTACTCGATTTTGTCAAAAATGTGACAAAATAAAGGAAAATTCAACGCAAATGCTAGTAATATCGTTCAGAAGTATTGAAAGCATGTCAAAATAAACGGCTGAGTCTATTTTATTATACAATTTTACCATTCTTCTGCAATACCGATCCGATTTTGTTAAGAATTTGACAAAATACAGGAATATAGAAAGCAAATGCTAGCAATAACGTTCAGTTGTTTTGAAAGGCGTGTCAAAATAAGCGACTGAGTCTATTTCATTATACAATTTTACCATTCTCCTGCAAAAACGGCTCGATTTTGTCAAGAATGCGACAAAATACAGGAAAATAGGACGCAAATGCTAGCAAAATCGTTTAGTTGTATTGAAAAGCGTGTCAAAATGAACGACTGAGGATTTTATAATACAAATTTACCATTCTTCTGGAATAACGGCTCGATTTTGTCAAGAATGCGACAAAATACTGGAAAATAGAACGCAAATGCTAGCAAAATCGTTCAGTTGTATTGAAAAGCGTGTCAAAATGAACGAGTGAGTCTATTTCATTATGCAATTTTACCATTCTTCTGCAATAACGGCTCGATTTTGTCATGAATGTGACAAAATACAGAAAAATTCAACGCAAATGCTGGTAATATCGTTCAGTTGTATTGAAGGCGTTTCTGAATAAACGGCTGAGTCTATTTTATTTTACAATTTTACCATTCTTCTGCAATAACGACTCGATTTTGTCATGAATGTGACAAAATACAGAAAAATTCAACGCAAATGCTGGTAATATCGTTCAATTGTATTGAAAGCGTTTCAGAATAAACGGCTGAGTCTATTTTATTTTACAATTTTACCATTCTTCTGCAATAACGATCCGATTTTGTCAAGAATTTGACAAAATACAGGAAAATAGAAAGCAAATGCTAGCAATAACGTTCAGTTGTTTTGAAAGGCGTGTCAAAATAAGCGACTGAGTCTATTTCATTATACAATTTTACCATTCTCCTGCAATAACGGCTCGATTTTGTCATGAATGTGACAAAATAACGAAAAATTCAACGCAAATGCTGGTAATATCTTTCAGTTATATTGAAAAGCGTGTCAAAATGAACGACTGAGTATTTTATAATACAAATTTACCATTCTTTTGGAATAACGGCTCGATTTTGTCAAGAATGCGACAAAATACAGGAAAATAGAACGCAAATGCTAGCAAAATCGTTCAGTTGTATTGAAAAGCGTGTCAAAATAAGCGACTGAGTCTATTTCATTATACAATTTTACCATTCTTCTGCAATAACTACACGATTTTGTCAAAAATGTGACAAAATAAAGGAGAATTCAACGCAAATGCTTGAAATATCGTTCAGTAGTATTGAAAAGCGTGTCAAAATAAACGGCTGAGGCTATTTTATTATACAATTTTACCATTCTTCCGCAATAACGATCCGATTTTGTCAAGAATTTGACAAATTACAGGAAAACAGAAATCAAATGCTAACAATAACGTTCAGTTGTTTTGGAAGGCGTGTCAAAATAAGCGACTGAGTCTATTTCATTATACAATTTTACCATTCTTCTGCAATAACGATCCGATTTTGTCAAAAATGTGACAAAATAAAGGAAAATTCAACGCAAATGCTAGTAATATCGTTCAGAAGTATTGAAAGCATGTCAAAATAAACGGCTGAGTCTATTTTATTATACAATTTTACCATTCTCCTGCAATAACGGCTCGATTTTGTCAAGAATGCGACAAAATACAGGAAAATAGGACGCAAATGCTAGCAAAATCGTTCAGTTGTATTGAAAAGCGTGTCAAAATGAACGAGTGAGTCTATTTCATTATACAATTTTACCATTCTTCTGCAATAACGGCTCGATTTTGTCATGAATGTGACAAAATACAGAAAAATTCAACGCAAATGCTGGTAATATCGTTCAGTTGTATTGCAAGCGTCTCAGAATAATCGGCTGAGTCTATTTTATTATACAATTTTACCATTCTTCTGCAAAAACGATTCGATTTTGTCATAAATGTGAAAAAATACAGGATAATTCAACGCAAATGCTGGTAATATCTTTCAGTTGTATTGAAAAGCGTGTCAAAATGAACGACTGAGTATTTTATAATACAAATTTACCATTCTTCTGGAATAACGGCTCGATTTTGTCAAGAATTTGACAAAATACAGGAAAATAGAAAGCAAATGCTAGCAATAACGTTCAGTTGTTTTGAAAGGCGTGTCAAAATAAGCGACTGAGTCTATTTCATTATACAATTTTACCATTCTTCCGCAATAACGATCCGATTTTGTCAAGAATTTGACAAATTACAGGAAAACAGAAATCAAATGCTAACAATAACGTTCAGTTGTTTTGAAAAGCGTGTCAAAATAAGCGACTGAGTCTATTTCATTATACAATTTTACCATTCTTCTGCAATAACTACTCGATTTTGTCAAAAATGTGACAAAATAAAGGAAAATTCAACGCAAATGCTAGTAATATCGTTCAGAAGTATTGAAAGCATGTCAAAATAAACGGCTGAGTCTATTTTATTATACAATTTTACCATTCTTCTGCAATAACGATCCGATTTTGTCAAGAATTTGACAAAATACAGGAAAATAGAAAGCAAATGCTAGCAATAACGTTCAGTTGTTTTGAAAGGCGTGTCAAAATAAGCGACTGAGTCTATTTCATTATACAATTTTACCATTCTCCTGAAATAACGGCTCGATTTTGTCAAGAATGCGACAAAATACTGGAAAATAGAACGCAAATGCTAGCAAAATCGTTCAGTTGTATTGAAAAGCGTGTCAAAATGAACGAGTGAGTCTATTTCATTATACAATTTTACCATTCTTCTGCAATAACGATCCGATTTTGTCAAGAATTTGACAAAATACAGGAAAATAGAAAGCAAATGCTAGCAATAACGTTCAGTTGTATTGAAAGCGTTTCAGAATAAACGGCTGAGTCTATTTTATTTTACAATTTTACCATTCTTCTGCAATAACGATCCGATTTTGTCAAGAATTTGACAAAATACAGGAAAATAAGAAGTAAATGCTAGCAATAACGTTCAGTTGTTTTGAAAGGCGTGTCAAAATGAACGAGTGAGTCTATTTCATTATCCAATTTTACCATTCTTCTGCAATAACGGCACGATTTTGTCATGAATGTGACAAAATACAGAAAAATTGAACGCAAATGCTGGTAATATCGTTCAGTTGTATTGCAAGCTTCTCAGAATAATCGGCTGAGTCTATTTTATTATACAAATTTACCATTCTTCTGGAATAGCGGCTCGATTTTGTCAAGAATGCGACAAAATACAGGAAAATAGAACGCAAATGCTAGCAAAATCGTTCAGTTGTATTGAAAAGCGTGTCAAAATGAACGAGTGAGTCTATTTTATTCTACAATTTTACCATTCTTCTGCAATAACGGCTCGATTTTGTCATGAATGTGACAAAATACAGAAAAATTCAACGCATATGCTGGTAATATCGTTCAGTTGTATTGAAAGCGTGTCAGAATAAACGGCTGAGACTATTTTATAATACAATTTTACCATTCTTCTGCAAGAACGGCGCGATTTTGTCATGAATGTGACAAAATACAGAAAAATGCAACGCAAATGCTGGTAATATCTTTCAGTTGTATTGAAAAGCGTGTCAAAATAAACGACTGAGTATTTTATAATACAAATTTACCATTCTTCTGGAATAGCTGCTCGATTTTGTCAAGAATGCGACAAAATACAGGAAAATAGAACGCAAATGCTAGCAAAATTGTTCCGTTGTATTGAAAAGCGTGTCAAAATGAACGAGTGAGTCTATTTCATTCTACAATTTTACCATTCTTCTGCAATAACGGCCCGATTTTGTCATGAATGTGACAAAATACAGAAAAATTCAACGCAAATGCTGGTAAAATCGTTCAGTTGTATTGAAGGCGTGTTAGAATAAACGGTTGAGTCTATTTTATTATACAATTTTACCATTCTTCTGCAATAACTACTCGATTTTGTCAAAAATGTGACAAAATAAAGGAAAATTCAACGCAAATGCTGGTAATATCGTTCAGTTGTATTGAGAGCGTGTTATAATGAACGGCTGAGTCTATTTTATTATACAATTTTACCATTCTTCTGCAATAACGATCCGATTTTGTCAAGAATTTGACAAAATACAGGAAAATAGAAAGCAAATGCTAGCAATAACGTTCAGTTGTTTTGAAAGGCGTGTCAAAATAAGCGACTGAGTCTATTTCATTATACAATTTTACCATTCTCCTGAAATAACGGCTCGATTTTGTCAAGAATGCGACAAAATACTGGAAAATAGAACGCAAATGCTAGCAAAATCGTTCAGTTGTATTGAAAAGCGTGTCAAAATGAACGAGTGAGTCTATTTCATTATACAATTTTACCATTCTTCTGCAATAACGATCCGATTTTGTCAAGAATTTGACAAAATACAGGAAAATAGAAAGCAAATGCTAGCAATAACGTTCAGTTGTATTGAAAGCGTTTCAGAATAAACGGCTGAGTCTATTTTATTTTACAATTTTACCATTCTTCTGCAATAACGATCCGATTTTGTCAAGAATTTGACAAAATACAGGAAAATATGAAGTAAATGCTAGCAATAACGTTCAGTTGTTTTGAAAGGCGTGTCAAAATGAACGAGTGAGTCTATTTCATTATCCAATTTTACCATTCTTCTGCAATAACGGCGCGATTTTGTCATGAATGTGACAAAATACAGAAAAATGCAACGCAAATGCTGGTAATATCTTTCAGTTGTATTGAAAAGCGTTTCAAAATAAACGACTGAGTATTTTATAATACAAATTTACCATTCTTCTGGAATAGCTGCTCGATTTTGTCAAGAATGCGACAAAATACAGGAAAATAGAACGCAAATGCTAGCAAAATTGTTCAGTTGTATTGAAAAGCGTGTCAAAATGAACGAGTGAGTCTATTTCATTCTACAATTTTACCATTCTTCTGCAATAACGGCCCGATTTTGTCATGAATGTGACAAAATACAGAAAAATTCAACGCAAATGCTGGTAAAATCGTTCAGTTGTATTGAAGGCGTGTTAGAATAAACGGTTGAGTCTATTTTATTATACAATTTTACCATTCTTCTGCAATAACTACTCGATTTTGTCAAAAATGTGACAAAATAAAGGAAAATTCAACGCAAATGCTGGTAATATCGTTCAGTTGTATTGAGAGCGTGTTATAATGAACGGCTGAGTCTATTTTATTATACAATTTTACCATTCTTCTGCAATAACGATCCGATTTTGTCAAGAATTTGACAAAATACAGGAAAATAGAAAGCAAATGCTAGCAATAACGTTCAGTTGTTTTGAAAGGCGTGTCAAAATAAGCGACTGAGTCTATTTCATTATACAATTTTACCATTCTCCTGAAATAACGGCTCGATTTTGTCAAGAATGCGACAAAATACTGGAAAATAGAACGCAAATGCTAGCAAAATCGTTCAGTTGTATTGAAAAGCGTGTCAAAATGAACGAGTGAGTCTATTTCATTATACAATTTTACCATTCTTCTGCAATAACGATCCGATTTTGTCAAGAATTTGACAAAATACAGGAAAATAGAAAGCAAATGCTAGCAATAACGTTCAGTTGTATTGAAAGCGTTTCAGAATAAACGGCTGAGTCTATTTTATTTTACAATTTTACCATTCTTCTGCAATAACGATCCGATTTTGTCAAGAATTTGACAAAATACAGGAAAATATGAAGTAAATGCTAGCAATAACGTTCAGTTGTTTTGAAAGGCGTGTCAAAATGAACGAGTGAGTCTATTTCATTATCCAATTTTACCATTCTTCTGCAATAACGGCGCGATTTTGTCATGAATGTGACAAAATACAGAAAAATGCAACGCAAATGCTGGTAATATCTTTCAGTTGTATTGAAAAGCGTGTCAAAATGAACGACTGAGTATTTTATAATACAAATTTACCATTCTTCTGGAATAGCGGCTCGATTTTGTCATGAATGTGACAAAATACAGAAAAATTTAACGCAAATGCTGCTAATATCGTTCAGTTGTATTGAAAGCGTGTCAGAATAAACGGCTGAGTCTATTTTATTATACAATTTTACCATTCTTCTGCAATAACGATCCGATTTTGTCAAGAATTTGACAAAATACAGGAAAATAGAAAGCAAATGCTTGCAATAACGTTCAGTTGTTTTGAAAGGCGTGTCAAAATAAGCGACTGAGTCTATTTCATTATACAATTTTACCATTCTTCTGCAATAACTACTCGATTTTGTCAAAAATGTGACAAAATAAAGGAAAATTCAACGCAAATGCTAGTAATATGATTCAGAAGTATTGAAAGCGTGTCAAAATAAACGGCTGAGTCTATTTTATTATTCAATTTTACCATTCTTCTGAAATAACGGCGCGATTTTGTCATGGATGAGACAAAATACAGGAAAATAGAACGCAAATGCTGGCAAAATCGTTCAGTTGTATTGAAAAGCGTGTCAAAATGAACGAGTGAGTCTATTTCATTCTACAATTTTACCATTCTTCTGCAATAACGATTCGATTTTGTCATAAAAGTGACAAAATACAGGAAAATTCAATGCAAATGCAAGTAATATCGTTCAGTTGTATAGAAAAGCGTGTCAAAATAAACGGCTGAGTCTATTTTATAATACAATTTTACCATTCTTCTGCAAGAACGGCGCGATTTTGTCATGAATGTGACAAAATACAGAAAAATGCAACGCAAATGCTGGTAATATCTTTCAGTAGTATTGAAAAGCGTGTCAAAATGAACGACTGAGTATTTTATAATACAAATTTACCATTCTTCTGGAATAGCGGCTCGATTTTGTCAAGAATGCGACAAAATACAGGAAAATAGAACGCAAATGCTAGCAAAATCGTTCAGTTGTATTGAAAAGCGTGTCAAAATGAACGAGTCTATTTCATTCTACAATTTTACCATTCTTCTGCAATAACGGCTCGATTTTGTCATGAATGTTACAAAATACAGAAAACTTCAAAGCAAATGCTGGTAATATCGTTCAGTTGTATTGAAAGCGTGTCAGAATAAACGGCTGAGACTATTTTATAATGCAATTTTACCATTCTTCTGCAAGAACGGCGCGATTTTGTCATGAATGTGACAAAATACAGAAAAATGCAACGCAAATGCTGGTAATATCTTTCAGTTTTATTGAAAAGCGTGTTAAAATGAACGAGTGAGTCTATCTCATTTTACAATTTTACCATTCTTCTGCAATAACTACTCGATTTTGTCAAAAATGTGACAAAATAAAGGAAAATTCAACGCAAATGCTAGTAATATGATTCAGAAGTATTGAAAGCGTGTCAAAATAAACGGCTGAGTCTATTTTATAATACAATTTTACCATTCTTCTGCAAGAACGGCGCGATTTTGTCATGAATGTGACAAAATACAGAAAAATGCAACGCAAATCCTGGTAATATCTTTCAGTTGTATTGAAAAGCGTGTCAAAATGAACGACTGAGTATTTTATAATACAAATTTACCATTCTTCTGGAATAGCGGCTCGATTTTGTCAAGAATGCGACAAAATACAGGAAAATAGAACGCAAATGCTAGCAAAATCGTTCAGTTGTATTGAAAAGCGTGTCAAAATGTACGAGTGAGTCTATTTCATTCTACAATTTTACCATTCTTCTGCAATAACGGCTCGATTTTGTCATGAATGTGACAAAATACAGAAAAATTCAACGCAAATACAATTTTACCATTCTTCTGCAATAACTACTCGATTTTGTCAAAAATGTGACAAAATAAAGGAAAATTCAACGCTAATGCTAGTAATATCGTTCAGAAGTATTGAAAGCGTGTCAAAATAAACGGCTGAGTCTATTTTATTATTCAATTTTACCATTCTTCTGCAATAACGGCTCGATTTTGTCATGAATGTGACAAAATACAGAAAAATTCAACGCAAATGCTGGTAATATCGTTCAGTTGTATTGAAAGCGTGTCAGAATAAACGGCTGAGTCTATTTTATAATACAATTTTACCATTCTTCTGCAATAACGATCCGATTTTGTCAAGAATTTGACAAAATACAGGAAAATAGAAAGCAAATGCTTGCAATAACGTTCAGTTGTTTTGAAAGGCGTGTCAAAATAAGCGACTGAGTCTATTTCATTATACAATTTTACCATTCTTCTGCAATAACTACTCGATTTTGTCAAAAATGTGACAAAATAAAGGAAAATTCAACGCAAATGCTAGTAATATGGTTCAGAAGTATTGAAAGCGTGTCAAAATAAACGGCTGAGTCTATTTTATTATTCAATTTTACCATTCTTCTGAAATAACGGCGCGATTTTGTCATGGATGAGACAAAATACAGGAAAATAGAACGCAAATGCTAGCAAAATCGTTCAGTTGTATTGAAAAGCGTGTCAAAATGAACGAGTGAGTCTAATTTATTCTACAATTTTACCATTCTTCTGCAATAACGATTCGATTTTGTCATAAATGTGACAAAATACAGGATAATTCAATGCAAATGCAAGTAATATCGTTCAGTTGTATTGAAAAGCGTGTCAAAATAAACGGCTGAGTCTATTTTATAATACAATTTTACCATTCTTCTGCAAGAACGGCGCGATTTTGTCATGAATGTGACAAAATACAGAAAAATTCAACGCAAATACAATTTTACCATTCTTCTGCAATAACTACTCGATTTTGTCAAAAATGTGACAAAATAAAGGAAAATTCAACGCTAATGCTAGTAATATCGTTCAGAAGTATTGAAAGCGTGTCAAAATAAACGGCTGAGTCTATTTTATTATTCAATTTTACCATTCTTCTGAAATAACGGCGCGATTTTGTCATGAATGAGACTAAATACAGAAAAATGCAACGCAAATGCTGGTAATATCGTTCAGTTGTATTGAAAAGCGTGTCAAAATGAACGACTGAGTATTTTATAATACAAATTTACCATTCTTCTGGAATAGCGGCTCGATTTTGTCAAGAATGCGACAAAATACAGGAAAATAGAACGCAAATGCTAGCAAAATCGTTCAGTTGTATTGAAAAGCGTGTCAAAATGAACGAGTAAGTCTATTTCATTCTACAATTTTACCATTCTTCTGCAATAACGGCTCGATTTTGTCATGAATGTGACAAAATACAGAAAAATTCAACGCAAATGCTGGTAATATCGTTCAGTTGTATTAAAAGCGTGTTAGAATGAACGGCTGAGTCTATTTTATTATACAATTTTACCATTCTTCTGCAATAACGATCCGATTTTGTCAAGAATTTGACAAAATACAGGAAAGTAGAAAGCAAATGCTAGCAATAACGTTCAGTTGTTTTGAAAGGCGTGTCAAAATAAACGGCTGAGTCTATTTTATTATTCAATTTTACCATTCTTCTGAAATAACGGCGCGATTTTGTCATGGATGAGACAAAATACAGGAAAATAGAACGCAAATGCTGCCAAAATCGTTCAGTTGTATTGAAAAGCGTGTCAAAATGAACGAGTGAGTCTATTTCATTCTACAATTTTACCATTCTTCTGCAATAACGATTCGATTTTGTCATAAAAGTGACAAAATACAGGAAAATTCAATGCAAATGCAAGTAATATCGTTCAGTTGTATAGAAAAGCGTGTCAAAATAAACGGCTGAGTCTATTTTATAATACAATTTTACCATTCTTCTGCAAGAACGGCGCGATTTTGTCATGAATGTGACAAAATACAGAAAAATGCAACGCAAATGCTGGTAATATCTTTCAGTAGTATTGAAAAGCGTGTCAAAATGAACGACTGAGTATTTTATTATACAAATTTACCATTCTTCTGGAATAGCGGCTCGATTTTGTCAAGAATGCGACAAAATACAGGAAAATAGAACGCAAATGCTAGCAAAATCGTTCAGTTGTATTGAAAAGCGTGTCAAAATGAACGAGTCTATTTCATTCTACAATTTTACCATTCTTCTGCAATAACGGCTCGATTTTGTCATGAATGTTACAAAAAAGAAAACTTCAAAGCAAATGCTGGTAATATCGTTCAGTTGTATTGAAAGCGTGTCAGAATAAACGGCTGAGACTATTTTATAATGCAATTTTACCATTCTTCTGCAAGAACGGCGCGATTTTGTCATGAATGTGACAAAATACAGAAAAATGCAACGCAAATGCTGGTAATATCTTTCAGTTTTATTGAAAAGCGTGTCAAAATGAACGACTGAGTATTTTATAATACAAATTTACCATTCTTCTGGAATAACGGCTCGATTTTGTCATGAATGTGACAAAATACAGAAAAATTCAACGCAAATGCTAGTAATATCGTTCAGAAGTATTGAAAGCATGTCAAAATAAACGGCTGAGTCTATTTTATTATACAATTTTACCATTCTTCTGCAAAAACGATTCGATTTTGTCATAAATGTGAAAAAATACAGGATAATTCAACGCAAATGCTGGTAATATCTTTCAGTTGTATTGAAAAGCGTGTCAAAATGAACGACTGAGTATTTTATAATACAAATTTACTATTCTTCTGGAATAACGGCTCGATTTTGTCAAGAATTTGACAAAATACAGGAAAATAGAAAGCAAATGCTAGCAATAACGTTCAGTTGTTTTGAAAGGCGTGTCAAAATAAGCGACTGAGTCTATTTCATTATACAATTTTACCATTCTCCTGCAATAACGGCTCGATTTTGTCAAGAATGCGACAAAATACTGGAAAATAGAACGCAAATGCTAGCAAAATCGTTCAGTTGTATTGAAAAGCGTGTCAAAATGAACGAGTGAGTCTATTTCATTATACAATTTTACCATTCTTCTGCAATAACGGCTCGATTTTGTCATGAATGTGACAAAATACAGAAAAATTCAACGCAAATGCTAGTAATATCGTTCAGAAGTATTGAAAGCATGTCAAAATAAACGGCTGAGTCTATTTTATTATACAATTTTACCATTCTTCTGCAATAACGATCCGATTTTGTCAAGAATTTGACAAAATACAGGAAAATAGAAAGCAAATGCTAGCAATAACGTTCAGTTGTTTTGAAAGGCGTGTCAAAATAAGCGACTGAGTCTATTTCATTATAAAATTTTACCATTCTCCTGCAATAACGGCTCGATTTTGTCAAGAATGCGACAAAATACTGGAAAATAGAACGCAAATGCTAGCAAAATCGTTCAGTTGTATTGAAAAGCGTGTCAAAATGAACGAGTGAGTCTATTTCATTATACAATTTTACCATTCTTCTGCAATAAAGGCTCGATTTTGTCATGAATGTGACAAAATACAGAAAAATTCAACGCAAATGCTGGTAATATCGTTCAGTTGTATTGAAAGCGTTTCAGAATAAACGGCTGAGTCTATTTTATTTTACAATTTTACCATTCTTCTGCAATAACGATCCGATTTTGTCAAGAATTTGACAAAATACAGGAAAATAAGAAGTAAATGCTAGCAATAACGTTCAGTTGTTTTGAAAGGCGTGTCAAAATGAACGAGTGAGTCTATTTCATTATCCAATTTTACCATTCTTCTGAAATAACGGCGCGATTTTGTCATGGATGAGACAAAATACAGAAAAATGCAACGCAAATGCTGGTAATATCGTTCAGTTGTATTGAAAAGCGTGTCAAAATAAACGGCTGAGTCTATTTTATTATACAATTTTACCATTCTTCTGCAATAACTACTCGATTTTGTCAAAAATGTGACAAAATAAAGGAAAATTCAACGCAAATGCTGGTAATATCGTTCAGTTGTATTGAAAGCGTGTTAGAATGAACGGCTGAGTCTATTTTATTATACAATTTTACCATTCTTCTGCAATAACGATCCGATTTTGTCAAGAATTTGACAAAATACAGGAAAGTAGAAAGCAAATGCTAGCAATAACGTTCAGTTGTTTTGAAAGGCGTGTCAAAATAAGCGACTTAGTCTATTTCATTATACAATTTTACCATTCTTCTACAATAACTACTCGATTTTGTCAAAAATGTGACAAAATAAAGGAAAATTCAACGCTAATGCTAGTAATATCGTTCAGAAGGATTGAAAGCGTGTCAAAATAAACGGCTGAGTCTATTTTATTATTCAATTTTACCATTCTTCTGAAATAACGGCGCGATTTTGTCATGGATGAGACAAAATACAGAAAAATGCAACGCAAATGCTAGCAATAACGTTCAGTTGTTTTGAAAGGCGTGTCGGAATAAGCGACTGAGTCTATTTCATTATACAATTTTACCATTCTTCTGCAATAACTACTCGATTCTGTCAAAAATGTGACAAAATAAAGGAAAATTCAACGCAAATGCTTGTCATATCGTTCAGAAGGATTGAAAGCATGTCAAAATAAACGGCTGAGTCTATTTTATTATACAATTTTACCATTCTTCTGCAATAACGGCTCGATTTTGTCATGAATGTGACAAAATACAAAAAAATGCAACGCAAATGATGGTAATATCGTCAGTTGTATTGAAAAGCGTGTCAGAATAAACGGCTGAGTCTATTTTATTATACAATTTTACCATTCTTCTGCAATAACGATACGATTTTGTCAAGAATTTGACAAAATACAGGAAAATAGAAAGCAAATGCTAGCAATAACGTTCAGTTGTTTTGAAAGGCGTGTCGAAATAAGCGACTGAGTCTATTTCATTATACAATTTTACCATTCTTCTGCAATAACTACTCGATTCTGTCAAAAATGTGACAAAATAAAGGAAAATTCAACGCAAATGCTTGTAATATCGTTCAGTAGTATTGAAAGCGTGTCAAAATAAACGGCTGAGTCTATTTTATTATACAATTTTACCATTCTTCTGCAATAACTACTCGATTTTGTCAAAAATGTGACAAAATAAAGGAAAATTCAACGCAAATGCTGGTAATATCGTTCAGTTGTATTGAAAGCGTGTTAGAATGAACGGCTGAGTCTATTTTATTATACAATTTTACCATTCTTCTGCAATAACGATCCGATTTTGTCAAGAATTTGACAAAATACAGGAAAGTAGAAAGCAAATGCTAGCAATAACGTTCAGTTGTTTTGAAAGGCGTGTCAAAATAAGCGACTGAGTCTATTTCATTATACAATTTTACCATTCTTCTGCAATAACTACTCGATTTTGTCAAAAATGTGACAAAATAAAGGAAAATTCAACGCTAATGCTAGTAATATCGTTCAGAAGGATTGAAAGCGTGTCAAAATAAACGGCTGAGTCTATTTTATTATTCAATTTTACCATTCTTCTGAAATAACGGCGCGATTTTGTCATGGATGAGACAAAATACAGAAAAATGCAACGCAAATGCTGGTAATATCGTTCAGTTGTATTGAAAAGCGTGTCAAAATGAACGACTGAGTATTTTATAATACAAATTTACCATTCTTCTGGAATAGCGGCTCGATTTTGTCAAGAATGCGACAAAATACAGGAAAATAGAACGCAAATGCTAGCAAAATCGTTCAGTTGTATTGAAAAGCGTGTCAAAATGAACGAGTGAGTCTATTTCATTCTACAATTTTACCATTCTTCTGCAATAACGGCTCGATTTTGTCATGAATGTGACAAAATACAGAAAAATTCAACGCAAATGCTGGTAATATCGTTCAGTTGTATTGAAAGCGTGTTAGAATGAACGGCTGAGTCTATTTTATTATACAATTTTACCATTCTTCTGCAATAACGATCCGATTTTGTCAAGAATTTGACAAAATACAGGAAAGTAGAAAGCAAATGCTAGCAATAACGTTCAGTTGTTTTGAAAGGCGTGTCAAAATAAGCGACTGAGTCTATTTCATTAAACAATTTTACCATTCTTCTGCAATAACTACTCGATTTTGTCAAAAATGTGACAAAATAAAGGAAAATTCAACGCTAATGCTAGTAATATCGTTCAGAAGGATTGAAAGCGTGTCAAAATAAACGGCTGAGTCTATTTTATTATTCAATTTTACCATTCTTCTGAAATAACGGCGCGATTTTGTCATGGATGAGACAAAATACAGAAAAATGCAACGCAAATGCTGGTAATATCGTTCAGTTGTATTGAAAAGCGTGTCAAAATAAACGGCTGAGTCTATTTTATTATACAATTTTACCATTCTTCTGCAATAACTACTCGATTTTGTCAAAAATGTGACAAAATAAAGGAAAATTCAACGCAAATGCTGGTAATATCGTTCAGTTGTATTGAAAGCGTGTTAGAATGAACGGCTGAGTCTATTTTATTATACAATTTTACCATTCTTCTGCAATAACGATCCGATTTTGTCAAGAATTTGACAAAATACAGGAAAGTAGAAAGCAAATGCTAGCAATAACGTTCAGTTGTTTTGAAAGGCGTGTCAAAATAAGCGACTGAGTCTATTTCATTATACAATTTTACCATTCTTCTACAATAACTACTCGATTTTGTCAAAAATGTGACAAAATAAAGGAAAATTCAACGCTAATGCTAGTAATATCGTTCAGAAGGATTGAAAGCGTGTCAAAATAAACGGCTGAGTCTATTTTATTATTCAATTTTACCATTCTTCTGAAATAACGGCGCGATTTTGTCATGGATGAGACAAAATACAGAAAAATGCAACGCAAATGCTAGCAATAACGTTCAGTTGTTTTGAAAGGCGTGTCAAAATAAGCGACTGAGTCTATTTCATTATACAATTTTACCATTCTTCTGCAATAATGGCTCGATTTTGTCATGAATGTGACAAAATACAGAAAAATGCAACGCAAATGATGGTAATATCGTCAATTGTATTGAAAAGCGTGTCAGAATAAACGGCTGAGTCTATTTTATTATACAATTTTACTATTCTTCTGCAATAACGATCCGATTTTGTGAAGAATTTGACAAAATAAAGGAAAATAGAAAGCAAATGCTAGCAATAATGTTCAGTTGTTTTGAAAGGCGTGTCAAAATAAGCGACTGAGTCTATTTCATTATACAATTTTACCATTCTTCTGCAATAACTACTCGATTTTGTCAAAAATGTGACAAAATAAAGGAAAATTCAACGCAAATGCTTGTCATATCGTTCAGAAGTATTGAAAGCATGTCAAAATAAACGGCTGAGTCTATTTTATTATACAATTTTACCATTCTTCTGCAATAACGACTCGATTTTGTCATGAATGTGACAAAATACAAAAAAATGCAACGCAAATGATGGTAATATCGTCAGTTGTATTGAAAAGCGTGTCAGAATAAACGGCTGAGTCTATTTTATTATACAATTTTACCATTCTTTTGCAATAACGATACAATTTTGTCAAGAATTTGACAAAATACAGGAAAATAGAAAGCAAATGCTAGCAATAACGTTCAGTTGTTTTGAAAGGCGTGTCGAAATAAGCGACTGAGTCTATTTCATTATACAATTTTACCATTCTTCTGCAATAACTACTCGATTCTGTCAAAAATGTGACAAAATAAAGGAAAATTCACCGCAAATGCTTGTAATATCGTTCAGTAGTATTGAAAGCGTGTCAAAATAATCGGCTGAGTCTATTTTATTATACAATTTTACCATTCTTCTGCAATAACGATACAATTTTGTCAAGAATTTGACAAAATACAGGAAAATAGAAAGCAAATGCTAGCAATAACGTTCAGTTGTTTTGAAAGGCGTGTCGAAATAAGCGACTGAGTCTATTTCATTATACAATTTTACCATTCTTCTGCAATAATGGCTCGATTTTGTCACGAATGTGACAAAATACAGAAAAATGCAACGCAAATGATGGTAATATCGTCAATTGTATTGAAAAGCGTGTCAGAATAAACGGCTGAGTCTATTTTATTATACAATTTTACTATTCTTCTGCAATAACGATCCGATTTTGTGAAGAATTTGACAAAATAAAGGAAAATAGAAAGCAAATGCTAGCAATAATGTTCAGTTGTTTTGAAAGGCGTGTCAAAATAAGCGACTGAGTCTATTTCATTATACAATTTTACCATTCTTCTGCAATAACTACTCGATTTTGTCAAAAATGTGACAAAATAAAGGAAAATTCATCGCAAATGCTAGTAATATCGTTCAGAAGTATTGAAAGCATGTCAAAATAAACGGCTGAGTCTATTTTATTATACAATTTTAACATTCTTCTGCAATAACGATCCGATTTTGTCAAGAATTTGACAAAATACAGGAAAATAGAAAGCAAATGCTAGCAATAACGTTCAGTTGTTTTGAAAGGCGTGTCGAAATAAGCGACTGAGTCTATTTCATTATACAATTTTACCATTCTTCTGCAATAACTACTCGATTCTGTCAAAAATGTGACAAAATAAAGGAAAATTCAACGCAAATGCTTGTCATATCGTTCAGAAGTTTTGAAAGCATGTCAAAATAAACGGCTGAGTCTATTTTATTATACAATTTTACCATTCTTCTGCAATAACGGCTCGATTTTGTCATGAATGTGACAAAATACAAAAAAATGCAACGCAAATGATGGTAATATCGTCAGTTGTATTGAAAAGCGTGTCAGAATGAACGGCTGAGTCTATTTTATATTACAATTTTACCATTCTTCTGCAATAACGATCCGATTTTGTCAAGAATTTGACAAAATACGTGAAAATAGAAAGCAAATGCTAGCAATAACGTTCAGTTGTTTTGAAAGGCGTGTCGAAATAAGCGACTGAGTCTATTTCATTATACAATTTTACAATTCTTCTGCAATAACTACTCGATTCTGTCAAAAATGTGACAAAATAAAGGAAAATTCAACGCAAATGCTTGTAATATCGTTCAGTAGTATTGAAAGCGTGTCAAAATAAATGGCTGAGTCTATTTTATTATACAATTTTACCATTCTTCTGCAATAACTACTCGATTTTGTCAAAAATGTGACAAAATAAAGGAAAATTCAACGCAAATGCTGGTAATATCGTTCAGTTGTATTGAAAGCGTGTTAGAATGAACGGCTGAGTCTATTTTATATTACAATTTTACCATTCTTCTGCAATAACGATCCGATTTTGTCAAGAATTTGACAAAATACAGGAAAGTAGAAAGCAAATGCTAGCAATAACGTTCAGTTGTTTTGAAAGGCGTGTCAAAATAAGCGACTGAGTCTATTTCATTATACAATTTTACCATTCTTCTGCAATAACTACTCGATTTTGTCAAAAATGTGACAAAATAAAGGAAAATTCAACGCTAATGCTAGTAATATCGTTCAGAAGGATTGAAAGCGTGTCAAAATAAACGGCTGAGTCTATTTTATTATTCAATTTTACCATTCTTCTGAAATAACGGCGCGATTTTGTCATGGAAGAGACAAAATACAGAAAAATGCAACGCAAATGCTGGTAATATCGTTCAGTTGTATTGAAAAGCGTGTCAAAATGAACGACTGAGTATTTTATAATACAAATTTACCATTCTTCTGGAATAGCGGCTCGATTTTGTCAAGAATGCGACAAAATACAGGAAAATAGAACGCAAATGCTAGCAAAATCGTTCAGTTGTATTGAAAAGCGTGTCAAAATGAACGAGTGAGTCTATTTCATTCTACAATTTTACCATTCTTCTGCAATAACGGCTCGATTTTGTCATGAATGTGACAAAATACAGAAAAATTCAACGCAAATGCTGGTAATATCGTCAGTTGTATTGAAAAGCGTGTCAGAATAAACGGCTGAGTCTATTTTATTATACAATTTTACCATTCTTCTGCAATAACGATACGATTTTGTCAAGAATTTGACAAAATACAGGAAAATAGAAAGCAAATGCTAGCAATAACGTTCAGTTGTTTTGAAAGGCGTGTCGAAATAAGCGACTGAGTCTATTTCATTATACAATTTTACCATTCTTCTGCAATAACTACTCGATTCTGTCAAAAATGTGACAAAATAAAGGAAAATTCAACGCAAATGCTTGTAATATCGTTCAGTAGTATTGAAAGCGTGTCAAAATAAACGGCTGAGTCTATTTTATTATACAATTTTACCATTCTTCTGCAATAACTACTCGATTTTGTCAAAAATGTGACAAAATAAAGGAAAATTCAACGCAAATGCTGGTAATATCGTTCAGTTGTATTGAAAGCGTGTTAGAATGAACGGCTGAGTCTATTTTATTATACAATTTTACCATTCTTCTGCAATAACGATCCGATTTTGTCAAGAATTTGACAAAATACAGGAAAGTAGAAAGCAAATGCTAGCAATAACGTTCAGTTGTTTTGAAAGGCGTGTCAAAATAAGCGACTGAGTCTATTTCATTATACAATTTTACCATTCTTCTGCAATAACTACTCGATTTTGTCAAAAATGTGACAAAATAAAGGAAAATTCAACGCTAATGCTAGTAATATCGTTCAGAAGGATTGAAAGCGTGTCAAAATAAACGGCTGAGTCTATTTTATTATTCAATTTTACCATTCTTCTGAAATAACGGCGCGATTTTGTCATGGATGAGACAAAATACAGAAAAATGCAACGCAAATGCTGGTAATATCGTTCAGTTGTATTGAAAAGCGTGTCAAAATGAACGACTGAGTATTTTATAATACAAATTTACCATTCTTCTGGAATAGCGGCTCGATTTTGTCAAGAATGCGACAAAATACAGGAAAATAGAACGCAAATGCTAGCAAAATCGTTCAGTTGTATTGAAAAGCGTGTCAAAATGAACGAGTGAGTCTATTTCATTCTACAATTTTACCATTCTTCTGCAATAACGGCTCGATTTTGTCATGAATGTGACAAAATACAGAAAAATTCAACGCAAATGCTGGTAATATCGTTCAGTTGTATTGAAAGCGTGTTAGAATGAACGGCTGAGTCTATTTTATTATACAATTTTACCATTCTTCTGCAATAACGATCCGATTTTGTCAAGAATTTGACAAAATACAGGAAAGTAGAAAGCAAATGCTAGCAATAACGTTCAGTTGTTTTGAAAGGCGTGTCAAAATAAGCGACTGAGTCTATTTCATTAAACAATTTTACCATTCTTCTGCAATAACTACTCGATTTTGTCAAAAATGTGACAAAATAAAGGAAAATTCAACGCTAATGCTAGTAATATCGTTCAGAAGGATTGAAAGCGTGTCAAAATAAACGGCTGAGTCTATTTTATTATTCAATTTTACCATTCTTCTGAAATAACGGCGCGATTTTGTCATGGATGAGACAAAATACAGAAAAATGCAACGCAAATGCTGGTAATATCGTTCAGTTGTATTGAAAAGCGTGTCAAAATAAACGGCTGAGTCTATTTTATTATACAATTTTACCATTCTTCTGCAATAACTACTCGATTTTGTCAAAAATGTGACAAAATAAAGGAAAATTCAACGCAAATGCTGGTAATATCGTTCAGTTGTATTGAAAGCGTGTTAGAATGAACGGCTGAGTCTATTTTATTATACAATTTTACCATTCTTCTGCAATAACGATCCGATTTTGTCAAGAATTTGACAAAATACAGGAAAGTAGAAAGCAAATGCTAGCAATAACGTTCAGTTGTTTTGAAAGGCGTGTCAAAATAAGCGACTGAGTCTATTTCATTATACAATTTTACCATTCTTCTGCAATAACTACTCGATTTTGTCAAAAATGTGACAAAATAAAGGAAAATTCAACGCTAATGCTAGTAATATCGTTCAGAAGGATTGAAAGCGTGTCAAAATAAACGGCTGAGTCTATTTTATTATTCAATTTTACCATTCTTCTGAAATAACGGCGCGATTTTGTCATGGATGAGACAAAATACAGAAAAATGCAACGCAAATGCTAGCAATAACGTTCAGTTGTTTTGAAAGGCGTGTCAAAATAAGCGACTGAGTCTATTTCATTATACAATTTTACCATTCTTCTGCAATAATGGCTCGATTTTGTCATGAATGTGACAAAATACAGAAAAATGCAACGCAAATGATGGTAATATCGTCAATTGTATTGAAAAGCGTGTCAGAATAAACGGCTGAGTCTATTTTATTATACAATTTTACTATTCTTCTGCAATAACGATCCGATTTTGTGAAGAATGTGACAAAATAAAGGAAAATAGAAAGCAAATGCTAGCAATAATGTTCAGTTGTTTTGAAAGGCGTGTCAAAATAAGCGACTGAGTCTATTTCATTATACAATTTTACCATTCTTCTGCAATAACTACTCGATTTTGTCAAAAATGTGACAAAATAAAGGAAAATTCAACGCAAATGCTTGTCATATCGTTCAGAAGTATTGAAAGCATGTCAAAATAAACGGCTGAGTCTATTTTATTATACAATTTTACCATTCTTCTGCAATAACGACTCGATTTTGTCATGAATGTGACAAAATACAAAAAAATGCAACGCAAATGATGGTAATATCGTCAGTTGTATTGAAAAGCGTGTCAGAATAAACGGCTGAGTCTATTTTATTATACAATTTTACCATTCTTCTGCAATAACGATACAATTTTGTCAAGAATTTGACAAAATACAGGAAAATAGAAAGCAAATGCTAGCAATAACGTTCAGTTGTTTTGAAAGGCGTGTCGAAATAAGCGACTGAGTCTATTTCATTATACAATTTTACCATTCTTCTGCAATAACTACTCGATTCTGTCAAAAATGTGACAAAATAAAGGAAAATTCACCGCAAATGCTTGTAATATCGTTCAGTAGTATTGAAAGCGTGTCAAAATAATCGGCTGAGTCTATTTTATTATACAATTTTACCATTCTTCTGCAATAACGATACAATTTTGTCAAGAATTTGACAAAATACAGGAAAATAGAAAGCAAATGCTAGCAATAACGTTCAGTTGTTTTGAAAGGCGTGTCGAAATAAGCGACTGAGTCTATTTCATTATACAATTTTACCATTCTTCTGCAATAATGGCTCGATTTTGTCACGAATGTGACAAAATACAGAAAAATGCAACGCAAATGATGGTAATATCGTCAATTGTATTGAAAAGCGTGTCAGAATAAACGGCTGAGTCTATTTTATTATACAATTTTACTATTCTTCTGCAATAACGATCCGATTTTGTGAAGAATTTGACAAAATAAAGGAAAATAGAAAGCAAATGCTAGCAATAATGTTCAGTTGTTTTGAAAGGCGTGTCAAAATAAGCGACTGAGTCTATTTCATTATACAATTTTACCATTCTTCTGCAATAACTACTCGATTTTGTCAAAAATGTGACAAAATAAAGGAAAATTCATCGCAAATGCTAGTAATATCGTTCAGAAGTATTGAAAGCATGTCAAAATAAACGGCTGAGTCTATTTTATTATACAATTTTAACATTCTTCTGCAATAACGATCCGATTTTGTCAAGAATTTGACAAAATACAGGAAAATAGAAAGCAAATGCTAGCAATAACGTTCAGTTGTTTTGAAAGGCGTGTCGAAATAAGCGACTGAGTCTATTTCATTATACAATTTTACCATTCTTCTGCAATAACTACTCGATTCTGTCAAAAATGTGACAAAATAAAGGAAAATTCAACGCAAATGCTTGTCATATCGTTCAGAAGTTTTGAAAGCATGTCAAAATAAACGGCTGAGTCTATTTTATTATACAATTTTACCATTCTTCTGCAATAACGGCTCGATTTTGTCATGAATGTGACAAAATACAAAAAAATGCAACGCAAATGATGGTAATATCGTCAGTTGTATTGAAAAGCGTGTCAGAATGAACGGCTGAGTCTATTTTATATTACAATTTTACCATTCTTCTGCAATAACGATCCGATTTTGTCAAGAATTTGACAAAATACGTGAAAATAGAAAGCAAATGCTAGCAATAACGTTCAGTTGTTTTGAAAGGCGTGTCGAAATAAGCGACTGAGTCTATTTCATTATACAATTTTACAATTCTTCTGCAATAACTACTCGATTCTGTCAAAAATGTGACAAAATAAAGGAAAATTCAACGCAAATGCTTGTAATATCGTTCAGTAGTATTGAAAGCGTGTCAAAATAAACGGCTGAGTCTATTTTATTATACAATTTTACCATTCTTCTGCAATAACTACTCGATTTTGTCAAAAATCTGACAAAATAAAGGAAAATTCAACGCAAATGCTGGTAATATCGTTCAGTTGTATTGAAAGCGTGTTAGAATGAACGGCTGCGTCTATTTTATATTACAATTTTACCATTCTTCTGCAATAACGATCCGATTTTGTCAAGAATTTGACAAAATACAGGAAAGTAGAAAGCAAATGCTAGCAATAACGTTCAGTTGTTTTGAAAGGCGTGTCAAAATAAGCGACTGAGTCTATTTCATTATACAATTTTACCATTCTTCTGCAATAACTACTCGATTTTGTCAAAAATGTGACAAAATAAAGGAAAATTCAACGCTAATGCTAGTAATATCGTTCAGAAGGATTGAAAGCGTGTCAAAATAAACGGCTGAGTCTATTTTATTATTCAATTTTACCATTCTTCTGAAATAACGGCGCGATTTTGTCATGGAAGAGACAAAATACAGAAAAATGCAACGCAAATGCTGGTAATATCGTTCAGTTGTATTGAAAAGCGTGTCAAAATGAACGACTGAGTATTTTATAATACAAATTTACCATTCTTCTGGAATAGCGGCTCGATTTTGTCAAGAATGCGACAAAATACAGGAAAATAGAACGCAAATGCTAGCAAAATCGTTCAGTTGTATTGAAAAGCGTGTCAAAATGAACGAGTGAGTCTATTTCATTCTACAATTTTACCATTCTTCTGCAATAACGGCTCGATTTTGTCATGAATGTGACAAAATACAGAAAAATTCAACGCAAATGCTGGTAATATCGTTCAGTTGTATTGAAAGCGTGTTAGAATGAACGGCTGAGTCTATTTTATTATACAATTTTACCATTCTTCTGCAATAACGATCCGATTTTGTCAAGAATTTGACAAAATACAGGAAAGTAGAAAGCAAATGCTAGCAATAACGTTCAGTTGTTTTGAAAGGCGTGTCAAAATAAGCGACTGAGTCTATTTCATTAAACAATTTTACCATTCTTCTGCAATAACTACTCGATTTTGTCAAAAATGTGACAAAATAAAGGAAAATTCAACGCTAATGCTAGTAATATCGTTCAGAAGGATTGAAAGCGTGTCAAAATAATCGGCTGAGTCTATTTTATTATTCAATTTTACCATTCTTCTGAAATAACGGCGCGATTTTGTCATGGATAAGACAAAATACAGAAAAATGCAACGCAAATGATGGTAATATCGTCAGTTGTATTGAAAAGCGTGTCAGAATAAACGGCTGAGTCTATTTTATTATACAATTTTACCATTCTTCTGCAATAACGATACAATTTTGTCAAGAATTTGACAAAATACAGGAAAATAGAAAGCAAATGCTAGCAATAACGTTCAGTTGTTTTGAAAGGCGTGTCGAAATAAGCGACTGAGTCTATTTCATTATACAATTTTACCATTCTTCTGCAATAATGGCTCGATTTTGTCACGAATGTGACAAAATACAGAAAAATGCAACGCAAATGATGGTAATATCGTCAATTGTATTGAAAAGCGTGTCAGAATAAACGGCTGAGTCTATTTTGTTATACAATTTTACCATTCTTCTGCAATAACGATACGATTTTGTCAAGAATTTGACAAAATACAGGAAAATAGAAAGCAAATGCTAGCAATAACGTTCAGTTGTTTTGAAAGGCGTGTCGAAATAAGCGACTGAGTCTATTTCATTATACAATGTTACCATTCTTCTGCGATAACTACTCGATTCTGTCAAAAATGTGACAAAATAAAGGAAAATTCAACGCAAATGCTTGTAATATCGTTCAGTAGTATTGAAATCGTGTCAAAATAAACGGCTGAGTCTATTTTATTATACAATTTTACCATTCTTCTGCAAAAACGATTCGATTTTGTCATAAATGTGAAAAAATACAGGATAATTCAACGCAAATGCTGGTAATATCTTTCAGTTGTATTGAAAAGCGTGTCAAAATGAACGACTGAGTATTTTATAATACAAATTTACTATTCTTCTGGAATAACGGCTCGATTTTGTCAAGAATTTGACAAAATACAGGAAAATAGAAAGCAAATGCTAGCAATAACGTTCAGTTGTTTTGAAAGGCGTGTCAAAATAAGCGACTGAGTCTATTTCATTATACAATTTTACCATTCTCCTGCAATAACGGCTCGATTTTGTCAAGAATGCGACAAAATACTGGAAAATAGAACGCAAATGCTAGCAAAATCGTTCAGTTGTATTGAAAAGCGTGTCAAAATGAACGAGTGAGTCTATTTCATTATACAATTTTACCATTCTTCTGCAATAACGGCTCGATTTTGTCATGAATGTGACAAAATACAGAAAAATTCAACGCAAATGCTAGTAATATCGTTCAGAAGTATTGAAAGCATGTCAAAATAAACGGCTGAGTCTATTTTATTATACAATTTTACCATTCTTCTGCAATAACGATCCGATTTTGTCAAGAATTTGACAAAATACAGGAAAATAGAAAGCAAATGCTAGCAATAACGTTCAGTTGTTTTGAAAGGCGTGTCAAAATAAGCGACTGAGTCTATTTCATTATACAATTTTACCATTCTCCTGCAATAACGGCTCGATTTTGTCAAGAATGCGACAAAATACTGGAAAATAGAACGCAAATGCTAGCAAAATCGTTCAGTTGTATTGAAAAGCGTGTCAAAATGAACGAGTGAGTCTATTTCATTATACAATTTTACCATTCTTCTGCAATAACGGCTCGATTTTGTCATGAATGTGACAAAATACAGAAGAATTCAACGCAAATGCTGGTAATATCGTTCAGTTGTATTGAAAGCGTTTCAGAATAAACGGCTGAGTCTATTTTATTTTACAATTTTACCATTCTTCTGCAATAACGATCCGATTTTGTCAAGAATTTGACAAAATACAGGAAAATAAGAAGTAAATGCTAGCAATAACGTTCAGTTGTTTTGAAAGGCGTGTCAAAATGAACGAGTGAGTCTATTTCATTATCCAATTTTACCATTCTTCTGCAATAACGGCACGATTTTGTCATGAATGTGACAAAATACAGAAAAATTGAACGCAAATGCTGGTAATATCGTTCAGTTGTATTGCAAGCTTCTCAGAATAATCGGCTGAGTCTATTTTATTATACAATTTTACCATTCTCCTGCAATAACGGCTCGATTTTGTCAAGAATGCGACAAAATACTGGAAAATAGAACGCAAATGCTAGCAAAATCGTTCAGTTGTATTGAAAAGCGTGTCAAAATGAACGAGTGAGTCTATTTCATTATACAATTTTACCATTCTTCTGCAATAACGGCTCGATTTTGTCATGAATGTGACAAAATACAGAAAAATTCAACGCAAATGCTAGTAATATCGTTCAGAAGTATTGAAAGCATGTCAAAATAAACGGCTGAGTCTATTTTATTATACAATTTTACCATTCTTCTGCAATAACGATCCGATTTGGTCAAGAATTTGACAAAATACAGGAAAATAGAAAGCAAATGGTAGCAATAACGTTCAGTTGTTTTGAAAGGCGTGTCAAAATAAGCGACTGAGTCTATTTCATTATACAATTTTACCATTCTCCTGCAAAAACGGCTAGATTTTGTCAAGAATGCGACAAAATACAGGAAAATAGGACGCAAATGCTAGCAAAATCGTTTAGTTGTATTGAAAAGCGTGTCAAAATGAACGACTGAGGATTTTATAATACAAATTTACCATTCTTCTGGAATAACGGCTCGATTTTGTCAAGAATGCGACAAAATACTGGAAAATAGAACGCAAATGCTAGCAAAATCGTTCAGTTGTATTGAAAAGCGTGTCAAAATGAACGAGTGAGTCTATTTCATTATGCAATTTTACCATTCTTCTGCAATAACGATCCGATTTTGTCAAGAATTTGACAAAATACAGAAAAATTCAACGCAAATGCTGGTAATATCGTTCAGTTGTATTGAAAGCGTTTCTGAATAAACGGCTGAGTCTATTTTATTCTACAATTTTACCATTCTTCTGCAATAACGACTCGATTTTGTCATGAATGTGACAAAATACAGAAAAATTCAACGCAAATGCTGGTAATATCGTTCAGTTGTATTGAAAGCGTTTCAGAATAAACGGCTGAGTCTATTTTATTTTACAATTTTACCATTCTTCTGCAATAACGATCCGATTTTGTCAAGAATTTGACAAAATACAGGAAAATAGAAAGCAAATGCTAGCAATAACGTTCAGTTGTTTTGAAAGGCGTGTCAAAATAAGCGACTGAGTCTATTTCATTATACAATTTTACCATTCTCCTGCAATAACGGCTCGATTTTGTCATGAATGTGACAAAATAACGAAAAATTCAACGCAAATGCTGGTAATATCTTTCAGTTATATTGAAAAGCGTGTCAAAATGAACGACTGAGTATTTTATAATACAAATTTACCATTCTTTTGGAATAACGGCTCGATTTTGTCAAGAATGCGACAAAATACAGGAAAATAGAACGCAAATGCTAGCAAAATCGTTCAGTTGTATTGAAAAGCGTGTCAAAATAAGCGACTGAGTCTATTTCATTATACAATTTTACCATTCTTCTGCAATAACTACTCGATTTTGTCAAAAATGTGACAAAATGAAGGAAAATTCAACGCAAATGCTAGTAATATCGTTCAGAAGTATTGAAAGCATGTCAAAATAAACGGCTGAGTCTATTTTATTATACAATTTTACCATTCTTCTGCAATAACGATCCGATTTTGTCAAGAATTTGACAAAATACAGGAAAATAGAAAGCAAATGGTAGCAATAACGTTCAGTTGTTTTGAAAGGCGTGTCAAAATAAGCGACTGAGTCTATTTCATTATACAATTTTACCATTCTCCTGCAAAAACGGCTAGATTTTGTCAAGAATGCGACAAAATACAGGAAAATAGGACGCAAATGCTAGCAAAATCGTTTAGTTGTATTGAAAAGCGTGTCAAAATGAACGACTGAGGATTTTATAATACAAATTTACCATTCTTCTGGAATAACGGCTCGATTTTGTCAAGAATGCGACAAAATACTGGAAAATAGAACGCAAATGCTAGCAAAATCGTTCAGTTGTATTGAAAAGCGTGTCAAAATGAACGAGTGAGTCTATTTCATTATGCAATTTTACCATTCTTCTGCAATAACGATCCGATTTTGTCAAGAATTTGACAAAATACAGAAAAATTCAACGCAAATGCTGGTAATATCGTTCAGTTGTATTGAAAGCGTTTCTGAATAAACGGCTGAGTCTATTTTATTTTACAATTTTACCATTCTTCTGCAATAACGATCCGATTTTGTCAAGAATTTGACAAAATACAGGAAAATAGAAAGCAAATGCTAGCAATAACGTTCAGTTGTTTTGAAAGGCGTGTCAAAATAAGCGACTGAGTCTATTTCATTATACAATTTTACCATTCTCCTGCAATAACGGCTCGATTTTGTCAAAAATGTGACAAAATACAGAAAAATTCAACGCAAATGCTGGTAATATCGTTCAGTTGTATTGCAAGCGTCTCAGAATAATCGGATGAGTCTATTTTATTATACAATTTTACCATTCTTCGGCAATAACGATCCGATTTTGTCAAGAATTTGACAAATTACAGGAAAGCAGAAATCAAATGCTAACAATAACGTTCAGTTGTTTTGAAAGGCGTGTCAAAATAAGCGACTGAGTCTATTTCATTATACAATTTTACCATTCTTCTGCAATAACGAACCGATTTTGTGAAGAATTTGACAAAATAAAGGAAAATAGAAAGCAAATGCTAGCAATAACGTTCAGTTGTTTTGAAAGGCGTGTCAAAATGAACGAGTGAGTCTATTTCATTATCCAATTTTACCATTCTTCTGCAATAACGATCCGATTTTGTGAAGAATTTGACAAAATAAAGGAAAATAGAAAGCAAATGCTTGCAATAACGTTCAGTTGTTTTGAAAGGCGTGTCAAAATAAGCGACTGAGTCTATTTCATTATACAATTTTACCATTCTTCCGCAATAACGATCCGATTTTGTCAAGAATTTGACAAATTACAGGAAAACAGAAATCAAATGCTAACAATAACGTTCAGTTGTTTTGAAAGGCGTGTCAAAATAAGCGACTGAGTCTATTTCATTATACAATTTTACCATTCTTCTGCAATAACGAACCGATTTTGTGAAGAATTTGACAAAATAAAGGAAAATAGAAAGCAAATGCTAGCAATAACGTTCAGTTGTTTTGAAAGGCGTGTCAAAATGAACGAGTGAGTCTATTTCATTATCCAATTTTACCATTCTTCTGCAATAACGAACCGATTTTGTGAAGAATTTGACAAAATAAAGGAAAATAGAAAGCAAATGCTAGCAATAACGTTCAGTTGTATTGAAAAGCGTGTCAAAATGAACGAGTGAGTCTATTTCATTATGCAATTTTACCATTCTTCTGCAATAACGATCCGATTTTGTCATGAATGTGACAAAATACAGAAAAATTGAACGCAAATGCTGGTAATATCGTTCAGTTGTATTGCAAGCGTCTCAGAGTTATCGGCTGAGACTATTTTATTATACAATTTTACCATTCTTCTGCAATAACTACTCGATTTTGTCAAAAATGTGACAAAATAAAGGAAAATTCAACGCAAATGCTAGTAATATCGTTCAGTTGTTTTGAAAGGCGTGTCAAAATAAGCGACTGAGTCTATTTCATTATACAATTTTACCATTCTTCTGCAATAACGATCCGATTTTGTGAAGAATTTGACAAAATAAAGGAAAATAGAAAGCAAATGCTTGCAATAACGTTCAGTTGTTTTGAAAGGCGTGTCAAAATAAGCGACTGAGTCTATTTCATTATACAATTTTACCATTCTTCTGCAATAACGGCTCGATTTTGTCATGAATGTGACAAAATACAGAAAAATTCAACGCAAATGCTGGTAATATCGTTCAGTTGTATTGAAAGCGTTTCAGAATAATCGGCTGAGTCTATTTTATTTTACAATTTTACCATTCTTCTGCAATAACGATCCGATTTTGTCAAGAATTTGACAAAATACAGGAAAATAGAAAGCAAATGCTAGCAATAACGTTCAGTTGTTTTGAAAGGCGTGTCGAAATAAGCGACTGAGTCTATTTCATTATACAATTTTACCATTCTTCTGCAATAACTACTCGATTCTGTCAAAAATGTGACAAAATAAAGGAAAATTCAACGCAAATGCTTGTAATATCGTTCAGTAGTATTGAAAGCGTGTCAAAATAAACGGCTGAGTCTATTTTATTATACAATTTTACCATTCTTCTGCAATAACTACTCGATTTTGTCAAAAATGTGACAAAATAAAGGAAAATTCAACGCAAATGCTGGTAATATCGTTCAGTTGTTTTGAAAGGCGTGTCAAAATAAGCGACTGAGTCTATTTCATTATACAATTTTACCATTCTTCTGCAATAACTACTCGATTTTGTCAAAAATGTGACAAAATAAAGGAAAATTCAACGCTAATGCTAGTAATATCGTTCAGAAGGATTGAAAGCGTGTCAAAATAAACGGCTGAGTCTATTTTATTATTCAATTTTACCATTCTTCTGAAATAACGGCGCGATTTTGTCATGGATGAGACAAAATACAGAAAAATGCAACGCAACTGCTGGTAATATCGTTCAGTTGTATTGAAAAGCGTGTCAAAATGAACGAGTGAGTCTATTTCATTCTACAATTTTACCATTCTTCTGCAATAACGGCTCGATTTTGTCATGAATGTGACAAAATACAGAAAAATTCAACGCAAATGCTGGTAATATCGTTCAGTTGTATTGAAAGCGTGTTAGAATGAACGGCTGAGTCTATTTTATTATACAATTTTACCATTCTTCTGCAATAACGATCCGATTTTGTCAAGAATTTGACAAAATACAGGAAAATAGAAAGCAAATGCTAGCAATAACGTTCAGTTGTTTTAAAAGGCGTGTCAAAATAAGCGACTGAGTCTATTTCATTAAACAATTTTACCATTCTTCTGCAATAACTACTCGATTTTGTCAAAAATGTGACAAAATAAAGGAAAATTCAACGCTAATGCTAGTAATATCGTTCAGAAGGATTGAAAGCGTGTCAAAATAAACGGCTGAGTCTATTTTATTATTCAATTTTACCATTCTTCTGAAATAACGGCGCGATTTTGTCATGGATGAGACAAAATACAGAAAAATGCAACGCAAATGCTGGTAATATCGTTCAGTTGTATTGAAAAGCGTGTCAAAATAAACGGCTGAGTCTATTTTATTATACAATTTTACCATTCTTCTGCAATAACTACTCGATTTTGTCAAAAATGTGACAAAATAAAGGAAAATTCAACGCAAATGCTGGTAATATCGTTCAGTTGTATTGAAAGCGTGTTAGAATGAACGGCTGAGTCTATTTTATTATACAATTTTACCATTCTTCTGCAATAACGATCCGATTTTGTCAAGAATTTGACAAAATACAGGAAAGTAGAAAGCAAATGCTAGCAATAACGTTCAGTTGTTTTGAAAGGCGTGTCAAAATAAGCGACTTAGTCTATTTCATTATACAACTTTACCATTCTTCTACAATAACTACTCGATTTTGTCAAAAATGTGACAAAATAAAGGAAAATTCAACGCTAATGCTAGTAATATCGTTCAGAAGGATTGAAAGCGTGTCAAAATAAACGGCTGAGTCTATTTTATTATTCAATTTTACCATTCTTCTGAAATAACGGCGCGATTTTGTCATGGATGAGACAAAATACAGAAAAATGCAACGCAAATGCTAGCAATAACGTTCAGTTGTTTTGAAAGGCGTGTCAAAATAAGCGACTGAGTCTATTTCATTATACAATTTTACCATTCTTCTGCAATAATGGCTCGATTTTGTCATGAATGTGACAAAATACAGAAAAATGCAACGCAAATGATGGTAATATCGTCAATTGTATTGAAAAGCGTGTCAGAATAAACGGCTGAGTCTATTTTATTATACAATTTTACTATTCTTCTGCAATAACGATCCGATTTTGTGAAGAATTTGACAAAATAAAGGAAAATAGAAAGCAAATGCTAGCAATAATGTTCAGTTGTTTTGAAAGGCGTGTCAAAATAAGCGACTGAGTCTATTTCATTATACAATTTTACCATTCCTCTGCAATAACTACTCGATTTTGTCAAAAATGTGACAAAATAAAGGAAAATTCAACGCAAATGCTTGTCATATCGTTCAGAAGTATTGAAAGCATGTCAAAATAAACGGCTGAGTCTATTTTATTATACAATTTTACCATTCTTCTGCAATAACGACTCGATTTTGTCATGAATGTGACAAAATACAAAAAAATGCAACGCAAATGATGGTAATATCGTCAGTTGTATTGAAAAGCGTGTCAGAATAAACGGCTGAGTCTATTTTATTATACAATTTTACCATTCTTCTGCAATAACGATACAATTTTGTCAAGAATTTGACAAAATACAGGAAAATAGAAAGCAAATGCAAGCAATAACGTTCAGTTGTTTTGAAAGGCGTGTCGAAGTAAGCGACTGAGTCTATTTCATTATACAATTTTACCATTCTTCTGCAATAACTACTCGATTCTGTCAAAAATGTGACAAAATAAAGGAAAATTCAATGCAAATGCTTGTAATATCGTTCAGTAGTATTGAAAGCGTGTCAAAATAAACGGCTGAGTCTATTTTATTATACAATTTTACCATTCTTCTGCAATAACTACTCGATTTTGTCAAAAATGTGACAAAATAAAGGAAAATTCAACGCAAATGCTGGTAATATCGTTCAGTTGTATTGAAAGCGTGTTAGAATGAACGGCTGAGTCTATTTTATTATACAATTTTACCATTCTTCTGCAATAACGATCCGATTTTGTCAAGAATTTGACAAAATACAGGAAAGTAGAAAGCAAATGCTAGCAATAACGTTCAGTTGTTTTGAAAGGCGTGTCAAAATAAGCGACTGAGTCTATTTCATTATACAATTTTACCATTCTTCTGCAATAACTACTCGATTTTGTCAAAAATGTGACAAAATAAAGGAAAATTCAACGCTAATGCTAGTAATATCGTTCAGAAGGATTGAAAGCGTGTCAAAATAAACGGCTGAGTCTATTTTATTATTCAATTTTACCATTCTTCTGAAATAACGGCGCGATTTTGTCATGGATGAGACAAAATACAGAAAAATGCAACGCAAATGCTGGTAATATCGTTCAGTTGTATTGAAAAGCGTGTCAAAATGAACGACTGAGTATTTTATAATACAAATTTACCATTCTTCTGGAATAGCGGCTCGATTTTGTCAAGAATGCGACAAAATACAGGAAAATAGAACGCAAATTCTAGCAAAATCGTTCAGTTGTATTGAAAAGCGTGTCAAAATGAACGAGTGAGTCTATTTCATTCTACAATTTTACCATTCTTCTGCAATAACGGCTCGATTTTGTCATGAATGTGACAAAATACAGAAAAATTCAACGCAAATGCTGGTAATATCGTTCAGTTGTATTGAAAGCGTGTTAGAATGAACGGCTGAGTCTATTTTATTATACAATTTTACCATTCTTCTGCAATAACGATCCGATTTTGTCAAGAACTTGACAAAATACAGGAAAGTAGAAAGCAAATGCTAGCAATAACGTTCAGTTGTTTTGAAAGGCGTGTCAAAATAAGCGACTGAGTCTATTTCATTAAACAATTTTACCATTCTTCTGCAATAACTACTCGATTTTGTCAAAAATGTGACAAAATAAAGGAAAATTCAACGCTAATGCTAGTAATATCGTTCAGAAGGATTGAAAGCGTGTCAAAATAAACGGCTGAGTCTATTTAATTATTCAATTTTACCATTCTTCTGAAATAACGGCGCGATTTTGTCATGGATGAGACAAAATACAGAAAAATGCAACGCAAATGCTGGTAATATCGTTCAGTTGTATTGAAAAGCGTGTCAAAATAAACGGCTGAGTCTATTTTATTATACAATTTTACCATTCTTCTGCAATAACTACTCGATTTTGTCAAAAATGTGACAAAATAAAGGAAAATTCAACGCAAATGCTGGTAATATCGTTCAGTTGTATTGAAAGCGTGTTAGAATGAACGGCTGAGTCTATTTTATTATACAATTTTACCATTCTTCTGCAATAACGATCCGATTTTGTCAAGAATTTGACAAAATACAGGAAAGTAGAAAGCAAATGCTGGCAATAACGTTCAGTTGTTTTGAAAGGTGTGTCAAAATAAGCGACTGAGTCTATTTCATTATACAATTTTACCATTCTTCTACAATAACTACTCGATTTTGTCAAAAATGTGACAAAATAAAGGAAAATTCAACGCTAATGCTAGTAATATCGTTCAGAAGGATTGAAAGCGTGTCAAAATAAACGGCTGAGTCTATTTTATTATTCAATTTTACCATTCTTCTGAAATAACGGCGCGATTTTGTCATGGATGAGACAAAATACAGAAAAATGCAACGCAAATGCTAGCAATAACGTTCAGTTGTTTTGAAAGGCGTGTCAAAATAAGCGACTGAGTCTATTTCATTATACAATTTTACCATTCTTCTGAAATAACGCCGCGATTCTGTCATGAATGTGACAAAATACAGAAAAATGCAACGCAAATGCTGGTAATATCGTTCAGTTGTATTGAAAAGCGTGTCAAAATAAACGGCTGAGGCTATTTTTTTATACAATTTTACCATTCTTCTGCAATAACGATACGATTTTGTCAAGAATTTGACAAAATACAGGAAAATAGAAAGCAAATGCTAGCAATAACGTTCAGTTGTTTTGAAAGGCGTGTCAAAATAAGCGACTGAGTCTATTTCATTATACAATTTTACCATTCTTCTGCAATAACTACTCGATTTTGTCAAAAATGTGACAAAATAAAGGAAAATTCAACGCAAATGCTAGTAATGTGGTTCAGAAGTATTGAAAGCGTGTCAAAATAAACGGCTGAGTCTATTTTATAATTCAATTTTACCATTCTTCTGAAATAACGGCGCGATTTTGTCATGGATGAGACAAAATACAGGAAAATAGAATGCAAATGCTAGCAAAATCGTTCAGTTGTATTGAAAAGCGTGTCAAAATGAACGAGTGAGTCTATTTCGTTCTACAATTTTACCATTCTTCTGCAATAACGATTCGATTTTGTCATAAATGTGACAAAATACAGGAAAATTCAATGCAAGTGCAAGTAATATCGTTCAGTTGTATTGAAAAGCGTGTCAAAATAAACGGCTGATTCTATTTTATAATACAATTTTACCATTCTTCTGCAAGAACGGCGCGATTTTGTCATGAATGTGACAAAATACAGAAAAATGCAACGCAAATGCTGGTAATATCTTTCAGTTGTATTGAAAACGTGTCAAAATGAACGACTGAGTATTTTATAATACAAATTTACCATTCTTCTGGAATAGCGGCTCGATTCTGTCATGAATGTGACAAAATACAGAAAAATGCAACGCAAATGCTGGTAATATCGTTCAGTTGTATTGAAAAGCGTGTCAAAATAAACGGCTGAGGCTATTTTTTTATACAATTTTACCATTCTTCTGCAATAACGATACGATTTTGTCAAGAATTTGACAAAATACAGGAAAATAGAAAGCAAATGCTAGCAATAACGTTCAGTTGTTTTGAAAGGCGTGTCAAAATAAACGGCTGAGGCTATTTTTTTATACAATTTTACCATTCTTCTGAAATAACGCCGCGATTCTGTCATGAATGTGACAAAATACAGAAAAATGCAACGCAAATGCTGGTAATATCGTTCAGTTGTATTGAAAAGCGTGTCAAAATAAACGGCTGAGGCTATTTTTTTATACAATTTTACCATTCTTCTGCAATAACGAACCGATTTTGTGAAGAATTTGACAAAATAAAGGAAAATAGAAAGCAAATGCTTGCAATAACGTTCAGTTGTTTTGAAAGGCGTGTCAAAATAAGCGACTGAGTCTATTTCATTATACAATTTTACCATTCTTCTGCAATAACGGCTCGATTTTGTCATGAATGTGACAAAATACAGAAAAATTCAACGCAAATGCTGGTAATATCGTTCAGTTGTATTGAAAGCGTTTCAGAATAATCGGCTGAGTCTATTTTATTTTACAATTTTACCATTCTTCTGCAATAACGATCCGATTTTGTCAAGAATTTGACAAAATACAGGAAAATAGAAAGCAAATGCTAGCAATAACGTTCAGTTGTTTTGAAAGGCGTGTCGAAATAAGCGACTGAGTCTATTTCATTATACAATTTTACCATTCTTCTGCAATAACTACTCGATTCTGTCAAAAATGTGACAAAATAAAGGAAAATTCAACGCAAATGCTTGTAATATCGTTCAGTAGTATTGAAAGCGTGTCAAAATAAACGGCTGAGTCTATTTTATTATACAATTTTACCATTCTTCTGCAATAACTACTCGATTTTGTCAAAAATGTGACAAAATAAAGGAAAATTCAACGCAAATGCTGGTAATATCGTTCAGTTGTTTTGAAAGGCGTGTCAAAATAAGCGACTGAGTCTATTTCATTATACAATTTTACCATTCTTCTGCAATAACTACTCGATTTTGTCAAGAATGTGACAAAATAAAGGAAAATTCAACGCTAATGCTAGTAATATCGTTCAGAAGGATTGAAAGCGTGTCAAAATAAACGGCTGAGTCTATTTTATTATTCAATTTTACCATTCTTCTGAAATAACGGCGCGATTTTGTCATGGATGAGACAAAATACAGAAAAATGCAACGCAAATGCTGGTAATATCCTTCAGTTGTATTGAAAAGCGTGTCAAAATGAACGAGTGAGTCTATTTCATTCTACAATTTTACCATTCTTCTGCAATAACGGCTCGATTTTGTCATGAATGTGACAAAATACAGAAAAATTCAACGCAAATGCTGGTAATATCGTTCAGTTGTATTGAAAGCGTGTTAGAATGAACGGCTGAGTCTATTTATTATACAATTTTACCATTCTTCTGCAATAACGATCCGATTTTGTCAAGAATTTGACAAAATACAGGAAAGTAGAAAGCAAATGCTAGCAATAACGTTCAGTTGTTTTGAAAGGCGTGTCAAAATAAGCGACTGAGTCTATTTCATTAAACAATTTTACCATTCTTCTGCAATAACTACTCGATTTTGTCAAAAATGTGACAAAATAAAGGAAAATTCAACGCTAATGCTAGTAATATCGTTCAGAAGGATTGAAAGCGTGTCAAAATAAACGGCTGAGTCTATTTTATTATTCAATTTTACCATTCTTCTGAAATAACGGCGCGATTTTGTCATGGATGAGACAAAATACAGAAAAATGCAACGCAAATGCTGGTAATATCGTTCAGTTGTATTGAAAAGCGTGTCAAAATAAACGGCTGAGTCTATTTTATTATACAATTTTACCATTCTTCTGCAATAACTACTCGATTTTGTCAAAAATGTGACAAAATAAAGGAAAATTCAACGCAAATGCTGGTAATATCGTTCAGTTGTATTGAAAGCGTGTTAGAATGAACGGCTGAGTCTATTTTATTATACAATTTTACCATTCTTCTGCAATAACGATCCGATTTTGTCAAGAATTTGACAAAATACAGGAAAGTAGAAAGCAAATGCTAGCAATAACGTTCAGTTGTTTTGAAAGGCGTGTCAAAATAAGCGACTTAGTCTATTTCATTATACAATTTTACCATTCTTCTACAATAACTACTCGATTTTGTCAAAAATGTGACAAAATAAAGGAAAATTCAACGCTAATGCTAGTAATATCGTTCAGAAGGATTGAAAGCGTGTCAAAATAAACGGCTGAGTCTATTTTATTATTCAATTTTACCATTCTTCTGAAATAACGGCGCGATTTTGTCATGGATGAGACAAAATACAGAAAAATGCAACGCAAATGCTAGCAATAACGTTCAGTTGTTTTGAAAGGCGTGTCAAAATAAGCGACTGAGTCTATTTCATTATACAATTTTACCATTCTTCTGCAATAATGGCTCGATTTTGTCATGAATGTGACAAAATACAGAAAAATGCAACGCGAATGATGGTAATATCGTCAATTGTATTGAAAAGCGTGTCAGAATAAACGGCTGAGTCTATTTTATTATACAATTTTACCATTCCTCTGCAATAACTACTCGATTTTGTCAAAAATGTGACAAAATAAAGGAAAATTCAACGCAAATGCTTGTCATATCGTTCAGAAGTATTGAAAGCATGTTAAAATAAACGGCTGAGTCTATTTTATTATACAATTTTACCATTCTTCTGCAATAACGACTCGATTTTGTCATGAATGTGACAAAATACAAAAAAATGCAACGCAAATGATGGTAATATCGTCAGTTGTATTGAAAAGCGTGTCAGAATAAACGGCTGAGTCTATTTTATTATACAATTTTACCATTCTTCTGCAATAACGATACAATTTTGTCAAGAATTTGACAAAATACAGGAAAATAGAAAGCAAATGCTAGCAATAACGTTCAGTTGTTTTGAAAGGCGTGTCGAAATAAGCGACTGAGTCTATTTCATTATACAATTTTACCATTCTTCTGCAATAACTACTCGATTCTGTCAAAAATGTGACAAAATAAAGGAAAATTCAACGCAAATGCTTGTAATATCGTTCAGTAGTATTGAAAGCGTGTCAAAATAAACGGCTGAGTCTATTTTATTATACAATTTTACCATTCTTCTGCAATAACTACTCGATTTTGTCAAAAATGTGACAAAATAAAGGAAAATTCAACGCAAATGCTGGTAATATCGTTCAGTTGTATTGAAAGCGTGTTAGAATGAACGGCTGAGTCTATTTTATTATACAATTTTACCATTCTTCTGCAATAACGATCCGATTTTGTCAAGAATTTGACAAAATACAGGAAAGTAGAAAGCAAATGCTAGCAATAACGTTCAGTTGTTTTGAAACGCGTGTCAAAATAAGCGACTGAGTCTATTTCATTATACAATTTTACCATTCTTCTGCAATAACTACTCGATTTTGTCAAAAATGTGACAAAATAAAGGAAAATTCAACGCTAATGCTAGTAATATCGTTCAGAAGGATTGAAAGCGTGTCAAAGTAAACGGCTGAGTCTATTTTATTATTCAATTTTACCATTCTTCTGAAATAACGGCGCGATTTTGTCATGGATGAGACAAAATACAGAAAAATGCAACGCAAATGCTGGTAATATCGTTCAGTTGTATTGAAAAGCGTGTCAAAATGAACGACTGAGTATTTTATAATACAAATTTACCATTCTTCTGGAATAGCGGCTCGATTTTGTCAAGAATGCGACAAAATACAGGAAAATAGAACGCAAATTCAAGCAAAATCGTTCAGTTGTATTGAAAAGCGTGTCAAAATGAACGAGTGAGTCTATTTCATTCTACAATTTTACCATTCTTCTGCAATAACGGCTCGATTTTGTCATGAATGTGACAAAATACAGAAAAATTCAACGCAAATGCTGGTAATATCGTTCAGTTGTATTGAAAGCGTGTTAGAATGAACGGCTGAGTCTATTTTATTATACAATTTTACCATTCTTCTGCAATAACGATCCGATTTTGTCAAGAACTTGACAAAATACAGGAAAGTAGAAAGCAAATGCTAGCAATAACGTTCAGTTGTTTTGAAAGGCGTGTCAAAATAAGCGACTGAGTCTATTTCATTAAACAATTTTACCATTCTTCTGCAATAACTACTCGATTTTGTCAAAAATGTGACAAAATAAAGGAAAATTCAACGCTAATGCTAGTAATATCGTTCAGAAGGATTGAAAGCGTGTCAAAATAAACGGCTGAGTCTATTTTATTATTCAATTTTACCATTCTTCTGAAATAACGGCGCGATTTTGTCATGGATGAGACAAAATACAGAAAAATGCAACGCAAATGCTGGTAATATCGTTCAGTTGTATTGAAAAGCGTGTCAAAATAAACGGCTGAGTCTATTTTATTATACAATTTTACCATTCTTCTGCAATAACTACTCGATTTTGTCAAAAATGTGACAAAATGAAGGAAAATTCAACGCAAATGCTGGTAATATCGTTCAGTTGTATTGAAAGCGTGTCAAAATAAACGGCTGAGTCTATTTTATTATACAATTTTACCATTCTTCTGCAATAACTACTCGATTTTGTCAAAAATGTGACAAAATAAAGGAAAATTCAACGCAAATGCTGGTAATATCGTTCAGTTGTTTTGAAAGGCGTGTCAAAATAAGCGACTGAGTCTATTTCATTATACAATTTTACCATTCTTCTACAATAACTACTCGATTTTGTCAAAAATGTGACAAAATAAAGGAAAATTCAACGCTAATGCTAGTAATATCGTTCAGAAGGATTGAAAGCGTGTCAAAATAAACGGCTGAGTCTATTTTATTATTCAATTTTACCATTCTTCTGAAATAACGGCGCGATTTTGTCATGGATGAGACAAAATACAGAAAAATGCAACGCAAATGCTAGCAATAACGTTCAGTTGTTTTGAAAGGCGTGTCAAAATAAGCGACTGAGTCTATTTCATTATACAATTTTACCATTCTTCTGCAATAATGGCTCGATTTTGTCATGAATGTGACAAAATACAGAAAAATGCAACGCAAATGATGGTAATATCGTCAATTGTATTGAAAAGCGTGTCAGAATAAACGGCTGAGTCTATTTTATTATACAATTTTACTATTCTTCTGCAATAACGATCCGATTTTGTGAAGAAATTGACAAAATAAAGGAAAATAGAAAGCAAATGCTAGCAATAATGTTCAGTTGTTTTGAAAGGCGTGTCAAAATAAGCGACTGAGTCTATTTCATTATACAATTTTACCATTCTTCTGCAATAACTACTCGATTTTGTCAAAAATGTGACAAAATAAAGGAAAATTCAACGCAAATGCTAGTAATATCGTTCAGAAGTATTGAAAGCATGTCAAAATAAACGGCTGAGTCTATTTTGTTATACAATTTTACCATTCTTCTGCAATAACGATCCGATTTTGTCAAGAATTTGACAAAATACGTGAAAATAGAAAGCAAATGCTAGCAATAACGTTCAGTTGTTTTGAAAGGCGTGTCGAAATAAGCGACTGAGTCTATTTCATTATACAATTTTACCATTCTTCTGCAATAACTACTCGATTCTGTCAAAAATGTGACAAAATAAAGGAAAATTCAACGCAAATGCTTGTCATATCGTTCAGAAGTATTGAAAGCATGTCAAAATAAACGGCTGAGTCTATTTTATTATACAATTTTACCATTCTTCTGCAATAACGGCTCGATTTTGTCATGAATGTGACAAAATACAAAAAAATGCAACGCAAAAGATGGTAATATCGTCAGTTGTATTGAAAAGCGTGTCAGAATAAACGGCTGAGTCTATTTTATTATACAATTTTACCATTCTTCTGCAATAACGATACAATTTTGTCAAGAATTTGACAAAATACAGGAAAATAGAAAGCAAATGCTAGCAATAACGTTCAGTTGTTTTGAAAGGCGTGTCGAAATAAGCGACTGAGTCTATTTCATTATACAATTTTACCATTCTTCTGCAATAACTACTCGATTCTGTCAAAAATGTGACAAAATAAAGGAAAATTCAACGCAAATGCTTGTAATATCGTTCAGTAGTATTGAAAGCGTGTCAAAATAAACGGCTGAGTCTATTTTATTATACAATTTTACCATTCTTCTGAAATAACGCCGCGATTCTGTCATGAATGTGACAAAATACAGAAAAATGCAACGCAAATGCTGGTAATATCGTTCAGTTGTATTGAAAAGCGTGTCAAAATAAACGGCTGAGGCTATTTTTTTATACAATTTTACCATTCTTCTGCAATAACGATACGATTTTGTCAAGAATTTGACAAAATACAGGAAAATAGAAAGCAAATGCTAGCAATAACGTTCAGTTGTTTTGAAAGGCGTGTCAAAATAAGCGACTGAGTCTATTTCATTATACAATTTTACCATTCTTCTGCAATAACTACTCGATTTTGTCAAAAATGTGACAAAATAAAGGAAAATTCAACGCAAATGCTAGTAATGTGGTTCAGAAGTATTGAAAGCGTGTCAAAATAAACGGCTGAGTCTATTTTATTATTCAATTTTACCATTCTTCTGAAATAACGGCGCGATTTTGTCATGGATGAGACAAAATACGGGAAAATAGAATGCAAATGCTAGCAAAATCGTTCAGTTGTATTGAAAAGCGTGTCAAAATGAACGAGTGAGTCTATTTCGTTCTACAATTTTACCATTCTTCTGCAATAACGATTCGATTTTGTCATAAATGTGACAAAATACAGGAAAATTCAATGCAAGTGCAAGTAATATCGTTCAGTTGTATTGAAAAGCGTGTCAAAATAAACGGCTGATTCTATTTTATAATACAATTTTACCATTCTTCTGCAAGAACGGCGCGATTTTGTCATGAATGTGACAAAATACAGAAAAATGCAACGCAAATGCTGGTAATATCTTTCAGTTGTATTGAAAACGTGTCAAAATGAACGACTGAGTATTTTATAATACAAATTTACCATTCTTCTGGAATAGCGGCTCGATTCTGTCATGAATGTGACAAAATACAGAAAAATGCAACGCAAATGCTGGTAATATCGTTCAGTTGTATTGAAAAGCGTGTCAAAATAAACGGCTGAGGCTATTTTTTTATACAATTTTACCATTCTTCTGCAATAACGATACGATTTTGTCAAGAATTTGACAAAATACAGGAAAATAGAAAGCAAATGCTAGCAATAACGTTCAGTTGTTTTGAAAGGCGTGTCAAAATAAACGGCTGAGGCTATTTTTTTATACAATTTTACCATTCTTCTGAAATAACGCCGCGATTCTGTCATGAATGTGACAAAATACAGAAAAATGCAACGCAAATGCTGGTAATATCGTTCAGTTGTATTGAAAAGCGTGTCAAAATAAACGGCTGAGGCTATTTTTTTATACAATTTTACCATTCTTCTGCAATAACGATACGACTTTGTCAAGAATTTGACAAAATACAGGAAAATAGAAAGCAAATGCTAGCAATAACGTTCAGTTGTTTTGAAAGGCGTGTCGAAATAATCGACTGAGTCTATTTCATTATACAATTTTACCATTCTTCTGCAATAACTACTCGATTCTGTCAAAAATGTGACAAAATAAAGGAAAATTCAACGCAAATGCTTGTAATATCGTTCAGTAGTATTGAAAGCGTGTCAAAATAAACGGCTGAGTCTATTTTATTATTCAATTTTACCATTCTTCTGAAATAACGGCGCGATTATGTCATGGATGTGACAAACTACAGGATAATTCAACGCAAATGCTAGTAATATCGTTCAGTTGTATTGAAAAGCGTGTAAAAATGAACGACTGAGTATTTTATAATACAAATTTACCATTCTTCTGGAATAGCGGCTCGATTTTGTCAAGAATGCGACAAAATACAGGAAAATAGAACGCAAATGCTAGCAAAATCGTTCAGTTGTATTGAAAAGCGTGTCAAAATGAACGAGTGAGTCTATTTCATTCTACAATTTTACCATTCTTCTGCAATAACGATTCGATTTTGTCATAAATGTGACAAAATACAGGAAAATTCAATGCAAATGCAAGTAATATCGTTCAGTTGTATTGAAAAGCGTGTCAAAATAAACGGCTGAGTCTATTTTATAATACAATTTTACCATTCTTCTGCAAGAACGGCTCGATTTTGTCATGAATGTGACAAAATACAGAAAGATGCAACGCAAATGCTGGTAATATCTTTCAGTTTTATTGAAAAGCGTGTCAAAATGAACGACTGAGTATTTTATAATACAAATTTACCATTCTTCTGGAATAACGGCTCAATTTTGTCAAGAATGCGACAAAATACAGGAAAATAGAACGCAAATGCTATCAAAATCGTTCAGTTGTATTGAAAAGCGTGTCAGAATAAACGGCTGAGTCTATTTTATTATACAATTTTACCATTCTTCTGCAATAACGATCCGATTTTGTCAAGAATTTGACAAAATACAGGAAAATAGAAAGCAAATGCTTGTAATAACGTTCAGTTGTTTTGAAAGGCGTGTCAAAATAAGCGACTGAGTCTATTTCATTATACAATTTTACCATTCTTCTGCAATAACTACTCGATTTTGTCAAAAATGTGACAAAATAAAGGAAAATTCAACGCAAATGCTAGTAATATGGTTCAGAAGTATTGAAAGCGTGTCAAAATAAACGGCTGAGTCTATTTTATTATTCAATTTTACCATTCTTCTGAAATAACGGCGCGATTTTGTCATGGATGAGACAAAATACAGGAAAATAGAACGCAAATGCTAGCAAAATCGTTCAGTTGTATTGAAAAGCGTGTCAAAATGAACGAGTGAGTCTATTTCATTCTACAATTTTACCATTCTTCTGCAATAACGATTCGATTTTGTCATAAATGTGACAAAATACAGGAAAATTCAATGCAAATGCAAGTAATATCGTTCAGTTGTATTGAAAAGCGTGTCAAAATAAACGGCTGAGTCTATTTTATTATTCAATTTTACCATTCTTCTGAAATAACGGCGCGATTTTGTCATGGATGAGACAAAATACAGGAAAATAGAACGCAAATGCTAGCAAAATCGTTCAGTTGTATTGAAAAGCGTGTCAAAATGAACGAGTGAGTCTATTTCATTCTACAATTTTACCATTCTTCTGCAATAACGATTCGATTTTGTCATAAATGTGACAAAATACAGGAAAATTCAATGCAAATGCAAGTAATATCGTTCAGTTGTATTGAAAAGCGTGTCAAAATAAACGGCTGAGTCTATTTTATAATACAATTTTACCATTCTTCTGCAAGAACGGCGCGATTTTGTCATGAATGTGACAAAATACAGAAAAATGCAACGCAAATGCTGGTAATATCTTTCAGTTGTATTGAAAACGTGTCAAAATGAACGACTGAGTATTTTATAATACAAATTTACCATTCTTCTGGAATAGCGGCTCGATTCTGTCATGAATGTGACAAAATACAGAGAAATGCAACGCAAATTCTGGTAATATCGTTCAGTTGTATTGAAAAGCGTGTCAAAATAAACGGCTGAGGCTATTTTTTTATACAATTTTACCATTCTTCTGCAATAACGATACGATTTTGTCAAGAATTTGACAAAATACAGGAAAATAGAAAGCAAATGCTAGCAATAACGTTCAGTTGTTTTGAAAGGCGTGTCAAAATAAACGGCTGAGGCTATTTTTTTATACAATTTTACCATTCTTCTGAAATAACGCCGCGATTCTGTCATGAATGTGACAAAATACAGAAAAATGCAACGCAAATGCTGGTAATATCGTTCAGTTGTATTGAAAAGCGTGTCAAAATAAACGGCTGAGGCTATTTTTTTATACAATTTTACCATTCTTCTGCAATAACGATACGATTTTGTCAAGAATTTGACAAAATACAGGAAAATAGAAAGCAAATGCTAGCAATAACGTTCAGTTGTTTTGAAAGGCGTGTCGAAATAAGCGACTGAGTCTATTTCATTATACAATTTTACCATTCTTCTGCAATAACTACTCGATTCTGTCAAAAATGTGACAAAATAAAGGAAAATTCAACGCAAATGCTTGTAATATCGTTCAGTAGTATTGAAAGCGTGTCAAAATAAACGGCTGAGTCTATTTTATTATACAATTTTACCATTCTTCTGCAATAACGGCTCGATTTTGTCATGAATGTGACAAAATACAAAAAAATGCAACGCAAATGATGGTAATATCGTCAGTTGTATTGAAAAGCGTGTCAGAATAAACGGCTGAGTCTATTTTATTATACAATTTTACCATTCTTCTGCAATAACGATCCGATTTTGTCAAGAATTTGACAAAATACGTGAAAATAGAAAGCAAATGCTAGCAATAACGTTCAGTTGTTTTGAAAGGCGTGTCGAAATAAGCGACTGAGTCTATTTCATTATACAATTTTACCATTCTTCTGCAATAACTACTCGATTCTGTCAAAAATGTGACAAAATAAAGGAAAATTCAACGCAAATGCTTGTAATATCGTTCAGTAGTATTGAAAGCGTGTCAAAATAAACGGCTGAGTCTATTTTATTATACAATTTTACCATTCTTCTGAAATAACGCCGCGATTCTGTCATGAATGTGACAAAATACAGAAAAATGCAACGCAAATGCTGGTAATATCGTTCAGTTGTATTGAAAAGCGTGTCAAAATAAACGGCTGAGGCTATTTTTTTATACAATTTTACCATTCTTCTGCAATAACGATACGATTTTGTCAAGAATTTGACAAAATACAGGAAAATAGAAAGCAAATGCTAGCAATAACGTTCAGTTGTTTTGAAAGGCGTGTCAAAATAAGCGACTGAGTCTATTTCATTATACAATTTTACCATTCTTCTGCAATAACTACTCGATTTTGTCAAAAATGTGACAAAATAAAGGAAAATTCAACGCAAATGCTGGTAATGTGGTTCAGAAGTATTGAAAGCGTGTCAAAATAAACGGCTGAGTCTATTTTATTATTCAATTTTACCATTCTTCTGAAATAACGGCGCGATTTTGTCATGGATGAGACAAAATACAGGAAAATAGAATGCAAATGCTAGCAAAATCGTTCAGTTGTATTGAAAAGCGTGTCAAAATGAACGAGTGAGTCTATTTCGTTCTACAATTTTACCATTCTTCTGCAATAACGATTCGATTTTGTCATAAATGTGACAAAATACAGGAAAATTCAATGCAAGTGCAAGTAATATCGTTCAGTTGTATTGAAAAGCGTGTCAAAATAAACGGCTGATTCTATTTTATAATACAATTTTACCATTCTTCTGCAAGAACGGCGCGATTTTGTCATGAATGTGACAAAATACAGAAAAATGCAACGCAAATGCTGGTAATATCTTTCAGTTGTATTGAAAACGTGTCAAAATGAACGACTGAGTATTTTATAATACAAATTTACCATTCTTCTGGAATAGCGGCTCGATTCTGTCATGAATGTGACAAAATACAGAAAAATGCAACGCAAATGCTGGTAATATCGTTCAGTTGTATTGAAAAGCGTGTCAAAATAAACGGCTGAGGCTATTTTTTTATACAATTTTACCATTCTTCTGCAATAACGATACGATTTTGTCAATAATTTGACAAAATACAGGAAAATAGAAAGCAAATGCTAGCAATAACGTTCAGTTGTTTTGAAAGGCGTGTCAAAATAAACGGCTGAGGCTATTTTTTTATACAATTTTACCATTCTTCTGAAATAACGCCGCGATTCTGTCATGAATGTGACAAAATACAGAAAAATGCAACGCAAATGCTGGTAATATCGTTCAGTTGTATTGAAAAGCGTGTCAAAATAAACGGCTGAGGCTATTTTTTTATACAATTTTACCATTCTTCTGCAATAACGATACGACTTTGTCAAGAATTTGACAAAATACAGGAAAATAGAAAGCAAATGCTAGCAATAACGTTCAGTTGTTTTGAAAGGCGTGTCGAAATAATCGACTGAGTCTATTTCATTATACAATTTTACCATTCTTCTGCAATAACTACTCGATTCTGTCAAAAATGTGACAAAATAAAGGAAAATTCAACGCAAATGCTTGTAATATCGTTCAGTAGTATTGAAAGCGTGTCAAAATAAACGGCTGAGTCTATTTTATTATTCAATTTTACCATTCTTCTGAAATAACGGCGCGATTATGTCATGGATGTGACAAACTACAGGATAATTCAACGCAAATGCTAGTAATATCGTTCAGTTGTATTGAAAAGCGTGTAAAAATGAACGACTGAGTATTTTATAATACAAATTTACCATTCTTCTGGAATAGCGGCTCGATTTTGTCAAGAATGCGACAAAATACAGGAAAATAGAACGCAAATGCTAGCAAAATCGTTCAGTTGTATTGAAAAGCGTGTCAAAATGAACGAGTGAGTCTATTTCATTCTACAATTTTACCATTCTTCTGCAATAACGATTCGATTTTGTCATAAATGTGACAAAATACAGGAAAATTCAATGCAAATGCAAGTAATATCGTTCAGTTGTATTGAAAAGCGTGTCAAAATAAACGGCTGAGTCTATTTTATAATACAATTTTACCATTCTTCTGCAAGAACGGCTCGATTTTGTCATGAATGTGACAAAATACAGAAAGATGCAACGCAAATGCTGGTAATATCTTTCAGTTTTATTGAAAAGCGTGTCAAAATGAACGACTGAGTATTTTATAATACAAATTTACCATTCTTCTGGAATAACGGCTCAATTTTGTCAAGAATGCGACAAAATACAGGAAAATAGAACGCAAATGCTATCAAAATCGTTCAGTTGTATTGAAAAGCGTGTCAAAATGAACGAGTGAGTCTATCTCATTATACAATTTTACCATTCTTCTGCAATAACGGCTCGATTTTGTCATGAATGTGACAAAATACAGAAAAATTCAACGCAAATGCTGCTAAAATCGTTCAGTTGTATTGAAAGCGTGTCAGAATAAACGGCTGAGTCTATTTTATTATACAATTTTACCATTCTTCTGCAATAACGATCCGATTTTGTCAAGAATTTGACAAAATACAGGAAAATAGAAAGCAAATGCTTGTAATAACGTTCAGTTGTTTTGAAAGGCGTGTCAAAATAAGCGACTGAGTCTATTTCATTATACAATTTTACCATTCTTCTGCAATAACTACTCGATTTTGTCAAAAATGTGACAAAATAAAGGAAAATTCAACGCAAATGCTAGTAATATGGTTCAGAAGTATTGAAAGCGTGTCAAAATAAACGGCTGAGTCTATTTTATTATTCAATTTTACCATTCTTCTGAAATAACGGCGCGATTTTGTCATGGATGAGACAAAATACAGGAAAATAGAACGCAAATGCTAGCAAAATCGTTCAGTTGTATTGAAAAGCGTGTCAAAATGAACGAGTGAGTCTATTTCATTCTACAATTTTACCATTCTTCTGCAATAACGATTCGATTTTGTCATAAATGTGACAAAATACAGGAAAATTCAATGCAAATGCAAGTAATATCGTTCAGTTGTATTGAAAAGCGTGTCAAAATAAACGGCTGAGTCTATTTTATAATACAATTTTACCATTCTTCTGAAATAACGCCGCGATTCTGTCATGAATGTGACAAAATACAGAAAAATGCAACGCAAATGCTGGTAATATCGTTCAGTTGTATTGAAAAGCGTGTCAAAATAAACGGCTGAGGCTATTTTTTTATACAATTTTACCATTCTTCTGCAATAACGATACGATTTTGTCAAGAATTTGACAAAATACAGGAAAATAGAAAGCAAATGCTAGCAATAACGTTCAGTTGTTTTGAAAGGCGTGTCGAAATAAGCGACTGAGTCTATTTCATTATACAATTTTACCATTCTTCTGCAATAACTACTCGATTCTGTCAAAAATGTGACAAAATAAAGGAAAATTCAACGCAAATGCTTGTAATATCGTTCAGTAGTATTGAAAGCGTGTCAAAATAAACGGCTGAGTCTATTTTATTATACAATTTTACCATTCTTCTGCAATAACGGCTCGATTTTGTCATGAATGTGACAAAATACAAAAAAATGCAACGCAAATGATGGTAATATCGTCAGTTGTATTGAAAAGCGTGTCAGAATAAACGGCTGAGTCTATTTTATTATACAATTTTACCATTCTTCTGCAATAACGATCCGATTTTGTCAAGAATTTGACAAAATACGTGAAAATAGAAAGCAAATGCTAGCAATAACGTTCAGTTGTTTTGAAAGGCGTGTCGAAATAAGCGACTGAGTCTATTTCATTATACAATTTTACCATTCTTCTGCAATAACTACTCGATTCTGTCAAAAATGTGACAAAATAAAGGAAAATTCAACGCAAATGCTTGTAATATCGTTCAGTAGTATTGAAAGCGTGTCAAAATAAACGGCTGAGTCTATTTTATTATACAATTTTACCATTCTTCTGAAATAACGCCGCGATTCTGTCATGAATGTGACAAAATACAGAAAAATGCAACGCAAATGCTGGTAATATCGTTCAGTTGTATTGAAAAGCGTGTCAAAATAAACGGCTGAGGCTATTTTTTTATACAATTTTACCATTCTTCTGCAATAACGATACGATTTTGTCAAGAATTTGACAAAATACAGGAAAATAGAAAGCAAATGCTAGCAATAACGTTCAGTTGTTTTGAAAGGCGTGTCAAAATAAGCGACTGAGTCTATTTCATTATACAATTTTACCATTCTTCTGCAATAACTACTCGATTTTGTCAAAAATGTGACAAAATAAAGGAAAATTCAACGCAAATGCTGGTAATGTGGTTCAGAAGTATTGAAAGCGTGTCAAAATAAACGGCTGAGTCTATTTTATTATTCAATTTTACCATTCTTCTGAAATAACGGCGCGATTTTGTCATGGATGAGACAAAATACAGGAAAATAGAATGCAAATGCTAGCAAAATCGTTCAGTTGTATTGAAAAGCGTGTCAAAATGAACGAGTGAGTCTATTTCGTTCTACAATTTTACCATTCTTCTGCAATAACGATTCGATTTTGTCATAAATGTGACAAAATACAGGAAAATTCAATGCAAGTGCAAGTAATATCGTTCAGTTGTATTGAAAAGCGTGTCAAAATAAACGGCTGATTCTATTTTATAATACAATTTTACCATTCTTCTGCAAGAACGGCGCGATTTTGTCATGAATGTGACAAAATACAGAAAAATGCAACGCAAATGCTGGTAATATCTTTCAGTTGTATTGAAAACGTGTCAAAATGAACGACTGAGTATTTTATAATACAAATTTACCATTCTTCTGGAATAGCGGCTCGATTCTGTCATGAATGTGACAAAATACAGAAAAATGCAACGCAAATGCTGGTAATATCGTTCAGTTGTATTGAAAAGCGTGTCAAAATAAACGGCTGAGGCTATTTTTTTATACAATTTTACCATTCTTCTGCAATAACGATACGATTTTGTCAATAATTTGACAAAATACAGGAAAATAGAAAGCAAATGCTAGCAATAACGTTCAGTTGTTTTGAAAGGCGTGTCAAAATAAACGGCTGAGGCTATTTTTTTATACAATTTTACCATTCTTCTGAAATAACGCCGCGATTCTGTCATGAATGTGACAAAATACAGAAAAATGCAACGCAAATGCTGGTAATATCGTTCAGTTGTATTGAAAAGCGTGTCAAAATAAACGGCTGAGGCTATTTTTTTATACAATTTTACCATTCTTCTGCAATAACGATACGACTTTGTCAAGAATTTGACAAAATACAGGAAAATAGAAAGCAAATGCTAGCAATAACGTTCAGTTGTTTTGAAAGGCGTGTCGAAATAATCGACTGAGTCTATTTCATTATACAATTTTACCATTCTTCTGCAATAACTACTCGATTCTGTCAAAAATGTGACAAAATAAAGGAAAATTCAACGCAAATGCTTGTAATATCGTTCAGTAGTATTGAAAGCGTGTCAAAATAAACGGCTGAGTCTATTTTATTATTCAATTTTACCATTCTTCTGAAATAACGGCGCGATTATGTCATGGATGTGACAAACTACAGGATAATTCAACGCAAATGCTAGTAATATCGTTCAGTTGTATTGAAAAGCGTGTAAAAATGAACGACTGAGTATTTTATAATACAAATTTACCATTCTTCTGGAATAGCGGCTCGATTTTGTCAAGAATGCGACAAAATACAGGAAAATAGAACGCAAATGCTAGCAAAATCGTTCAGTTGTATTGAAAAGCGTGTCAAAATGAACGAGTGAGTCTATTTCATTCTACAATTTTACCATTCTTCTGCAATAACGATTCGATTTTGTCATAAATGTGACAAAATACAGGAAAATTCAATGCAAATGCAAGTAATATCGTTCAGTTGTATTGAAAAGCGTGTCAAAATAAACGGCTGAGGCTATTTTTTTATACAATTTTACCATTCTTCTGCAATAACGATACGATTTTGTCAAGAATTTGACAAAATACAGGAAAATAGAAAGCAAATGCTAGCAATAACGTTCAGTTGTTTTGAAAGGCGTGTCAAAATAAACGGCTGAGGCTATTTTTTTATACAATTTTACCATTCTTCTGAAATAACGCCGCGATTCTGTCATGAATGTGACAAAATACAGAAAAATGCAACGCAAATGCTGGTAATATCGTTCAGTTGTATTGAAAAGCGTGTCAAAATAAACGGCTGAGGCTATTTTTTTATACAATTTTACCATTCTTCTGCAATAACGATACGATTTTGTCAAGAATTTGACAAAATACAGGAAAATAGAAAGCAAATGCTAGCAATAACGTTCAGTTGTTTTGAAAGGCGTGTCGAAATAAGCGACTGAGTCTATTTCATTATACAATTTTACCATTCTTCTGCAATAACTACTCGATTCTGTCAAAAATGTGACAAAATAAAGGAAAATTCAACGCAAATGCTTGTAATATCGTTCAGTAGTATTGAAAGCGTGTCAAAATAAACGGCTGAGTCTATTTTATTATACAATTTTACCATTCTTCTGCAATAACGGCTCGATTTTGTCATGAATGTGACAAAATACAAAAAAATGCAACGCAAATGATGGTAATATCGTCAGTTGTATTGAAAAGCGTGTCAGAATAAACGGCTGAGTCTATTTTATTATACAATTTTACCATTCTTCTGCAATAACGATCCGATTTTGTCAAGAATTTGACAAAATACGTGAAAATAGAAAGCAAATGCTAGCAATAACGTTCAGTTGTTTTGAAAGGCGTGTCGAAATAAGCGACTGAGTCTATTTCATTATACAATTTTACCATTCTTCTGCAATAACTACTCGATTCTGTCAAAAATGTGACAAAATAAAGGAAAATTCAACGCAAATGCTTGTAATATCGTTCAGTAGTATTGAAAGCGTGTCAAAATAAACGGCTGAGTCTATTTTATTATACAATTTTACCATTCTTCTGAAATAACGCCGCGATTCTGTCATGAATGTGACAAAATACAGAAAAATGCAACGCAAATGCTGGTAATATCGTTCAGTTGTATTGAAAAGCGTGTCAAAATAAACGGCTGAGGCTATTTTTTTATACAATTTTACCATTCTTCTGCAATAACGATACGATTTTGTCAAGAATTTGACAAAATACAGGAAAATAGAAAGCAAATGCTAGCAATAACGTTCAGTTGTTTTGAAAGGCGTGTCGAAATAAGCGACTGAGTCTATTTCATTATACAATTTTACCATTCTTCTGCAATAACTACTCGATTTTGTCAAAAATGTGACAAAATAAAGGAAAATTCAACGCAAATGCTGGTAATGTGGTTCAGAAGTATTGAAAGCGTGTCAAAATAAACGGCTGAGTCTATTTTATTATTCAATTTTACCATTCTTCTGAAATAACGGCGCGATTTTGTCATGGATGAGACAAAATACAGGAAAATAGAATGCAAATGCTAGCAAAATCGTTCAGTTGTATTGAAAAGCGTGTCAAAATGAACGAGTGAGTCTATTTCGTTCTACAATTTTACCATTCTTCTGCAATAACGATTCGATTTTGTCATAAATGTGACAAAATACAGGAAAATTCAATGCAAGTGCAAGTAATATCGTTCAGTTGTATTGAAAAGCGTGTCAAAATAAACGGCTGATTCTATTTTATAATACAATTTTACCATTCTTCTGCAAGAACGGCGCGATTTTGTCATGAATGTGACAAAATACAGAAAAATGCAACGCAAATGCTGGTAATATCTTTCAGTTGTATTGAAAACGTGTCAAAATGAACGACTGAGTATTTTATAATACAAATTTACCATTCTTCTGGAATAGCGGCTCGATTCTGTCATGAATGTGACAAAATACAGAAAAATGCAACGCAAATGCTGGTAATATCGTTCAGTTGTATTGAAAAGCGTGTCAAAATAAACGGCTGAGGCTATTTTTTTATACAATTTTACCATTCTTCTGCAATAACGATACGATTTTGTCAATAATTTGACAAAATACAGGAAAATAGAAAGCAAATGCTAGCAATAACGTTCAGTTGTTTTGAAAGGCGTGTCAAAATAAACGGCTGAGGCTATTTTTTTATACAATTTTACCATTCTTCTGAAATAACGCCGCGATTCTGTCATGAATGTGACAAAATACAGAAAAATGCAACGCAAATGCTGGTAATATCGTTCAGTTGTATTGAAAAGCGTGTCAAAATAAACGGCTGAGGCTATTTTTTTATACAATTTTACCATTCTTCTGCAATAACGATACGACTTTGTCAAGAATTTGACAAAATACAGGAAAATAGAAAGCAAATGCTAGCAATAACGTTCAGTTGTTTTGAAAGGCGTGTCGAAATAATCGACTGAGTCTATTTCATTATACAATTTTACCATTCTTCTGCAATAACTACTCGATTCTGTCAAAAATGTGACAAAATAAAGGAAAATTCAACGCAAATGCTTGTAATATCGTTCAGTAGTATTGAAAGCGTGTCAAAATAAACGGCTGAGTCTATTTTATTATTCAATTTTACCATTCTTCTGAAATAACGGCGCGATTATGTCATGGATGTGACAAACTACAGGATAATTCAACGCAAATGCTAGTAATATCGTTCAGTTGTATTGAAAAGCGTGTAAAAATGAACGACTGAGTATTTTATAATACAAATTTACCATTCTTCTGGAATAGCGGCTCGATTTTGTCAAGAATGCGACAAAATACAGGAAAATAGAACGCAAATGCTAGCAAAATCGTTCAGTTGTATTGAAAAGCGTGTCAAAATGAACGAGTGAGTCTATTTCATTCTACAATTTTACCATTCTTCTGCAATAACGATTCGATTTTGTCATAAATGTGACAAAATACAGGAAAATTCAATGCAAATGCAAGTAATATCGTTCAGTTGTATTGAAAAGCGTGTCAAAATAAACGGCTGAGTCTATTTTATAATACAATTTTACCATTCTTCTGCAAGAACGGCTCGATTTTGTCATGAATGTGACAAAATACAGAAAGATGCAACGCAAATGCTGGTAATATCTTTCAGTTTTATTGAAAAGCGTGTCAAAATGAACGACTGAGTATTTTATAATACAAATTTACCATTCTTCTGGAATAACGGCTCAATTTTGTCAAGAATGCGACAAAATACAGGAAAATAGAACGCAAATGCTATCAAAATCGTTCAGTTGTATTGAAAAGCGTGTCAAAATGAACGAGTGAGTCTATCTCATTATACAATTTTACCATTCTTCTGCAATAACGGCTCGATTTTGTCATGAATGTGACAAAATACAGAAAAATTCAACGCAAATGCTGCTAAAATCGTTCAGTTGTATTGAAAGCGTGTCAGAATAAACGGCTGAGTCTATTTTATTATACAATTTTACCATTCTTCTGCAATAACGATCCGATTTTGTCAAGAATTTGACAAAATACAGGAAAATAGAAAGCAAATGCTTGTAATAACGTTCAGTTGTTTTGAAAGGCGTGTCAAAATAAGCGACTGAGTCTATTTCATTATACAATTTTACCATTCTTCTGCAATAACTACTCGATTTTGTCAAAAATGTGACAAAATAAAGGAAAATTCAACGCAAATGCTAGTAATATGGTTCAGAAGTATTGAAAGCGTGTCAAAATAAACGGCTGAGTCTATTTTATTATTCAATTTTACCATTCTTCTGAAATAACGGCGCGATTTTGTCATGGATGAGACAAAATACAGGAAAATAGAACGCAAATGCTAGCAAAATCGTTCAGTTGTATTGAAAAGCGTGTCAAAATGAACGAGTGAGTCTATTTCATTCTACAATTTTACCATTCTTCTGCAATAACGATTCGATTTTGTCATAAATGTGACAAAATACAGGAAAATTCAATGCAAATGCAAGTAATATCGTTCAGTTGTATTGAAAAGCGTGTCAAAATAAACGGCTGAGTCTATTTTATAATACAATTTTACCATTCTTCTGCAAGAACGGCGCGATTTTGTCATGAATGTGACAAAATACAGAAAAATGCAACGCAAATGCTGGTAATATCTTTCAGTTGTATTGAAAACGTGTCAAAATGAACGACTGAGTATTTTATAATACAAATTTACCATTCTTCTGGAATAGCGGCTCGATTCTGTCATGAATGTGACAAAATACAGAGAAATGCAACGCAAATTCTGGTAATATCGTTCAGTTGTATTGAAAAGCGTGTCAAAATAAACGGCTGAGGCTATTTTTTTATACAATTTTACCATTCTTCTGCAATAACGATACGATTTTGTCAAGAATTTGACAAAATACAGGAAAATAGAAAGCAAATGCTAGCAATAACGTTCAGTTGTTTTGAAAGGCGTGTCGAAATAAGCGACTGAGTCTATTTCATTATACAATTTTACCATTCTTCTGCAATAACTACTCGATTCTGTCAAAAATGTGACAAAATAAAGGAAAATTCAACGCAAATGCTTGTAATATCGTTCAGTAGTATTGAAAGCGTGTCAAAATAAACGGCTGAGTCTATTTTATTATACAATTTTACCATTCTTCTGCAATAACGGCTCGATTTTGTCATGAATGTGACAAAATACAAAAAAATGCAACGCAAATGATGGTAATATCGTCAGTTGTATTGAAAAGCGTGTCAGAATAAACGGCTGAGTCTATTTTATTATACAATTTTACCATTCTTCTGCAATAACGATCCGATTTTGTCAAGAATTTGACAAAATACGTGAAAATAGAAAGCAAATGCTAGCAATAACGTTCAGTTGTTTTGAAAGGCGTGTCGAAATAAGCGACTGAGTCTATTTCATTATACAATTTTACCATTCTTCTGCAATAACTACTCGATTCTGTCAAAAATGTGACAAAATAAAGGAAAATTCAACGCAAATGCTTGTAATATCGTTCAGTAGTATTGAAAGCGTGTCAAAATAAACGGCTGAGTCTATTTTATTATTCAATTTTACCATTCTTCTGAAATAACGGCGCGATTTTGTCATGGATGTGACAAACTACAGGATAATTCAACGCAAATGCTAGTAATATCGTTCAGTTGTATTGAAAAGCGTGTCAAAATGAACGACTGAGTATCTTATAATACAAATTTACCATTCTTCTGGAATAGCGGCTCGATTTTGTCAAGAATGCGACAAAATACAGGAAAATAGAACGCAAATGCTAGCAAAATCGTTCAGTTGTATTGAAAAGCGTGTCAAAATGAACGAGTGAGTCTATTTCATTCTACAATTTTACCATTCTTCTGCAATAACGGCTCGATTTTGTCATGAATGTGACAAAATACAGAAAACTTCAACGCAAATGCTGGTAATATCGTTCAGTTGTATTGAAAGCGTGTCAGAATAAACGGCTGAGACTATTTTATAATACAATTTTACCATTCTTCTGCAATAACGGCTCGATTTTGTCATGAATGTGACAAAATACAGAAAGATGCAACGCAAATGCTGGTAATATCTTTCAGTTTTATTGAAAAGCGTGTCAAAATGAACGACTGAGTATTTTATAATACAAATTTACCATTCTTCTGGAATAACGGCTCGATTTTGTCAAGAATGCGACAAAATACAGGAAAATAGAACGCAAATGCTATCAAAATCGTTCAGTTGTATTGAAAAGCGTGTCAAAATGAACGAGTGAGTCTATCTCATTATACAATTTTACCATTCTTCTGCAATAACGGCTCGATTTTGTCATGAATGTGACAAAATACAGAAAAATTCAACGCAAATGCTGCTAAAATCGTTCAGTTGTATTGAAAGCGTGTCAGAATAAACGGCTGAGTCTATTTTATTATACAATTTTACCATTCTTCTGCAATAACGATCCGATTTTGTCAAGAATTTGACAAAATACAGGAAAATAGAAAGCAAATGCTTGTAATAACGTTCAGTTGTTTTGAAAGGCGTGTCAAAATAAGCGACTGAGTCTATTTCATTATACAATTTTACCATTCTTCTGCAATAACTACTCGATTTTGTCAAAAATGTGACAAAATAAAGGAAAATTCAACGCAAATGCTAGTAATATGGTTCAGAAGTATTGAAAGCGTGTCAAAATAAACGGCTGAGTCTATTTTATTATTCAATTTTACCATTCTTCTGAAATAACGGCGCGATTTTGTCATGGATGAGACAAAATACAGGAAAATAGAACGCAAATGCTAGCAAAATCGTTCAGTTGTATTGAAAAGCGTGTCAAAATGAACGAGTGAGTCTATTTCATTCTATAATTTTACCATTCTTCTGCAATAACGATTCGATTTTGTGATAAATGTGACAAAATACAGGAAAATTCAATGCAAATGCAAGTAATATCGTTCAGTTGTATTGAAAAGCGTGTCAAAATAAACGGCTGAGTCTATTTTATAATACAATTTTACCATTCTTCTGCAAGAACGGCGCGATTTTGTCATGAATGTGACAAAATACAGAAAAATGCAACGCAAATGCTGGTAATATCTTTCAGTTGTATTGAAAAGCGTGTCAAAATAAACGACTGAGTATTTTATAATACAAATTTACCATTCTTCTGGAATAGCTGCTCGATTTTGTCAAGAATGCGACAAAATACAGGAAAATAGAACGCAAATGCTAGCAATAACGTTCAGTTGTTTTGAAAGGCGTGTCAAAATAAGCGACTGAGTCTATTTCATTAAACAATTTTACCATTCTTCTGCAATAACTACTCGATTTTGTCAAAAATGTGACAAAATAAAGGAAAATTCAACGCTAATGCTAGTAATATCGTTCAGAAGGATTGATAGCGTGTCAAAATAAACGGCTGAGTCTATTTTATTATTCAATTTTACCATTCTTCTGAAATAACGGCGCGATTTTGTCATGGATGAGACAAAATACAGAAAAATTCAACGCAAATGCTGGTAATATCGTTCAGTTGTATTGAAAGCGTGTTAGAATAAACGGCTGAGTCTATTTTATTATACAATTTTACCATTCTTCTGCAATAACTACTCGATTTTGTCAAAAATGTGACAAAATAAAGGAAAATTCAACGCAAATGCTGGTAATATCGTTCAGTTGTTTTGAAAGCGTGTTAGAATGAACGGCTGAGTCTATTTTATTATACAATTTTACCATTCTTCTGCAATAACGATCCGATTTTGTCAAGAATTTGACAAAATACAGGAAAGTAGAAAGTAAATGCTAGCAATAACGTTCAGTTGTTTTGAAAGGCGTGTCAAAATAAGCGACTGAGTCTATTTCATTATACAATTTTACCATTCTTCTGCAATAACTACTCGATTTTGTCAAAAATGTGACAAAATAAAGGAAAATTCAACGCTAATGCTAGTAATATCGTTCAGAAGGATTGATAGCGTGTCAAAATAAACGGCTGAGTCTATTTTATTATTCAATTTTACCATTCTTCTGAAATAACGGCGCGATTTTGTCATGGATGAGACAAAATACAGAAAAATGCAACGCAAATGCTGGTAATATCGTTCAGTTGTATTGAAAAGCGTGTCAAAATAAACGGCTGAGTCTATTTTATTATACAATTTTACCATTCTTCTGCAATAACTACTCGATTTTGTCAAAAATGTGACAAAATAAAGGAAAATTCAACGCAAATGCTGGTAATATCGTTCAGTTGTATTGAAAGCGTGTTAGAATGAACGGCTGAGTCTATTTTATTATACAATTTTACTATTCTTCTGCAATAACGATCCGATTTTGTGAAGAATTTGACAAAATAAAGGAAAATAGAAAGCAAATGCTAGCAATAATGTTCAGTTGTTTTGAAAGGCGTGTCAAAATAAGCGACTGAGTCTATTTCATTATACAATTTTACCATTCTTCTGCAATAACTACTCGATTTTGTCAAAAATGTGACAAAATAAAGGAAAATTCAACGCAAATGCTAGTAATATCGTTCAGAAGTATTGAAAGCATGTCAAAATAAACGGCTGAGTCTATTTTATTATACAATTTTACCATTCTTCTGCAATAACGATCCGATTTTGTCAAGAATTTGACAAAATACGTGAAAATAGAAAGCAAATGCTAGCAATAACGTTCAGTTGTTTTGATAGGCGTGTCGAAATAAGCGACTGAGTCTATTTCATTATACAATTTTACCATTCTTCTGCAATAACTACTCGATTCTGTCAAAAATGTGACAAAATAAAGGAAAATTCAACGCAAATGCTTGTCATATCGTTCAGAAGTATTGAAAGCATGTCAAAATAAACGGCTGAGTACCTATTTTATTATACAATTTTACCATTCTTCTGCAATAACGGCTCGATTTTGTCATGAATGTGACAAAATACAAAAAAATGCAACGCAAATGATGGTAATATCGTCAGTTGTATTGAAAAGCGTGTCAGAATAAACGGCTGAGTCTATTTTATTATACAGTTTTACCATTCTTCTGCAATAACGATACGATTTTGTCAAGAATTTGACAAAATACAGGAAAATAGAAAGCAAATGCTAGCAATAACGTTCAGTTGTTTTGAAAGGCGTGTCGAAATAAGCGACTGAGTCTATTTCATTATACAATTTTACCATTCTTCTGCAATAACTACTCGATTCTGTCAAAAATGTGACAAAATAAAGGAAAATTCACCGCAAATGCTTGTAATATCGTTCAGTAGTATTGAAAGCGTGTCAAAATAATCGGCTGAGTCTATTTTATTATACAATTTTACCATTCTTCTGAAATAACGCCGCGATTCTGTCATGAATGTGACAAAATACAGAAAAATGCAATGCAAATGCTGGTAATATCGTTCAGTTGTATTGAAAAGCAAGTCAAAATAAACGGCTGAGGCTATTTTTTTATACAATTTTACCATTCTTCTGCAATAACGATACGATTTTGTCAAGAATTTGACAAAATACAGGAAAATAGAAAGCAAATGCTAGCAATAACGTTCAGTTGTTTTGAAAGGCGTGTCAAAATAAGCGACTGAGTCTATTTCATTATACAATTTTACCATTCTTCTGCAATAACTACTCGATTTTGTCAAAAATGTGACAAAATAAAGGAAAATTCAACGCAAATGCTAGTAATGTGGTTCAGAAGTATTGAAAGCGTGTCAAAATAAACGGCTGAGTCTATTTTATTATTCAATTTTACCATTCTTCTGAAATAACGGCGCGATTTTGTCATGGATGAGACAAAATACAGGAAAATAGAATGCAAATGCTAGCAAAATCGTTCAGTTGTATTGAAAAGCGTGTCAAAATGAACGAGTGAGTCTATTTCATTATACAATTTTACCATTCTTCTGCAATAACTACTCGATTCTGTCAAAAATGTGACAAAATAAAGGAAAATTCAACGCAAATGCTTGTAATATCGTTCAGTAGTATTGAAAGCGTGTCAAAATAAACGGCTGAGTCTATTTTATTATTCAATTTTACCATTCTTCTGAAATAACGGCGCGATTTTGTCATGGATGTGACAAACTACAGGATAATTCAACGCAAATGCTAGTAATATCGTTCAGTTGTATTGAAAAGCGTGTCAAAATGAACGACTGAGTATCTTATAATACAAATTTACCATTCTTCTGGAATAGCGGCTCGATTTTGTCAAGAATGCGACAAAATACAGGAAAATAGAACGCAAATGCTAGCAAAATCGTTCAGTTGTATTGAAAAGCGTGTCAAAATGAACGAGTGAGTCTATTTCATTATACAATTTTACCATTCTTCTGCAATAACTACTCGATTCTGTCAAAAATGTGACAAAATAAAGGAAAATTCAACGCAAATGCTTGTAATATCGTTCAGTAGTATTGAAAGCGTGTCAAAATAAACGGCTGAGTCTATTTTATTATTCAATTTTACCATTCTTCTGAAATAACGGCGCGATTTTGTCATGGATGTGACAAACTACAGGATAATTCAACGCAAATGCTAGTAATATCGTTCAGTTGTATTGAAAAGCGTGTCAAAATGAACGACTGAGTATCTTATAATACAAATTTACCATTCTTCTGAAATAACGCCGCGATTCTGTCATGAATGTGACAAAATACAGAAAAATGCAATGCAAATGCTGGTAATATCGTTCAGTTGTATTGAAAAGCAAGTCAAAATAAACGGCTGAGGCTATTTTTTTATACAATTTTACCATTCTTCTGCAATAACGATACGATTTTGTCAAGAATTTGACAAAATACAGGAAAATAGAAAGCAAATGCTAGCAATAACGTTCAGTTGTTTTGAAAGGCGTGTCAAAATAAGCGACTGAGTCTATTTCATTATACAATTTTACCATTCTTCTGCAATAACTACTCGATTTTGTCAAAAATGTGACAAAATAAAGGAAAATTCAACGCAAATGCTAGTAATGTGGTTCAGAAGTATTGAAAGCGTGTCAAAATAAACGGCTGAGTCTATTTTATTATTCAATTTTACCATTCTTCTGAAATAACGGCGCGATTTTGTCATGGATGAGACAAAATACAGGAAAATAGAATGCAAAAGCTAGCAAAATCGTTCAGTTGTATTGAAAAGCGTGTCAAAATGAACGAGTGAGTCTATTTCATTATACAATTTTACCATTCTTCTGCAATAACTACTCGATTCTGTCAAAAATGTGACAAAATAAAGGAAAATTCAACGCAAATGCTTGTAATATCGTTCAGTAGTATTGAAAGCGTGTCAAAATAAACGGCTGAGTCTATTTTATTATTCAATTTTACCATTCTTCTGAAATAACGGCGCGATTTTGTCATGGATGTGACAAACTACAGGATAATTCAACGCAAATGCTAGTAATATCGTTCAGTTGTATTGAAAAGCGTGTCAAAATGAACGACTGAGTATCTTATAATACAAATTTACCATTCTTCTGGAATAGCGGCTCGATTTTGTCAAGAATGCGACAAAATACAGGAAAATAGAACGCAAATGCTAGCAAAATCGTTCAGTTGTATTGAAAAGCGTGTCAAAATGAACGAGTGAGTCTATTTCATTCTACAATTTTACCATTCTTCTGCAATAACGGCTCGATTTTGTCATGAATGTGACAAAATACAGAAAACTTCAACGCAAATGCTGGTAATATCGTTCAGTTGTATTGAAAGCGTGTCAGAATAAACGGCTGAGACTATTTTATAATACAATTTTACCATTCTTCTGCAATAACGGCTCGATTTTGTCATGAATGTGACAAAATACAGAAAGATGCAACGCAAATGCTGGTAATATCTTTCAGTTTTATTGAAAAGCGTGTCAAAATGAACGACTGAGTATTTTATAATACAAATTTACCATTCTTCTGGAATAACGGCTCGATTTTGTCAAGAATGCGACAAAATACAGGAAAATAGAACGCAAATGCTATCAAAATCGTTCAGTTGTATTGAAAAGCGTGTCAAAATGAACGAGTGAGTCTATCTCATTATACAATTTTACCATTCTTCTGCAATAACGGCTCGATTTTGTCATGAATGTGACAAAATACAGAAAAATTCAACGCAAATGCTGCTAAAATCGTTCAGTTGTATTGAAAGCGTGTCAGAATAAACGGCTGAGTCTATTTTATTATACAATTTTACCATTCTTCTGCAATAACGATCCGATTTTGTCAAGAATTTGACAAAATACAGGAAAATAGAAAGCAAATGCTTGTAATAACGTTCAGTTGTTTTGAAAGGCGTGTCAAAATAAGCGACTGAGTCTATTTCATTATACAATTTTACCATTCTTCTGCAATAACTACTCGATTTTGTCAAAAATGTGACAAAATAAAGGAAAATTCAACGCAAATGCTAGTAATATGGTTCAGAAGTATTGAAAGCGTGTCAAAATAAACGGCTGAGTCTATTTTATTATTCAATTTTACCATTCTTCTGAAATAACGGCGCGATTTTGTCATGGATGAGACAAAATACAGGAAAATAGAACGCAAATGCTAGCAAAATCGTTCAGTTGTATTGAAAAGCGTGTCAAAATGAACGAGTGAGTCTATTTCATTCTACAATTTTACCATTCTTCTGCAATAACGATTCGATTTTGTCATAAATGTGACAAAATACAGGAAAATTCAATGCAAATGCAAGTAATATCGTTCAGTTGTATTGAAAAGCGTGTCAAAATAAACGGCTGAGTCTATTTTATAATACAATTTTACCATTCTTCTGCAAGAACGGCGCGATTTTGTCATGAATGTGACAAAATACAGAAAAATGCAACGCAAATGCTGGTAATATCTTTCAGTTGTATTGAAAAGCGTGTCAAAATAAACGACTGAGTATTTTATAATACAAATTTACCATTCTTCTGGAATAGCTGCTCGATTTTGTCAAGAATGCGACAAAATACAGGAAAATAGAACGCAAATGCTAGCAATAACGTTCAGTTGTTTTGAAAGGCGTGTCAAAATAAGCGACTGAGTCTATTTCATTAAACAATTTTACCATTCTTCTGCAATAACTACTCGATTTTGTCAAAAATGTGACAAAATAAAGGAAAATTCAACGCTAATGCTAGTAATATCGTTCAGAAGGATTGATAGCGTGTCAAAATAAACGGCTGAGTCTATTTTATTATTCAATTTTACCATTCTTCTGAAATAACGGCGCGATTTTGTCATGGATGAGACAAAATACAGAAAAATTCAACGCAAATGCTGGTAATATCGTTCAGTTGTATTGAAAGCGTGTTAGAATAAACGGCTGAGTCTATTTTATTATACAATTTTACCATTCTTCTGCAATAACTACTCGATTTTGTCAAAAATGTGACAAAATAAAGGAAAATTCAACGCAAATGCTGGTAATATCGTTCAGTTGTTTTGAAAGCGTGTTAGAATGAACGGCTGAGTCTATTTTATTATACAATTTTACCATTCTTCTGCAATAACGATCCGATTTTGTCAAGAATTTGACAAAATACAGGAAAGTAGAAAGTAAATGCTAGCAATAACGTTCAGTTGTTTTGAAAGGCGTGTCAAAATAAGCGACTGAGTCTATTTCATTATACAATTTTACCATTCTTCTGCAATAACTACTCGATTTTGTCAAAAATGTGACAAAATAAAGGAAAATTCAACGCTAATGCTAGTAATATCGTTCAGAAGGATTGATAGCGTGTCAAAATAAACGGCTGAGTCTATTTTATTATTCAATTTTACCATTCTTCTGAAATAACGGCGCGATTTTGTCATGGATGAGACAAAATACAGAAAAATGCAACGCAAATGCTGGTAATATCGTTCAGTTGTATTGAAAAGCGTGTCAAAATAAACGGCTGAGTCTATTTTATTATACAATTTTACCATTCTTCTGCAATAACTACTCGATTTTGTCAAAAATGTGACAAAATAAAGGAAAATTCAACGCAAATGCTGGTAATATCGTTCAGTTGTATTGAAAGCGTGTTAGAATGAACGGCTGAGTCTATTTTATTATACAATTTTACTATTCTTCTGCAATAACGATCCGATTTTGTGAAGAATTTGACAAAATAAAGGAAAATAGAAAGCAAATGCTAGCAATAATGTTCAGTTGTTTTGAAAGGCGTGTCAAAATAAGCGACTGAGTCTATTTCATTATACAATTTTACCATTCTTCTGCAATAACTACTCGATTTTGTCAAAAATGTGACAAAATAAAGGAAAATTCAACGCAAATGCTAGTAATATCGTTCAGAAGTATTGAAAGCATGTCAAAATAAACGGCTGAGTCTATTTTATTATACAATTTTACCATTCTTCTGCAATAACGATCCGATTTTGTCAAGAATTTGACAAAATACGTGAAAATAGAAAGCAAATGCTAGCAATAACGTTCAGTTGTTTTGATAGGCGTGTCGAAATAAGCGACTGAGTCTATTTCATTATACAATTTTACCATTCTTCTGCAATAACTACTCGATTCTGTCAAAAATGTGACAAAATAAAGGAAAATTCAACGCAAATGCTTGTCATATCGTTCAGAAGTATTGAAAGCATGTCAAAATAAACGGCTGAGTACCTATTTTATTATACAATTTTACCATTCTTCTGCAATAACGGCTCGATTTTGTCATGAATGTGACAAAATACAAAAAAATGCAACGCAAATGATGGTAATATCGTCAGTTGTATTGAAAAGCGTGTCAGAATAAACGGCTGAGTCTATTTTATTATACAGTTTTACCATTCTTCTGCAATAACGATACGATTTTGTCAAGAATTTGACAAAATACAGGAAAATAGAAAGCAAATGCTAGCAATAACGTTCAGTTGTTTTGAAAGGCGTGTCGAAATAAGCGACTGAGTCTATTTCATTATACAATTTTACCATTCTTCTGCAATAACTACTCGATTCTGTCAAAAATGTGACAAAATAAAGGAAAATTCACCGCAAATGCTTGTAATATCGTTCAGTAGTATTGAAAGCGTGTCAAAATAATCGGCTGAGTCTATTTTATTATACAATTTTACCATTCTTCTGAAATAACGCCGCGATTCTGTCATGAATGTGACAAAATACAGAAAAATGCAATGCAAATGCTGGTAATATCGTTCAGTTGTATTGAAAAGCAAGTCAAAATAAACGGCTGAGGCTATTTTTTTATACAATTTTACCATTCTTCTGCAATAACGATACGATTTTGTCAAGAATTTGACAAAATACAGGAAAATAGAAAGCAAATGCTAGCAATAACGTTCAGTTGTTTTGAAAGGCGTGTCAAAATAAGCGACTGAGTCTATTTCATTATACAATTTTACCATTCTTCTGCAATAACTACTCGATTTTGTCAAAAATGTGACAAAATAAAGGAAAATTCAACGCAAATGCTAGTAATGTGGTTCAGAAGTATTGAAAGCGTGTCAAAATAAACGGCTGAGTCTATTTTATTATTCAATTTTACCATTCTTCTGAAATAACGGCGCGATTTTGTCATAGATGAGACAAAATACAGGAAAATAGAATGCAAATGCTAGCAAAATCGTTCAGTTGTATTGAAAAGCGTGTCAAAATGAACGAGTGAGTCTATTTCATTCTACAATTTTACCATTCTTCTGCAATAACGATTCGATTTTGTCATAAATGTGACAAAATACAGGAAAATTCAATGCAAGTGCAAGTAATATCGTTCAGTTGTATTGAAAAGCGTGTCAAAATAAACGGCTGATTCTATTTTATAATACAATTTTACCATTCTTCTGCAAGAACGGCGCGATTTTGTCATGAATGTGACAAAATACAGAAAAATGCAACGCAAATGCTGGTAATATCTTTCAGTTGTATTGAAAAGCGTGTCAAAATGAACGACTGAGTATTTTATAATACAAATTTACCATTCTTCTGGAATAGCGGCTCGATTCTGTCATGAATGTGACAAAATACAGAAAAATGCAACGCAAATGCTGGTAATATCGTTCAGTTGTATTGAAAAGCGTGTCAAAATAAACGGCTGAGGCTATTTTTTTATACAATTTTACCATTCTTCTGCAATAACGATACGATTTTGTCAAGAATTTGACAAAATACAGGAAAATAGAAAGCAAATGCTAGCAATAACGTTCAGTTGTTTTGAAAGGCGTGTCAAAATAAACGGCTGAGGCTATTTTTTTATACAATTTTACCATTCTTCTGAAATAACGCCGCGATTCTGTCATGAATGTGACAAAATACAGAAAAATGCAACGCAAATGCTGGTAATATCGTTCAGTTGTATTGAAAAGCGTGTCAAAATAAACGGCTGAGGCTATTTTTTTATACAATTTTACCATTCTTCTGCAATAACGATACGATTTTGTCAAGAATTTGACAAAATACAGGAAAATAGAAAGCAAATGCTAGCAATAACGTTCAGTTGTTTTGAAAGGCGTGTCGAAATAATCGACTGAGTCTATTTCATTATACAATTTTACCATTCTTCTGCAATAACTACTCGATTCTGTCAAAAATGTGACAAAATACAGAAAACTTCAACGCAAATGCTGGTAATATCGTTCAGTTGTATTGAAAGCGTGTCAGAATAAACGGCTGAGACTATTTTATAATACAATTTTACCATTCTTCTGCAATAACGGCTCGATTTTGTCATGAATGTGACAAAATACAGAAAGATGCAACGCAAATGCTGGTAATATCTTTCAGTTTTATTGAAAAGCGTGTCAAAATGAACGACTGAGTATTTTATAATACAAATTTACCATTCTTCTGGAATAACGGCTCGATTTTGTCAAGAATGCGACAAAATACAGGAAAATAGAACGCAAATGCTATCAAAATCGTTCAGTTGTATTGAAAAGCGTGTCAAAATGAACGAGTGAGTCTATCTCATTATACAATTTTACCATTCTTCTGCAATAACGGCTCGATTTTGTCATGAATGTGACAAAATACAGAAAAATTCAACGCAAATGCTGCTAAAATCGTTCAGTTGTATTGAAAGCGTGTCAGAATAAACGGCTGAGTCTATTTTATTATACAATTTTACCATTCTTCTGCAATTACGATCCGATTTTGTCAAGAATTTGACAAAATACAGGAAAATAGAAAGCAAATGCTTGTAATAACGTTCAGTTGTTTTGAAAGGCGTGTCAAAATAAGCGACTGAGTCTATTTCATTATACAATTTTACCATTCTTCTGCAATAACTACTCGATTTTGTCAAAAATGTGACAAAATAAAGGAAAATTCAACGCAAATGCTAGTAATATGGTTCAGAAGTATTGAAAGCGTGTCAAAATAAACGGCTGAGTCTATTTTATTATTCAATTTTACCATTCTTCTGAAATAACGGCGCGATTTTGTCATGGATGAGACAAAATACAGGAAAATAGAACGCAAATGCTAGCAAAATCGTTCAGTTGTATTGAAAAGCGTGTCAAAATGAACGAGTGAGTCTATTTCATTCTACAATTTTACCATTCTTCTGCAATAACGATTCGATTTTGTCATAAATGTGACAAAATACAGGAAAATTCAATGCAAATGCAAGTAATATCGTTCAGTTGTATTGAAAAGCGTGTCAAAATAAACGGCTGAGTCTATTTTATAATACAATTTTACCATTCTTCTGCAAGAACGGCGCGATTTTGTCATGAATGTGACAAAATACAGAAAAATGCAACGCAAATGCTGGTAATATCTTTCAGTTGTATTGAAAAGCGTGTCAAAATAAACGACTGAGTATTTTATAATACAAATTTACCATTCTTCTGGAATAGCTGCTCGATTTTGTCAAGAATGCGACAAAATACAGGAAAATAGAACGCAAATGCTAGCAATAACGTTCAGTTGTTTTGAAAGGCGTGTCAAAATAAGCGACTGAGTCTATTTCATTAAACAATTTTACCATTCTACTGCAATAACTACTCGATTTTGTCAAAAATATGACAAAATAAAGGAAAATTCAACGCTAATGCTAGTAATATCGTTCAGAAGGATTGATAGCGTGTCAAAATAAACGGCTGAGTCTATTTTATTATTCAATTTTACCATTCTTCTGAAATAACGGCGCGATTTTGTCATGGATGAGACAAAATACAGAAAAATGCAACGCAAATGCTGGTAATATCGTTCAGTTGTATTGAAGAGCGTGTCAAAATGAACGACTGAGTATTTTATAATACAAATTTACCATTCTTCTGGAATAGCGGCTCGATTTTGTCAAGAATGCGACAAAATACAGGAATATAGAACGCAAATGCTAGCAAAATCGTTCAGTTGTATTGAAAAGCGTGTCAAAATGAACGAGTGAGTCTATTTCATTCTACAATTTTACCATTCTTCTGCAATAACGGCTCGATTTTGTCATGAATGTGACAAAATACAGAAAACTTCAACGCAGATGCTGGTAATATCGTTCAGTTGTATTGAAAGCGTGTCAGAATAAACGGCTGAGACTATTTTATAATACAATTTTACCATTCTTCTGCAAGAACGGCGCGATTTTGTCATGAATGTGACAAAATACAGAAAAATGCAACGCAAATGCTGGTAATATCTTTCAGTTTTATTGAAAAGCGTGTCAAAATGAACGACTGAGTATTTTATAATACAAATTTACCATTCTTCTGGAATAACGCTTCGATTTTGTCAAGAATGCGACAAAATACAGGAAAATAGAACGCAAATGCTAGCAAAATCGTTCAGTTGTATTGAAAAGCGAGTCAAAATGAACGAGTGAGTCTATCTCATTATACAATTTTACCATTCTTCTGCAATAACGGCTCGATTTTGTCATGAATGTGACAAAATACAGAAAACTTCAACGCAAATGCTGGTTATATCGTTCAGTTGTATTGAAAGCGTGTCAGAGTAAACGGCTGAGTCTATTTTATTATACAATTTTACCATTCTTCTGCAATAACGATCCGATTTTGTCAAGAATTTGACAAAATACAGGAAAATAGAAAGCAAATGCTTGCAATAACGTTCAGTTGTTTTGAAAGGCGTGTCAAAATAAGCGACTGAGTCTATTTCATTATACAATTTTACCATTCTTCTGCAATAACTACTCGATTTTGTCAAAAATGTGACAAAATAAAGGAAAATTCAACGCAAATGCTAGTAATATGGTTCAGAAGTATTGAAAGCGTGTCAAAATAAACGGCTGAGTCTATTTTATTATTCAATTTTACCATTCTTCTGAAATAACGGCGCGATTTTGTCATGGATGAGACAAAATACAGGAAAATAGAACGCAAATGCTAGCAAAATCGTTCAGTTGTATTGAAAAGCGTGTCAAAATGAACGAGTGAGTCTATTTCATTCTACAATTTTACCATTCTTCTGCAATAACGATTCGATTTTGTCATAAATGTGACAAAATACAGGAAAATTCAATGCAAATGCAAGTAATATCGTTCAGTTGTATTGAAAAGCGTGTCAAAATAAACGGCTGAGTCTATTTTATAATACAATTTTACCATTCTTCTGCAAGAACGGCGCGATTTTGTCATGAATGTGACAAAATACAGAAAAATGCAACGCAAATGCTGGTAATATCTTTCAGTTGTATTGAAAAGCGTGTCAAAATGAACGACTGAGTATTTTATAATACAAATTTACCATTCTTCTGGAATAACGGCTCGATTTTGTCAAGAATGCGACAAAATACAGGAAAATAGAACGCAAATGCTAGCAAAATCGTTCAGTTGTATTGAAAAGCGTGTCAAAATGAACGAGTGAGTCTATCTCATTTTACAATTTTACCATTCTTCTGCAATAACGGCTCGATTTTGTCATGAATGTGACAAAATACAGAAAAATTCAACGCAAATGCTGCTAATATCGTTCAGTTGTATTGAAAGCGTGTCAGAATAAACGGCTGAGTCTATTTTATTATACAATTTTACCATTCTTCTGCAATAACGATCCGATTTTGTCAAGAATTTGACAAAATACAGGAAAATAGAAAGCAAATGCTTGCAATAACGTTCAGTTGTTTTGAAAGGCGTGTCAGAATAAGCGACTGAGTCTATTTCATTATACAATTTTACCATTCTTCTGCAATAACTACTCGATTTTGTCAAAAATGTGACAAAATAAAGGAAAATTCAACGCAAATGCTAGTAATATGATTCAGAAGTATTGAAAGCGTGTCAAAATAAACGGCTGAGTCTATTTTATTATTCAATTTTACCATTCTTCTGAAATAACGGCGCGATTTTGTCATGGATGAGACAAAATACAGGAAAATAGAACGCAAATGCTAGCAAAATCGTTCAGTTGTATTGAAAAGCGTGTCAAAATGAACGAGTAAGTCTATTTCATTCTACAATTTTACCATTATTCTGCAATAACGGCTCGATTTTGTCATGAATGTGACAAAATACAGAAAAATTCAACGCAAATGCTGGTAATATCGTTCAGTTGTATTAAAAGCGTGTTAGAATGAACGGCTGAGTCTATTTTATTATACAATTTTACCATTCTTCTGCAATAACTACTCGATTTTGTCAAAAATGTGACAAAATAAAGGAAAATTCAACGCAAATGCTAGTAATATCGTTCAGAAGTATTGAAAGCATGTCAAAATAAACGGCTGAGTATTTTATAATACAAATTTACCATTCTACTGGAATAGCGGCTTGATTTTGTCAAGAATGCGACAAAATACAGGAAAATAGAACGCAAATGCTAGCAAAATCGTTCAGTTGTATTGAAAAGCGTGTCAAAATGAACGAGTCTATTTCATTCTACAATTTTACCATTCTTCTGCAATAACGGCTCGATTTTGTCATGAATGTTACAAAATACAGAAAACTTCAAAGCAAATGCTGGTTATATCGTTCAGTTGTATTGAAAAGCGTGTCAAAATAAACGGCTGAGTCTATTTTATAATACAATTTTACCATTCTTCTGCAAGAACGGCGCGATTTTGTCATGAATGTGACAAAATACAGAAAAATGCAACGCAAATGCTGGTAATATCTTTCAGTTGTATTGAAAAGCGTGTCAAAATGAACGACTGAGTATTTTATAATACAAATTTACCATTCTTCTGGAATAGCGGCTTGATTTTGTCAAGAATGCGACAAAATACAGGAAAATAGAACGCAAATGCTAGCAAAATCGTTCAGTTGTATTGAAAAGCGTGTCAAAATGAACGAGTCTATTTCATTCTACAATTTTACCATTCTTCTGCAATAACGGCTCGATTTTGTCATGAATGTTACAAAATACAGAAAACTTCAAAGCAAATGCTGGTAATATCGTTCAGTTGTATTGAAAGCGTGTCAGAATAAACGGCTGAGACTATTTTATAATACAATTTTACCATTCTTCTGCAAGAACGGCGCGATTTTGTCATGAATGTGACAAAATACAGAAAAATGCAACGCAAATGCTAGCAATAACGTTCAGTTGTTTTGAAAGGCGTGTCAAAATAAGCGACTGAGTCTATTTCATTATACAATTTTACCATTCTTCTGCAATAACTACTCGATTTTGTCAAAAATGTGACAAAATAAAGGAAAATTCAACGCTAATGCTAGTAATATCGTTCAGAAGTATTGAAAGCGTGTCAAAATAAACGGCTGAGTCTATTTTATTATTCAATTTTACCATTCTTCTGAAATAACGGCGCGATTTTGTCATGGATGAGACAAAATACAGAAAAATGCAACGCAAATGCTGGTAATATCGTTCAGTTGTATTGAAAAGCGTGTCAAAATGAACGACTGAGTATTTTATAATACAAATTTACCATTCTTCTGGAATAGCGGCTCGATTTTGTCAAGAATGCGACAAAATACAGGAAAATAGAACGCAAATGCTAGCAAAATCGTTCAGTTGTATTGAAAAGCGTGTCAAAATGAACGAGTAAGTCTATTTCAATCTACAATTTTACCATTATTCTGCAATAACGGCTCGATTTTGTCATGAATGTGACAAAATACAGAAAAATTCAACGCAAATGCTGGTAATATCGTTCAGTTGTATTAAAAGCGTGTTAGAATGAACGGCTGAGTCTATTTTATTATTCAATTTTACCATTCTTCTGCAATAACTACTCGATTTTGTCAAAAATGTGACAAAATAAAGGAAAATTCAACGCAAATGCTAGTAATATCGTTCAGAAGTATTGAAAGCATGTCAAAATAAACGGCTGAGTATTTTATAATACAAATTTACCATTCTTCTGGAATAGCGGCTCGATTTTGTCAAGAATGCGACAAAATGTGTTAATAGAGAACGAAGTTTATATAAAGAGTTAGCGCCATCACGATTGCACTGTTCGACTCGGCAGCATCAAATACATTAGCATCATACCCTAGGAATGGGAAACTGCTATTTTCACATGGAAGAAAAAGGGCGACAATTTTCAGCACAAAATTGCCCTATGTTGAAAAGTGTTAAGAGAGAAAAAGGTAATTTAAAGAGTATGCGCCATTTTGATTGGACTGTTCGATTCGGCAGCATCAGCTATATTAGCAGGGTTGCGAAATAATGCCATTTTCAGATGGAAGTTCAAAAGCGACAATTTTCATCACAAAATTGCACTAAGTTGAAATGTGTTAATAGAGAACGAAGTTTATATAAAGAGTTAGCGCCATCACGATTGCACTGTTCTACTCGGCAGCATCAAACACATTAGCATCTTACCCCAGGAATGTGAAACAGTGCTATTTTCACATGGAAGAAAAAGGGCGACAATTTTCAGCACAAAATTGCCCTATGTTGAAAAGTGTTAATAGAGAACGAAGTTAATGTAAAGAGTTAGCGCCATCACGATTGCACTCTTCGACTCGGCAGCATCAAACACATTAGTATAAAACCTCAGGGATGCGAAATAATGCCATATTCAGATGGAAGTTCACGAGCGACAATTTTCAGCACAAAATTGCACTAAGTTGAAATGTGTTAATAGAGAACGAAGTTTATATAAAGAGTTAGCGCCATCACGATTGCACTGTTCTACTCGGCAGCATCAAACACATTAGCATCATACCTCGGGAATGGGAAACAGTGCTATTTTCACATAGAAGTTAAAGGGCGACAATTTTCAGCACAAAATTGCACTATGTTGAAAAGTGTAAAGAGAGAAAAAGGTACTTTAAAGAGTATGCGCCATTTTGATTGCACTGTTCGATTCGGCAGCATCAGCTGCATTAGCCTCATTCCTCAGGGATGCGAAATAATGCCATATTCAGACGGAAGTTCAAGAGCGACAATTTTCTGCACAAAATTGCACTAAGTTGAAATGTGTTAATAGAGAACGAAGTTAATATAAAGAGTTAGCGCCATCACGATTGCACTGTTCTACTCGGCAGCATCAAACACATTAGCATCATACCTCGGGAATGGTAAACAGTGCTATTTTCACATAGAAGTTAAAGGGCGACAATTTTCAGCACAAAATTGCACAATGTTGAAAAGTGTAAAGAGAGAAAAAGGTAATTTAAAGAGTATGCGCCATCACGATTGCACTGTTCGACTCGGCAGCATCAAACACATTAGCATCATACCCTAGGAATGGGAAACTGCTATTTTCACATGGAAGAAAAAGGGCGACAATTTTCTGCACAAAATTGCCCTATGTTGAAAAGTGTTAAGAGAGAAAAAGGTAATTTAAAGAGTATGCGCCATTTTGATTGGACTGTTCGATTCGGCAGCATCAGCTATATTAGCAGGGTTGCGAAATAATGCCATATTCAGACGGAAGTTCAAGAGCGACAATTTTCAGCACAAAATTGCACTAAGTTGAAATGTGTTAATAGAGAACGAAGTTTATATAAAGAGTTAGCGCCATCACGATTGCACTGTTCTACTCGGCAGCATCAGCTACATTAGGATCATACCTCAGGGATGCGAAATAATGCTATATTCAGATGGGAGTTCAAGAGCGACAATTCTCAGCACAAAATTGCACTAAGTTGAAATGTGTTAATAGAGAACGAAGTTTATATAAAGAGTTAGTGCCATCACGATTGCACTGTTCGACTCGGCAGCATCAAACACATTAGCATCATACCTCGGGAATGGGAAACAGTGCTATTTTCACATAGAAGAAAAAGGGCGACAATTTTCAGCACAAAATTGCACTAAGTTGAAATGTGTTAATAGAGAACGAAGTTTATATAAAGAGTTAGCGCCATCACGATTGCACTGTTCGACTCGGCAGCATCAAATACATTAGCATCATACCCTAGGAATGGGAAACTGCTATTTTCACATGGAAGAAAAAGGGCGACAATTTTCAGCACAAAATTGCCCTATGTTGAAAAGTGTTAAGAGAGAAAAAGGTAATTTAAAGAGTATGCGCCATTTTGATTGGACTGTTCGATTCGGCAGCATCAGCTATATTAGCAGGGTTGCGAAATAATGCCATTTTCAGATGGAAGTTCAAAAGCGACAATTTTCAGCACAAAATTGCACTAAGTTGAAATGTGTTAATAGAGAACGAAGTTTATATAAAGAGTTAGCGCCATCACGATTGCACTGTTCTACTCGGCAGCATCAAACACATTAGCATAAAACCTCAGGGATGCGAAATAATGCCATATTCAGATGGAAGTTCAAGAGCGACAATTTTCAGCACAAAATTGCACTAAGTTGAAATGTGTTAATAGAGAACGAAGTTTATATAAAGAGTTAGCGCCATCACGATTGCACTGTTCTACTCGGCAGCATCAAACACATTAGCATCATACCTCGGGAGTGGTAAACAGTGCTATTTTCACATAGAAGTTAAAGGGCGACAATTTTCAGCACAAAATTGCACTATGTTGAAAAGTGTAAAGAGAGAAAAAGGTACTTTAAAGAGTATGCGCCATTTTGATTGCACTGTTCGATTCGGCAGCATCAGCTGCATTAGCCTCATTCCTCAGGGATGCGAAATAATGCCATATTCAGACGGAAGTTCAAGAGCGACAATTTTCTGCACAAAATTGCACTAAGTTGAAATGTGTTAATAGAGAACGAAGTTAATATAAAGAGTTAGCGCCATCACGATTGCACTGTTCTACTCGGCAGCATCAAACACATTAGCATCATACCTCGGGAATGGTAAACAGTGCTATTTTCACATAGAAGTTAAAGGGCGACAATTTTCAGCACAAAATTGCACAATGTTGAAAAGTGTAAAGAGAGAAAAAGGTAATTTAAAGAGAATGCGCCATCACGATTGCACTGTTCGACTCGGCAGCATCAAACACATTAGCATCATACCCTAGGAATGGGAAACTGCTATTTTCACATGGAAGAAAAAGGGCGACAATTTTCTGCACAAAATTGCCCTATGTTGAAAAGTGTTAAGAGAGAAAAAGGTAATTTAAAGAGTATGCGCCATTTTGATTGGACTGTTCGATTCGGCAGCATCAGCTATATTAGCAGGGTTGCGAAATAATGCCATATTCAGACGGAAGTTCAAGAGCGACAATTTTCAGCACAAAATTGCACTAAGTTGAAATGTGTTAATAGAGAACGAAGTTTATATAAAGAGTTAGCGCCATCACGATTGCACTGTTCTACTCGGCAGCATCAGCTACATTAGGATCATACCTCAGGGATGCGAAATAATGCTATATTCAGATGGGAGTTCAAGAGCGACAATTCTCAGCACAAAATTGCACTAAGTTGAAATGTGTTAATAGAGAACGAAGTTTATATAAAGAGTTAGTGCCATCACGATTGCACTGTTCGACTCGGCAGCATCAAACACATTAGCATCATACCTCGGGAATGGGAAACAGTGCTATTTTCACATAGAAGAAAAAGGGCGACAATTTTCAGCACAAAATTGCACTAAGTTGAAATGTGTTAATGGTGAACGAAGTTTATATAAAGAGTTAGCGCCATCACGATTGCACTGTTCGACTCGGCAGCATCAAATACATTAGCATCATACCCTAGGAATGGGAAACTGCTATTTTCACATGGAAGAAAAAGGGCGACAATTTTCAGCACAAAATTGCCCTATGTTGAAAAGTGTTAAGAGAGAAAAAGGTAATTTAAAGAGTATGCGCCATTTTGATTGGACTGTTCGATTCGGCAGCATCAGCTATATTAGCAGGGTTGCGAAATAATGCCATTTTCAGATGGAAGTTCAAAAGCGACAATTTTCAGCACAAAATTGCACTAAGTTGAAATGTGTTAATAGAGAACGAAGTTTATATAAAGAGTTAGCGCCATCACGATTGCACTGTTCTACTCGGCAGCATCAAACACATTAGCATAAAACCTCAGGGATGCGAAATAATGCCATATTCAGATGGAAGTTCAAGAGCGACAATTTTCAGCACAAAATTGCACTAAGTTGAAATGTGTTAATAGAGAACGAAGTTTATATAAAGAGTTAGCGCCATCACGATTGCACTGTTCTACTCGGCAGCATCAAACACATTAGCATCATACCTCGGGAATGGTAAACAGTGCTATTTTCACATAGAAGTTAAAGGGCGACAATTTTCAGCACAAAATTGCACTATGTTGAAAAGTGTAAAGAGAGAAAAAGGTACTTTAAAGAGTATGCGCCATTTTGATTGCACTGTTCGATTCGGCAGCATCAGCTGCATTAGCCTCATTCCTCAGGGATGCGAAATAATGCCATATTCAGACGGAAGTTCAAGAGCGACAATTTTCTGCACAAAATTGCACTAAGTTGAAATGTGTTAATAGAGAACGAAGTTAATATAAAGAGTTAGCGCCATCACGATTGCACTGTTCTACTCGGCAGCATCAAACACATTAGCATCATACCTCGGGAATGGTAAACAGTGCTATTTTCACATAGAAGTTAAAGGGCGACAATTTTCAGCACAAAATTGCACAATGTTGAAAAGTGTAAAGAGAGAAAAAGGTAATTTAAAGAGTATGCGCCATCACGATTGCACTGTTCGACTCGGCAGCATCAAACACATTAGCATCATACCCTAGGAATGGGAAACTGCTATTTTCACATGGATGAAAAAGGGCGACAATTTTCAGCACAAAATTGCCCTATATTGAAAAGTGTTGAGAGAGAAAAAGGTAATTTAAAGAGTATGCGCCATTTTGATTGCACTGTTCTATTCGGCAGCATCAGCTACATTAGCCTCATACCTCAGGGATGCGAAAAAATGCCATAATCAGTTGGAAGTTCAAGAGCCACAATTTTCAGCACAAAATTGCACTAAGTTGAAATGTGTTAATAGAGAACGAAGTTTATATAGATTTGGCGCCATCACGATTGCACTGTTCGACTCGGCAGAATCAAACACCTTACCATCATACCTCAGGAATGCGAAACAGTGCTATTTTCACATGGAAGTTATAGGGCGGCAATTTTCAGCACAAAATTGCCCTATGTTGAAAAGTGTTAATAGAGAACGAAGTTTATATAGATTTGGCGCCATCACGATTGCTCTGTTCGACTCGACAGAATCAAACACCTTACCATCATACCTCAGGAATGCGAAACAGTGCTATTTTCACATGGAAGTTATAGGGCGGCAATTTTCAGCACAAAATTGCAGTATGTTGAAAAGTGTAAAGCGAGAAAAAGGTAATTTGAAGAGTATGCGCCATTTTGATTGCACTGTTCGATTCGGCAGCATCAGCTACATTAGCCTCATACCTCAGGGATGCGAAATAATGCCATATTCAGACGGAAGTTCAAGAGCGACAATTTTCAGCACAAAATTGCACTAAGTTGAAATGTGTTAATAGAGAACGAAGTTTATATAAACAGTTAGCGCCATCACGATTGCACTGTTCTACTCGGCAGCATCAAACACATTAGCATCATACCCTAGGAATGGGAAACTGCTATTTTCACATATAAGAAAAAGGGCGACAATTTTCAGCACAAAATTGCCCTATGTTGAAAAGTGTGAAGAGAGAAAAAGGTAATTTAAAGAGTATGCGCCATTTTGATTGCACTGTTCGATTCGGCAGCATCAGCTACATTAGCCTCATACCTCAGGGATGCGAAATAATGCCATATTCAGACGGAAGTTCAAGAGCGACAATTTTCAGCACAAAATTGCACTAAGTTGAAATGTGTTAATAGAGAACGAAGTTTATATAAAGAGTTAGCGCCATCACGATTGCACTGTTCGACTCGGCAGCATCAAACACATTAGCATCATACCCTAGGAATGGGAAACTGCTATTTTCACATGGAAGAAAAAGGGCGACAATTTTCAGCACAAAATTGCCCTATGTTGAAAAGTGTTAAGAGAGAAAAAGGTAATTTAAAGCGTATGCGCCATTTTGATTGCACTGTTCTATTCGGCAGCATCAGCTACATTAGCCTCATACCTCAGGGATGCGAAAAAATGCCATATTCAGATGGGAGTTCAAGAGCGACAATTTTCTGCACAAATTTGCACTAAGTTGAAATGTGTTAATAGAGAACGAAGTTTATATAAAGAGTTAGCGCCATCACGATTGCACTGTTCGACTCGGCAGCATCAAACACATTAGCATCATACCCTAGGAATGGGTAACTGCTATTTTCACATGGAAGAAAAAGGGCGACAATTTTCTGCACAAAATTGCCCTATGTTGAAAAGTGTTAAGAGAGAAAAAGGTAATTTAAAGAGTATGCGCCATTTTGATTGGACTGTTCGATTCGGCAGCATCAGCTATATTAGCAGGGTTGCGAAATAATGCCATATTCAGACGGAAGTTCAAGAGCGACAATTTTCAGCACAAAATTGCACTAAGTTGAAATGTGTTAATAGAGAACGAAGTTTATATAAAGAGTTAGCGCCATCACGATTGCACTGTTCTACTCGGCAGCATCAAACACATTAGCATCATACCTCGGGAATGGTAAACAGTGCTATTTTCACATAGAAGTTAAAGGGCGACAATCTTCAGCACAAAATTGCACTAAGTTGAAAAGTGTAAAGAGAGAATAAGGTACTTTAAAGAGTATGCGCCATTTTGATTGCACTGTTCGATTCGGCAGCATCAGCTACATTAGGATCATACCTCAGGGATGCGAAATAATGCTATATTCAGATGGGAGTTCAAGAGCGACAATTCTCAGCACAAAATTGCACTAAGTTGAAATGTGTTAATAGAGAACGAAGTTTATATAAAGAGTTAGCGCCATCACGATTGCACTGTTCGACTCGGCAGCATCAAACACATTAGCATCATACCTCGGGAATGGGAAACAGTGCTATTTTCACATAGAAGAAAAAGGGCGACAATTTTCAGCACAAAATTGCACTAAGTTGAAATGTGTTAATAGAGAACGAAGTTTATATAAAGAGTTAGCGCCATCACGATTGCACTGTTCGACTCGGCAGCATCAAACACATTAGCATCATACCCTAGGAATGGAAAACTGCTATTTTCACATGGAAGAAAAAGGGCGACAATTTTCAGCACAAAATTGCCCTATGTTGAAAAGTGTTAAGAGAGAAAAAGGTAATTTAAAGAGTATGCGCCATTTTGATTGGACTGTTCGATTCGGCAGCATCAGCTATGTTAGCAGGGTTGCGAAATAATGCCATTTTCAGATGGAAGTTCAAAAGCGACAATTTTCATCACAAAATTGCACTAAGTTGAAATGTGTTAATAGAGAACGAAGTTTATATAAAGAGTTAGCGCCATCACGATTGCACTGTTCGATTCGGCAGCATCAGCTACATTAGCCTCATACCTCAGGGATGCGAAATAATGCCATATTCAGACGGAAGTTCAAGAGCGACAATTTTCAGCACAAAATTGCACTAAGTTGAAATGTGTTAATAGAGAACGAAGTTTATATAAAGAGTTAGCGCCATCACGATTGCACTGTTCTACTCGGCAGCATCAAACACATTAGCATCTTACCCCAGGAATGTGAAACAGTGCTATTTTCACATGGAAGAAAAAGGGCGACAATTTTCAGCACAAAATTGCCCTATGTTGAAAAGTGTTAATAGAGAACGAAGTTAATATAAAGAGTTAGCGCCATCACGATTGCACTCTTCGACTCGGCAGCATCAAACACATTAGCATAAAACCTCAGGGATGCGAAATAATGCCATATTCAGATGGAAGTTCAAGAGCGACAATTTTCAGCACAAAATTGCACTAAGTTGAAATGTGTTAATAGAGAACGAAGTTTATATAAAGAGTTAGCGCTATCACGATTGCACTGTTCTACTCGGCAGCATCAAACACATTAGCATCATACCTCGGGAATGGTAAACAGTGCTATTTTCACATAGAAGTTAAAGGGCGACAATTTTCAGCACAAAATTGCACTATGTTGAAAAGTGTAAAGAGAGAAAAAGGTACTTTAAAGAGTATGCGCCATTTTGATTGCACTGTTCGATTCGGCAGCATCAGCTGCATTAGCCTCATTCCTCAGGGATGCGAAATAATGCCATATTCAGACGGAAGTTCAAGAGCGACAATTTTCTGCACAAAATTGCACTAAGTTGAAATGTGTTAATAGAGAACGAAGTTTATATAGATTTGGCGCCATCACGATTGCACTGTTCGACTCGGCAGAATCAAACACCTTACCATCATACCTCAGGAATGCGAAACAGTGCTATTTTCACATGGAAGTTATAGGGCGGCAATTTTCAGCACAAAATTGCCCTATGTTGAAAAGTGTTAATAGAGAACGAAGTTTATATAGATTTGGCGCCATCACGATTGCTCTGTTCGACTCGACAGAATCAAACACCTTACCATCATACCTCAGGAATGCGAAACAGTGCTATTTTCACATGGAAGTTATAGGGCGGCAATTTTCAGCACAAAATTGCAGTATGTTGAAAAGTGTAAAGCGAGAAAAAGGTAATTTAAAGAGTATGCGCCATTTTGATTGCACTGTTCGATTCGGCAGCATCAGCTACATTAGCCTCATACCTCAGGGATGCGAAATAATGCCATATTCAGACGGAAGTTCAAGAGCGACAATTTTCAGCACAAAATTGCACTAAGTTGAAATGTGTTAATAGAGAACGAAGTTTATATAAAGAGTTAGCGCCATCACGATTGCACTGTTCTACTCGGCAGCATCAAACACATTAGCATCATACCCTAGGAATGGGAAACTGCTATTTTCACATATAAGAAAAAGGGCGACAATTTTCAGCACAAAATTGCCCTATGTTGAAAAGTGTGAAGAGAGAAAAAGGTAATTTAAAGAGTATGCGCCATTTTGATTGCACTGTTCGATTCGGCAGCATCAGCTACATTAGCCTCATACCTCAGGGATGCGAAATAATGCCATATTCAGACGGAAGTTCAAGAGCGACAATTTTCAGCACAAAATTGCACTAAGTTGAAATGTGTTAATAGAGAGCGAAGTTTATATAAAGAGTTAGCGCCATCACGATTGCACTGTTCGACTCGGCAGCATCAAACACATTAGCATCATACCCTAGGAATGGGAAACTGCTATTTTCACATGGAAGAAAAAGGGCGACAATTTTCAGCACAAAATTGCCCTATGTTGAAAAGTGTTAAGAGAGAAAAAGGTAATTTAAAGAGTATGCGCCATTTTGATTGCACTGTTCTATTCGGCAGCATCAGCTACATTAGCCTCATACCTCAGGGATGCGAAAAAATGCCATATTCAGATGGGAGTTCAAGAGCGACAATTTTCTGCACAAATTTGCACTAAGTTGAAATGTGTTAATAGAGAACGAAGTTTATATAAAGAGTTAGCGCCATCACGATTGCACTGTTCTACTCGGCAGCATCAAACACATTAGCATCTTACCCCAGGAATGTGAAACAGTGCTATTTTCACATGGAAGAAAAAGGGCGACAATTTTCAGCACAAAATTGCCCTATGTTGAAAAGTGTTAATAGAGAACGAAGTTAATATAAAGAGTTAGCGCCATCACGATTGCACTCTTCGACTCGGCAGCATCAAACACATTAGCATAAAACCTCAGGGATGCGAAATAATGCCATATTCAGATGGAAGTTCAAGAGCGACAATTTTCAGCACAAAATTGCACTAAGTTGAAATGTGTTAATAGAGAACGAAGTTTATATAAAGAGTTAGCGCTATCACGATTGCACTGTTCTACTCGGCAGCATCAAACACATTAGCATCATACCTCGGGAATGGTAAACAGTGCTATTTTCACATAGAAGTTAAAGGGCGACAATTTTCAGCACAAAATTGCACTATGTTGAAAAGTGTAAAGAGAGAAAAAGGTACTTTAAAGAGTATGCGCCATTTTGATTGCACTGTTCGATTCGGCAGCATCAGCTGCATTAGCCTCATTCCTCAGGGATGCGAAATAATGCCATATTCAGACGGAAGTTCAAGAGCGACAATTTTCTGCACAAAATTGCACTAAGTTGAAATGTGTTAATAGAGAACGAAGTTTATATAGATTTGGCGCCATCACGATTGCACTGTTCGACTCGGCAGAATCAAACACCTTACCATCATACCTCAGGAATGCGAAACAGTGCTATTTTCACATGGAAGTTATAGGGCGGCAATTTTCAGCACAAAATTGCCCTATGTTGAAAAGTGTTAATAGAGAACGAAGTTTATATAGATTTGGCGCCATCACGATTGCTCTGTTCGACTCGACAGAATCAAACACCTTACCATCATACCTCAGGAATGCGAAACAGTGCTATTTTCACATGGAAGTTATAGGGCGGCAATTTTCAGCACAAAATTGCAGTATGTTGAAAAGTGTAAAGCGAGAAAAAGGTAATTTAAAGAGTATGCGCCATTTTGATTGCACTGTTCGATTCGGCAGCATCAGCTACATTAGCCTCATACCTCAGGGATGCGAAATAATGCCATATTCAGACGGAAGTTCAAGAGCGACAATTTTCAGCACAAAATTGCACTAAGTTGAAATGTGTTAATAGAGAACGAAGTTTATATAAAGAGTTAGCGCCATCACGATTGCACTGTTCTACTCGGCAGCATCAAACACATTAGCATCATACCCTAGGAATGGGAAACTGCTATTTTCACATATAAGAAAAAGGGCGACAATTTTCAGCACAAAATTGCCCTATGTTGAAAAGTGTTAAGAGAGAAAAAGGTAATTTAAAGAGTGCGCCATTTTGATTGCACTGTTCGATTCGGCAGCACCAGCTACATTAGCCTCATACCTCAGGGATGCGAAATAATGCCATATTCAGACGGAAGTTCAAGAGCGACAATTTTCAGCACAAAATTGCACTAAGTTGAAATGTGTTAATAGAGAGCGAAGTTTATATAAAGAGTTAGCGCCATCACGATTGCACTGTTCGACTCGGCAGCATCAAACACATTAGCATCATACCCTAGGAATGGGAAACTGCTATTTTCACATGGAAGAAAAAGGGCGACAATTTTCAGCACAAAATTGCCCTATGTTGAAAAGTGTTAAGAGAGAAAAAGGTAATTTAAAGAGTATGCGCCATTTTGATTGCACTGTTCTATTCGGCAGCATCAGCTACATTAGCCTCATACCTCAGGGATGCGAAAAAATGCCATATTCAGATGGGAGTTCAAGAGCGACAATTTTCTGCACAAATTTGCACTAAGTTGAAATGTGTTAATAGAGAACGAAGTTTATATAAAGAGTTAGCGCCATCACGATTGCACTGTTCTACTCGGCAGCATCAAACACATTAGCATCTTACCCCAGGAATGTGAAACAGTGCTATTTTCACATGGAAGAAAAAGGGCGACAATTTTCAGCACAAAATTGCCCTATGTTGAAAAGTGTTAATAGAGAACGAAGTTAATATAAAGAGTTAGCGCCATCACGATTGCACTCTTCGACTCGGCAGCATCAAACACATTAGCATAAAACCTCAGGGATGCGAAATAATGCCATATTCAGATGGAAGTTCAAGAGCGACAATTTTCAGCACAAAATTGCACTAAGTTGAAATGTGTTAATAGAGAACGAAGTTTATATAAAGAGTTAGCGCTATCACGATTGCACTGTTCTACTCGGCAGCATCAAACACATTAGCATCATACCTCGGGAATGGTAAACAGTGCTATTTTCACATAGAAGTTAAAGGGCGACAATTTTCAGCACAAAATTGCACTATGTTGAAAAGTGTAAAGAGAGAAAAAGGTACTTTAAAGAGTATGCGCCATTTTGATTGCACTGTTCGATTCGGCAGCATCAGCTGCATTAGCCTCATTCCTCAGGGATGCGAAATAATGCCATATTCAGACGGAAGTTCAAGAGCGACAATTTTCTGCACAAAATTGCACTAAGTTGAAATGTGTTAATAGAGAACGAAGTTTATATAGATTTGGCGCCATCACGATTGCACTGTTCGACTCGGCAGAATCAAACACCTTACCATCATACCTCAGGAATGCGAAACAGTGCTATTTTCACATGGAAGTTATAGGGCGGCAATTTTCAGCACAAAATTGCCCTATGTTGAAAAGTGTTAATAGAGAACGAAGTTTATATAGATTTGGCGCCATCACGATTGCTCTGTTCGACTCGACAGAATCAAACACCTTACCATCATACCTCAGGAATGCGAAACAGTGCTATTTTCACATGGAAGTTATAGGGCGGCAATTTTCAGCACAAAATTGCAGTATGTTGAAAAGTGTAAAGCGAGAAAAAGGTAATTTAAAGAGTATGCGCCATTTTGATTGCACTGTTCGATTCGGCAGCATCAGCTACATTAGCCTCATACCTCAGGGATGCGAAATAATGCCATATTCAGACGGAAGTTCAAGAGCGACAATTTTCAGCACAAAATTGCACTAAGTTGAAATGTGTTAATAGAGAACGAAGTTTATATAAAGAGTTAGCGCCATCACGATTGCACTGTTCTACTCGGCAGCATCAAACACATTAGCATCATACCCTAGGAATGGGAAACTGCTATTTTCACATATAAGAAAAAGGGCGACAATTTTCAGCACAAAATTGCCCTATGTTGAAAAGTGTTAAGAGAGAAAAAGGTAATTTAAAGAGTATGCGCCATTTTGATTGCACTGTTCGATTCGGCAGCATCAGCTACATTAGCCTCATACCTCAGGGATGCGAAATAATGCCATATTCAGACGGAAGTTCAAGAGCGACAATTTTCAGCACAAAATTGCACTAAGTTGAAATGTGTTAATAGAGAGCGAAGTTTATATAAAGAGTTAGCGCCATCACGATTGCACTGTTCGACTCGGCAGCATCAAACACATTAGCATCATACCCTAGGAATGGGAAACTGCTATTTTCACATGGAAGAAAAAGGGCGACAATTTTCAGCACAAAATTGCCCTATGTTGAAAAGTGTTAAGAGAGAAAAAGGTAATTTAAAGAGTATGCGCCATTTTGATTGCACTGTTCTATTCGGCAGCATCAGCTACATTAGCCTCATACCTCAGGGATGCGAAAAAATGCCATATTCAGATGGGAGTTCAAGAGCGACAATTTTCTGCACAAATTTGCACTAAGTTGAAATGTGTTAATAGAGAACGAAGTTTATATAAAGAGTTAGCGCCATCACGATTGCACTGTTCGACTCGGCAGCATCAAACACATTAGCATCATACCCTAGGAATGGGAAACTGCTATTTTCACATGGAAGAAAAAGGGCGACAATTTTCTGCACAAAATTGCCCTATGTTGAAAAGTGTTAAGAGAGAAAAAGGTAATTTAAAGAGTATGCGCCATTTTGATTGCACTGTTCGATTCGGCAGCATCAGCTACATTAGCCTCATACCTCAGGGATGCGAAATAATGCCATATTCAGACGGAAGTTCAAGAGCGACAATTTTCAGCACAAAATTGCACTAAGTTGAAATGTGTTAATAGAGAACGAAGTTTATATAAAGAGTTAGCGCCATCACGATTGCACTGTTCTACTCGGCAGCATCAAACACATTAGCATCTTACCCCAGGAATGTGAAACAGTGCTATTTTCACATGGAAGAAAAAGGGCGACAATTTTCAGCACAAAATTGCCCTATGTTGAAAAGTGTTAATAGAGAACGAAGTTAATATAAAGAGTTAGCGCCATCACGATTGCACTCTTCGACTCGGCAGCATCAAACACATTAGCATAAAACCTCAGGGATGCGAAATAATGCCATATTCAGATGGAAGTTCAAGAGCGACAATTTTCAGCACAAAATTGCACTAAGTTGAAATGTGTTAATAGAGAACGAAGTTTATATAAAGAGTTAGCGCTATCACGATTGCACTGTTCTACTCGGCAGCATCAAACACATTAGCATCATACCTCGGGAATGGTAAACAGTGCTATTTTCACATAGAAGTTAAAGGGCGACAATTTTCAGCACAAAATTGCACTATGTTGAAAAGTGTAAAGAGAGAAAAAGGTACTTTAAAGAGTATGCGCCATTTTGATTGCACTGTTCGATTCGGCAGCATCAGCTGCATTAGCCTCATTCCTCAGGGATGCGAAATAATGCCATATTCAGACGGAAGTTCAAGAGCGACAATTTTCTGCACAAAATTGCACTAAGTTGAAATGTGTTAATAGAGAACGAAGTTAATATAAAGAGTTAGCGCCATCACGATTGCACTGTTCTACTCGGCAGCATCAAACACATTAGCATCATACCTCGGGAATGGTAAACAGTGCTATTTTCACATAGAAGTTAAAGGGCGACAATTTTCAGCACAAAATTGCACAATGTTAAAAAGTGTAAAGAGAGAAAAAGGTAATTTAAAGAGTATGCGCCATCACGATTGCACTGTTCGACTCGGCAGCATCAAACACATTAGCATCATACCCTAGGAATGGGAAACTGCTATTTTCACATGGAAGAAAAAGGGCGACAATTTTCTGCACAAAATTGCCCTATGTTGAAAAGTATTAAGAGAGAAAAAGGTAATTTAAAGAGTATGCGCAATTTTGATTGGACTGTTCGATTCGGCAGCATCAGCTATATTAGCAGGGTTGCGAAATAATGCCATATTCAGACGGAAGTTCAAGAGCGACAATTTTCAGCACAAAATTGCACTAAGTTGAAATGTGTTAATAGAGAACGAAGTTAATATAAAGAGTTAGCCCCATCACGATTGCACTGTTCTACTCGGCAGCATCAAACACATTTGCATCATACCTCGGGAATGGTAAACAGTGCTATTTTCACATAGAAGTTAAAGGGCGACAATTTTCAGCACAAAATTGCACAATGTTGAAAAGTGTAAAGAGAGAAAAAGGTAATTTAAAGAGTATGCGCCATCACGATTGCACTGTTCGACTCGGCAGCATCAAACACATTAGCATCATACCCTAGGAATGGGAAACTGCTATTTTCACATGGATGAAAAAGGGCGACAATTTTCAGCACAAAATTGCCCTATATTGAAAAGTGTTAAGAGAGAAAAAGGTAATTTAAAGAGTATGCGCCATTTTGATTGCACTGTTCTATTCGGCAGCATCAGCTACATTAGCCTCATACCTCAGGGATGCGAAAAAATGCCATAATCAGTTGGAAGTTCAAGAGCCACAATTTTCAGCACAAAATTGCACTAAGTTGAAATGTGTTAATAGAGAACGAAGTTTATATAGATTTGGCGCCATCACGATTGCACTGTTCGACTCGGCAGAATCAAACACCTTACCATCATACCTCAGGAATGCGAAACAGTGCTATTTTCACATGGAAGTTATAGGGCGGCAATTTTCAGCACAAAATTGCCCTATGTTGAAAAGTGTTAATAGAGAACGAAGTTTATATAGATTTGGCGCCATCACGATTGCTCTGTTCGACTCGACAGAATCAAACACCTTACCATCATACCTCAGGAATGCGAAACAGTGCTATTTTCACATGGAAGTTATAGGGCGGCAATTTTCAGCACAAAATTGCAGTATGTTGAAAAGTGTAAAGCGAGAAAAAGGTAATTTAAAGAGTATGCGCCATTTTGATTGCACTGTTCGATTCGGCAGCATCAGCTACATTAGCCTCATACCTCAGGGATGCGAAATAATGCCATATTCAGACGGAAGTTCAAGAGCGACAATTTTCAGCACAAAATTGCACTAAGTTGAAATGTGTTAATAGAGAACGAAGTTTATATAAAGAGTTAGCGCCATCACGATTGCACTGTTCTACTCGGCAGCATCAAACACATTAGCATCATACCCTAGGAATGGGAAACTGCTATTTTCACATATAAGAAAAAGGGCGACAATTTTCAGCACAAAATTGCCCTATGTTGAAAAGTGTTAAGAGAGAAAAAGGTAATTTAAAGAGTATGCGCCATTTTGATTGCACTGTTCGATTCGGCAGCATCAGCTACATTAGCCTCATACCTCAGGGATGCGAAATAATGCCATATTCAGACGGAAGTTCAAGAGCGACAATTTTCAGCACAAAATTGCACTAAGTTGAAATGTGTTAATAGAGAGCGAAGTTTATATAAAGAGTTAGCGCCATCACGATTGCACTGTTCGACTCGGCAGCATCAAACACATTAGCATCATACCCTAGGAATGGGAAACTGCTATTTTCACATGGAAGAAAAAGGGCGACAATTTTCAGCACAAAATTGCCCTATGTTGAAAAGTGTTAAGAGAGAAAAAGGTAATTTAAAGAGTATGCGCCATTTTGATTGCACTGTTCTATTCGGCAGCATCAGCTACATTAGCCTCATACCTCAGGGATGCGAAAAAATGCCATATTCAGATGGGAGTTCAAGAGCGACAATTTTCTGCACAAATTTGCACTAAGTTGAAATGTGTTAATAGAGAACGAAGTTTATATAAAGAGTTAGCGCCATCACGATTGCACTGTTCGACTCGGCAGCATCAAACACATTAGCATCATACCCTAGGAATGGGAAACTGCTATTTTCACATGGAAGAAAAAGGGCGACAATTTTCTGCACAAAATTGCCCTATGTTGAAAAGTGTTAAGAGAGAAAAAGGTAATTTAAAGAGTATGCGCCATTTTGATTGGACTGTTCGATTCGGCAGCATCAGCTATATTAGCAGGGTTGCGAAATAATGCCATATTCAGACGGAAGTTCAAGAGCGACAATTTTCAGCACAAAATTGCACTAAGTTGAAATGTGTTAATAGAGAACGAAGTTTATATAAAGAGTTAGCGCCATCACGATTGCACTGTTCTACTCGGCAGCATCAAACACATTAGCATCATACCTCGGGAATGGTAAACAGTGCTATTTTCACATAGAAGTTAAAGGGCGACAATCTTCAGCACAAAATTGCACTAAGTTGAAAAGTGTAAAGAGAGAATAAGGTACTTTAAAGAGTATGCGCCATTTTGATTGCACTGTTCGATTCGGCAGCATCAGCTACATTAGGATCATACCTCAGGGATGCGAAATAATGCTATATTCAGATGGGAGTTCAAGAGCGACAATTCTCAGCACAAAATTGCACTAAGTTGAAATGTGTTAATAGAGAACGAAGTTTATATAAAGAGTTAGCGCCATCACGATTGCACTGTTCGACTCGGCAGCATCAAACACATTAGCATCATACCTCGGGAATGGGAAACAGTGCTATTTTCACATAGAAGAAAAAGGGCGACAATTTTCAGCACAAAATTGCACTAAGTTGAAATGTGTTAATAGAGAACGAAGTTTATATAAAGAGTTGGCGCCATCACGAGTGCACTGTTCGACTCGGCAGCATCAAACACATTAGCATCATACCCTAGGAATGGAAAACTGCTATTTTCACATGGAAGAAAAAGGGCGACAATTTTCAGCACAAAATTGCCCTATGTTGAAAAGTGTTAAGAGAGAAAAAGGTAATTTAAAGAGTATGCGCCATTTTGATTGGACTGTTCGATTCGGCAGCATCAGCTATATTAGCAGGGTTGCGAAATAATGCCATATTCAGATGGAAGTTCAAAAGCGACAATTTTCATCACAAAATTGCACTAAGTTGAAATGTGTTAATAGAGAACGAAGTTTATATAAAGAGTTAGCGCCATCACGATTGCACTGTTCTACTCGGCAGCATCAAACACATTAGCATCTTACCCCAGGAATGTGAAACAGTGCTATTTTCACATGGAAGAAAAAGGGCGACAATTTTCAGCACAAAATTGCCCTATGTTGAAAAGTGTTAATAGAGAACGAAGTTAATATAAAGAGTTAGGGCCATCACGATTGCACTCTTCGACTCGGCAGCATCAAACACATTAGCATAAAACCTCAGGGATGCGAAATAATGCCATATTCAGATGGAAGTTCAAGAGCGACAATTTTCAGCACAAAATTGCACTAAGTTGAAATGTGTTAATAGAGAACGAAGTTTATATAAAGAGTTAGCGCCATCACGATTGCAGTTCTACTCGGCAGCATCAAACACATTAGCATCATACCTCGGGAATGGTAAACAGTGCTATTTTCACATAGAAGTTAAAGGGCGACAATTTTCAGCACAAAATTGCACTATGTTGAAAAGTGTAAAGAGAGAAAAAGGTACTTTAAAGAGTATGCGCCATTTTGATTGCACTGTTCGATTCGGCAGCATCAGCTGCATTAGCCTCATTCCTCAGGGATGCGAAATAATGCCATATTCAGACGGAAGTTCAAGAGCGACAATTTTCTGCACAAAATTGCACTAAGTTGAAATGTGTTAATAGAGAACGAAGTTAATATAAAGAGTTAGCGCCATCACGATTGCACTGTTCTACTCGGCAGCATCAAACACATTAGCATCATACCTCGGGAATGGTAAACAGTGCTATTTTCACATAGAAGTTAAAGGGCGACAATTTTCAGCACAAAATTGCACAATGTTAAAAAGTGTAAAGAGAGAAAAAGGTAATTTAAAGAGTATGCGCCATCACGATTGCACTGTTCGACTCGGCAGCATCAAACACATTAGCATCATATCCTAGGAATGGGAAACTGCTATTTTCACATGGAAGAAAAAGGGCGACAATTTTCTGCACAAAATTGCCCTATGTTGAAAAGTGTTAAGAGAGAAAAAGGTAATTTAAAGAGTATGCGCCATTTTGATTGGACTGTTCGATTCGGCAGCATCAGCTATATTAGCAGGGTTGCGAAATAATGCCATATTCAGACGGAAGTTCAAGAGCGACAATTTTCAGCACAAAATTGCACTAAGTTGAAATGTGTTAATAGAGAACGAAGTTTATATAAAGAGTTAGCGCCATCACGATTGCACTGTTCTACTCGGCAGCATCAAACACATTAGCATCATACCTCGGGAATGGTAAACAGTGCTATTTTCACATAGAAGTTAAAGGGCGACAATTTTCAGCACAAAATTGCACTAAGTTGAAAAGTGTAAAGAGAGAATAAGGTACTTTAAAGAGTATGCGCCATTTTGATTGCACTGTTCGATTCGGCAGCATCAGCTACATTAGGATCATACCTCAGGGATGCGAAATAATGCTATATTCAGATGGGAGTTCAAGAGCGACAATCCTCAGCACAAAATTGCACTAAGTTGAAATGTGTTAATAGAGAACGAAGTTTATATAAAGAGTTAGTGCCATCACGATTGCACTGTTCGACTCGGCAGCATCAAACACATTAGCATCATACCTCGGGAATGGGAAACAGTGCTATTTTCACATAGAAGAAAAAGGGCGACAATTTTCAGCACAAAATTGCACTAAGTTGAAATGTGTTAATAGAGAACGAAGTTTATATAAAGAGTTAGCGCCATCTCGATTGCACTGTTCGACTCGGCAGCATCAAATACATTAGCATCATACCCTAGGAATGGGAAACTGCTATTTTCACATGGAAGAAAAAGGGCGACAATTTTCAGCACAAAATTGCCCTATGTTGAAAAGTGTTAAGAGAGAAAAAGGTAATTTAAAGAGTATGCGCCATTTTGATTGGACTGTTCGATTCGGCAGCATCAGCTATATTAGCAGGGTTGCGAAATAATGCCATATTCAGATGGAAGTTCAAAAGCGACAATTTTCATCACAAAATTGCACTAAGTTGAAATGTGTTAATAGAGAACGAAGTTTATATAAAGAGTTAGCGCCATCACGATTGCACTGTTCTACTCGGCAGCATCAAACACATTAGCATCTTACCCCAGGAATGTGAAACAGTGCTATTTTCACATGGAAGAAAAAGGGCGACAATTTTCAGCACAAAATTGCCCTATGTTGAAAAGTGTTAATAGAGAACGAAGTTAATATAAAGAGTTAGCGCCATCACGATTGCACTCTTCGACTCGGCAGCATCAAACACATTAGCATAAAACCTCAGGGATGCGAAATAATGCCATATTCAGATGGAAGTTCAAGAGCGACAATTTTCAGCACAAAATTGCACTAAGTTGAAATGTGTTAATAGAGAACGAAGTTTATATAAAGAGTTAGCGCCATCACGATTGCACTGTTCTACTCGGCAGCATCAAACACATTAGCATCATACCTCGGGAATGATAAACAGTGCTATTTTCACATAGAAGTTAAAGGGCGACAATTTTCAGCACAAAATTGCACTATGTTGAAAAGTGTAAAGAGAGAAAAAGGTACTTTAAAGAGTATGCGCCATTTTGATTGCACTGTTCGATTCGGCAGCATCAGCTGCATTAGCCTCATTCCTCAGGGATGCGAAATAATGCCATATTCAGACGGAAGTTCAAGAGCGACAATTTTCTGCACAAAATTGCACTAAGTTGAAATGTGTTAATAGAGAAGGAAGCTTATATAAAGAGTTAGCGCCATCACGATTGCACTGTTCGACTCGGCAGCATCAAACACATTAGCATCATACCCTAGGAGTGGGAAACTGCTATTTTCACATGGATGAAAAAGGGCGACAATTTTCAGCACAAAATTGCCCTATATTGAAAAGTGTTAAGAGAGAAAAAGGTAATTTAAAGAGTATGCGCCATTTTGATTGCACTGTTCTATTCGGCAGCATCAGCTACATTAGCCTCATACCTCAGGGATGCGAAAAAATGCCATAATCAGTTGGAAGTTCAAGAGCCACAATTTTCAGCACAAAATTGCACTAAGTTGAAATGTGTTAATAGAGAACGAAGTTTATATAGATTTGGCGCCATCACGATTGCACTGTTCGACTCGGCAGAATCAAACACCTTACCATCATACCTCAGGAATGCGAAACAGTGCTATTTTCACATGGAAGTTTTTGGGCGGCAATTTTCAGCACAAAATTGCAGTATGTTGAAAAGTGTAAAGCGAGAAAAAGGTAATTTAAAGAGTATGCGCCATTTTGATTGCACTGTTCGATTCGGCAGCATCAGCTACATTAGCCTCATACCTTAGGGATGCGAAATAATGCCATATTCAGACGGAAGTTCAAGAGCGACAATTTTCAGCACAAAATTGCACTAAGTTGAAATGTGTTAATAGAGAACGAAGTTTATATAAAGAGTTAGCGCCATCACGATTGCACTGTTCTACTCGGCAGCATCAAACACATTAGCATCATTCCTCGGGAATGGTAAACAGTGCTATTTTCACATAGAAGTTAAAGGGCGACAATTTTCAGCACAAAACTGCACTAAGTTGAAAAGTGTAAAGAGAGAAAAAGGTTCTTTAAAGAGTATGCGCCATTTTGATTGCATTGTTCGATTCGGCAGCATCAGCTACATTAGGATCATACCTCAGGGATGCGAAATAATGCTATATTCAGATGGGAGTTCAAGAGCGACAATTCTCAGCACAAAATTGCCCTATGTTGAAAAGTGTTAAGAGAGAAAAAGGTAATTTAAAGAGTATGCGCCATTTTGATTGCACTGTTCGATTCGGCAGCATCAGCTACATTAGCCACATACCTCAGGTATGCGAAATAATGCCATATTCAGATGGAAGTTCATGAGCGACAATTTTCAGCACAAAATTGCACTAAGTTGAAATGTGTTAATAGTGAACGAAGTTTATATAAAGAGTTAGCGCCATCACGATTGCACTGTTCGACTCGGCAGCATCAAACACATTAGCATCATACCCCAGCAATGGGAAACTGCTATTTTCACATTGATGAAAAAGGGCGACAATTTTCACCACAAAATTACCCTATGTTGAAAAGTATTAAAAGAGAAAAAGGTAATTTAAAGAGTATGCGCCATTTTGATTGCACTGTTCGATTCGGCAGCATCAGCTACATTAGCCTCATACCACAGGGATGCGAAATAATGCCATATTCAGATGGAAGTTCAAGAGCGACAATTTTCAGCACAAAATTGCACTAAGTTGAAATGTGTTAATAGTGAACGAAGTTTATATAGAGAATTAGCGCCATCACGACTGCACTGTTGGACTCGGCAGCATTAAACACATTAGCATGATACCCCAGGAATGGGAAACTGCTATTTTCACATGGAAGAACAAGGGCGACAATTTTCAGCACAAAATTTCACTATGTTGAGAAGTATTAAGAGAGAAAAAGGTAATGTAAAGAGTATGCGCCATTTTGATTGGACTGTTCGATTCGGCAGCATCAGCTATATTAGCAGGGTTGCGAAATAATGCCATATTCAGATGGAAGTTCAAAAGCGACAATTTTCATCACAAAATTGCACTAAGTTGAAATGTGTTAATAGAGAACGAAGTTTATATAAAGAGTTAGCGCCATCACGATTGCACTGTTCGACTCGGCAGCATCAAACACATTAGCATCATACCCCAGGAATGGGAAACAGTGCTATTTTCACATGGAAGAAAAAGGGCGACAATTTTCAGCACAAAATTTCACTATGTTGAGAAGTATTAAGAGAGAAAAAGGTAATGTAAAGAGTATGCGCCATTTTGATTGCACTGTTCGATTCGGCAGCATCAGCCACATTAGCCTCATACCCCAGGAATGGGAAACAGTGCTATTTTCACATGGATGAAAAAGGGCGACAATTTTCAGCACAAAATTTCACTATGTTGAGATGTATTAAGAGAGAAAAAGGTAATGTAAAGAGTATGCGCCATTTTGATTGGACTGTTCGATTCGGCAGCATCAGCTATATTAGCAGGGTTGCGAAATAATGCCATATTCAGATGGAAGTTCAAAAGCGACAATTTTCATCACAAAATTGCACTAAGTTGAAAAGTGTTAATAGAGGAAAAGGTAATTTAAAGAGTATGCGCCATTTTGATTGCACTGTTCGATTCGGCAGCATCAAACACATTAGCATCTTACCCCAGGAATGTGAAACAGTGCTATTTTCACATGGAAGAAAAAGGGCGACAATTTTCAGCACAAAATTGCCCTATGTTGAAAAGTGTTAATAGAGAACGAAGTTAATATAAAGAGTTAGCGCCATCACGATTGCACTCTTCGACTCGGCAGCATCAGCTACATTAGCCTCATACCTCAGGGATGCGAAAAAATGCCATATTCAGATGGAAGTTCCAGAGCCACAATTTTTAGCACAAAATTGCACTAAGTTGAAATGTGTTAATAGAGAACGAAGTTTATATAAAGAGATAGCGCCATCACGATTGCACTGTTCTACTCGGCAGCATCAAACACATTAGCATCATACCTCAGGGATGCGAAATAAAGCCATTTTCAGATGGAAGTTCAAGAGCGACAATTTTCAGCACAAAATTGCACTAAGTTGAAATGTGTTAATAGAAAACGAAGTTTATATAAAGAGATAGCGCCATCACGATTGCACTGTTCTACTCGGCAGCATCAAACACATTAGCATCATACCTCGGGAATGGTAAACAGTGCTATTTTCACATAGAAGTTAAAGGGCGACAATTTTCAGCACAAAATTGCACTAAGTTGAAAAGTGTAAAGAGAGAAAAAGGTAATTTAAAGAGTATGCGCCATTTTGATTGCACTGTTCGATTCGGCAGCATCAGCTACATAAGCATCATACCACAGTGTTGCGAAATAATGCCATACTCAGATGGAAGTTCAAGAGCGACAATTTTCAGCACAAAATTGCACTAAGTTGAAATGTGTTAATAGAGAACGAAGTTTATATAAAGAGTTAGCGCCATCACGATTGCACTGTTCGACTCGGCAGCATCAAACACATTAGCGTCATACCTCGAGAATGGTAAACAGTGCTATTTTCACATAGAAGTTAAAGGGCGACAAATTTCAGCACACAATTGCACTAAGTTGAAAAGTGTTAAGAGAGGAAAAGGTAATTTAAAGGGTATGCGCCATATTGATTGCACTGTTCGATTCGGCAGCATCAGCTACATTAGCCTCATACCTCAGGAATGCGAAATAATGCCATATTCAGACGGAAGTTCAAGAGCGACAATTTTCAGCACAAAATTGCACTAAGTTGAAATGTGTTATAAGAGAACGAAGTTTATATAAAGAGTTAGCGCCGTCACGATTGCACTGTTCTACTCGGCAGCATCAAACACATTAGCATCATACCTCGGGAATGGTAAACAGTGCTATTTTCACATAGAAGTTAAAGGGCGACAATTTTCAGCACAAAATTGCACTATGTTGAAAAGTGTAAAGACAGAAAAAGGTAATTTAAAGAGTATGCGCCATCACGATTGCACTGTTCGACTCGGCAGCATCAAACACATTAGCATCACACCCTAGGAATGGGAAACTGCTATTTTCACATGGATGAAAAAGGGCGACAATTTTCAGCACAAAATTGCCCTATATTGAAAAGTGTTAAGAGAGAAAAAGGTAATTTAAAGAGTATGCGCCATTTTGATTGCACTGTTCTATTCGGCAGCATCAGCTACATTAGCCTCATACCTCAGGGATGCGAAATAATGCCATATTCAGATGGAAGTTCAAGTACGACAATTTTCAGCACAAAATTGCACTAAGTTGAAATGTGTTAATAGAGAACGAAGTTTATATAAAGAGTTAGCGCCATCACGATTGCACTGTTCGACTCGGCAGCATCAAACACATTAGCATCATACCCCAGGAATGGGAAACAGTGCTATTTTCACATGGAAGAAAAAGGGCGACAATTTTCAGCACAAAATTTCACTATGTTGAGAAGTATTAAGAGAGAAAAAGGTAATGTAAAGAGTATGCGCCATTTTGATTGGACTGTTCGATTCGGCAGCATCAGCTATATTAGCAGGGTTGCGAAATAATGCCATATTCAGATGGAAGTTCAAAAGCGACAATTTTCATCACAAAATTGCACTAAGTTGAAAAGTGTTAATAGAGGAAAAGGTAATTTAAAGAGTATGCGCCATTTTGATTGCACTGTTCGATTCGGCAGCATCAAACACATTAGCATCTTACCCCAGGAATGTGAAACAGTGCTATTTTCACATGGAAGAAAAAGGGCGACAATTTTCAGCACAAAATTGCCCTATGTTGAAAAGTGTTAATAGAGAACGAAGTTAATATAAAGAGTTAGCGCCATCACGATTGCACTCTTCGACTCGGCAGCATCAGCTACATTAGCCTCATACCTCAGGGATGCGAAAAAATGCCATATTCAGATGGAAGTTCCAGAGCCACAATTTTTAGCACAAAATTGCACTAAGTTGAAATGTGTTAGTAGAGAACGAAGTTAATATAAAGAGTTAGCGCTATCACGATTGCACTCTTCGACTCGGCAGCATCAAACACATTAGCATAATACCTCAGGGATGCGAAATAAAGCCATATTCAGATGGAAGTTCAAGAGCGACAATTTTCAGCACAAAATTGCACTAAGTTGAAACGTGTTAATAGAGAACGAAGTTTAAATAAAGAGATAGCGCCATCACGATTGCACTGTTCTACTCGGCAGCATCAAACACATTAGCATCATACCTCGGGAATGGTAAACAGTGCTATTTTCACATAGAAGTTAAAGGGCGACAATTTTCAGCACAAAATTGCACTAAGTTGAAAAGTGTAAAGAGAGAAAAAGGTAATTTAAAGAGTATGCGCCATTTTGATTGCACTGTTCGATTCGGCAGCATCAGCCACATAAGCATCATACCACAGTGTTGCGAAATAATGCCATACTCAGATGGAAGTTCAAGAGCGACAATTTTCAGCACAAAATTGCACTAAGTTGAAATGTGTTAATAGAGAACGAAGTTTATATAAAGAGTTAGCGCCATCACGATTGCACTGTTCGACTCGGCAGCATCAAACACATTAGCATCATACCTCGAGAATGGTAAACAGTGCTATTTTCACATAGAAGTTAAAGGGCGACAAATTTCAGCACACAATTGCACTAAGTTGAAAAGTGTTAAGAGAGGAAAAGGTAATTTAAAGGGTATGCGCCATATTGATTGCACTGTTCGATTCGGCAGCATCAGCTACATTAGCCTCATACCTCAGGAATGCGAAATAATGCCATATTCAGACGGAAGTTCAAGAACGACAATTTTCAGCACAAAATTGCACTAAGTTGAAATGTGTTATAAGAGAACGAAGTTTATATAAAGAGTTAGCGCCGTCACGATTGCACTGTTCTACTCGGCAGCATCGAACACATTAGCATCATACCTCGGGAATGGTAAACAGTGCTATTTTCACATAGAAGTTAAAGGGCGACAATTTTCAGCACAAAATTGCACTATGTTGAAAAGTGTAAAGAGAGAAAAAGGTAATTTAAAGAGTATGCGCCATCACGATTGCACTGTTCGACTCGGCAGCATCAAACACATTAGCATCATACCCTAGGAATGGGAAACTGCTATTTTCACATGGATGAAAAAGGGCGACAATTTTCAGCACAAAATTGCCCTATATTGAAAAGTGTTAAGAGAGAAAAAGGTAATTTAAAGAGTATGCGCCATTTTGATTGCACTGTTCTATTCGGCAGCATCAGCTACATTAGCCTCATACCTCAGGGATGCGAAATAATGCCATATTCAGATGGAAGTTCAAGTACGACAATTTTCAGCACAAAATTGCACTAAGTTGAAATGTGTTAATAGAGAACGAAGTTTATATAAAGAGTTAGCGCCATCACGATTGCACTGTTCGACTCGGCAGCATCAAACACATTAGCATCATACCCCAGGAATGGGAAACAGTGCTATTTTCACATGGAAGAAAAAGGGCGACAATTTTCAGCACAAAATTTCACTATGTTGAGAAGTATTAAGAGAGAAAAAGGTAATGTAAAGAGTATGCGCCATTTTGATTGGACTGTTCGATTCGGCAGCATCAGCTATATTAGCAGGGTTGCGAAATAATGCCATATTCAGATGGAAGTTCAAAAGCGACAATTTTCATCACAAAATTGCACTAAGTTGAAAAGTGTTAATAGAGGAAAAGGTAATTTAAAGAGTATGCGCCATTTTGATTGCACTGTTCGATTCGGCAGCATCAAACACATTAGCATCTTACCCCAGGAATGTGAAACAGTGCTATTTTCACATGGAAGAAAAAGGGCGACAATTTTCAGCACAAAATTGCCCTATGTTGAAAAGTGTTAATAGAGAACGAAGTTAATATAAAGAGTTAGCGCCATCACGATTGCACTCTTCGACTCGGCAGCATCAGCCACATTAGCCTCATACCTCAGGGATGCGAAAAAATGCCATATTCAGATGGAAGTTCCAGAGCCACAATTTTTAGCACAAAATTGCACTAAGTTGAAATGTGTTAGTAGAGAACGAAGTTAATATAAAGAGTTAGCGCTATCACGATTGCACTCTTCGACTCGGCAGCATCAAACACATTAGCATAATACCTCAGGGATGCGAAATAAAGCCATATTCAGATGGAAGTTCAAGAGCGACAATTTTCAGCACAAAATTGCACTAAGTTGAAACGTGTTAATAGAGAACGAAGTTTAAATAAAGAGATAGCGCCATCACGATTGCACTGTTCTACTCGGCAGCATCAAACACATTAGCATCATACCTCGGGAATGGTAAACAGTGCTATTTTCACATAGAAGTTAAAGGGCGACAATTTTCAGCACAAAATTGCACTAAGTTGAAAAGTGTAAAGAGAGAAAAAGGTAATTTAAAGAGTATGCGCCATTTTGATTGCACTGTTCGATTCGGCAGCATCAGCTACATAAGCATCATACCACAGTGTTGCGAAATAATGCCATACTCAGATGCAAGTTCAAGAGCGACAATTTTCAGCACAAAATTGCACTAAGTTGAAATGTGTTAATAGAGAACGAAGTTTATATAAAGAGTTAGCGCCATCACGATTGCACTGTTCGACTCGGCAGCATCAAACACATTAGCATCATACCTCGAGAATGGTAAACAGTGCTATTTTCACATAGAAGTTAAAGGGCGACGAATTTCAGCACACAATTGCACTAAGTTGAAAAGTGTTAAGAGAGGAAAAGGTAATTTAAAGGGTATGCGCCATATTGATTGCACTGTTCGATTCGGCAGCATCAGCTACATTAGCCTCATACCTCAGGAATGCGAAATAATGCCATATTCAGACGGAAGTTCAAGAGCGACAATTTTCAGCACAAAATTGCACTAAGTTGAAATGTGTTATAAGAGAACGAAGTTTATATAAAGAGTTAGCGCCGTCACGATTGCACTGTTCTACTCGGCAGCATCGAACACATTAGCATCATACCTCGGGAATGGTAAACAGTGCTATTTTCACATAGAAGTTAAAGGGCGACAATTTTCAGCACAAAATTGCACTATGTTAAAAAGTGTAAAGAGAGAAAAAGGTAATTTAAAGAGTACGCGCCATCACGATTGCACTGTTCGACTCGGCAGCATCAAACACATTAGCATCATACCCTAGGAATGGGAAACTGCTATTTTCACATGGATGAAAAAGGGCGACAATTTTCAGCACAAAATTGCCCTATATTGAAAAGTGTTAAGAGAGAAAAAGGTAATTTAAAGAGTATGCGCCATTTTGATTGGACTGTTCGATTCGGCAGCATCAGCTACATTAGCCTCATACCTCAGGGATGCGAAAAAATGCCATAATCAGATGGAAGTTCAAGAGCCACAATTTTCAGCACAAAATTGCACTAAGTTGAAATGTGTTAACAGAGAACGAAGTTTATATAGATTTGGCGCCATCACGATTGCACTGTTCGACTCGGCAGAATCAAACACCTTACCATCATACCTCAGGAATGCGAAACAGTGCTATTTTCACATTGAAGTTATAGGGCGGCAATTTTCAGCACAAAATTGCAGTATGTTGAAAAGTGGAAAGCGAGAAAAAGGTAATTTAAAGAGTATGCGCCATTTTGATTGCACTGTTCGATTCGGCAGCATCAGCTACATTAGCCTAATACCTCAGGGATGCGAAATAATGCCATATTCAGATGGAAGTTGAAGAACGACAATTTTCAGCACAAAACTGCACTAAGTTGAAATGTGTTAATAGTGAACGAAGTTTATATAAAGAGTTAGCGCCATCACGATTGCACTGTTCGATTCGGCAGCATCAAACACATTAGCATCTTACCCCAGGAATGTGAAACAGTGCTATTTTCACATGGAAGAAAAAGGGCGACAATTTTCAGCACAAAATTGCCCTATGTTGAAAAGTGTTAATAGAGAACGAAGTTAATATAAAGAGTTGGCGCCATCACGATTGCACTCTTTGACTCGGCAGCATCAAACACATTAGCATAATACCTCAGGGATGCGAAATAAAGCCATATTCAGATGGAAGTTCAAGAGCGACAATTTTCAGCACAAAATTGCACTAAGTTGAAATGTGTTAATAGAGAACGAAGTTTATATAAAGAGATAGCGCCATCACGATTGCACTGTTCTACTCGGCAGCATCAAACACATTAGCATCATACCTCGGGAATGGTAAACGGTGCTATTTTCACATAGAAGTTAAAGGGCGACAATTTTCAGCACAAAATTGCACTAAGTTGAAAAGTGTAAAGAGAGAAAAAGGTAATTTAAAGAGTATGCGCCATTTTGATTGCACTGTTCGATTCGGCAGCATCAGCTACATAAGCATCATACCACAGTGTTGCGAAATAATGCCATACTCAGATGGAAGTTCAAGAGCGACAATTTTCAGCACAAAATTGCACTAGGTTGAAATGTGTTAATAGAGAACGAAGTCTATATAAAGAGTTAGCGCTATCACGATTGCACTCTTCGACTCGGCAGCATCAAACACATTAGCATAATACCTCAGGGATGCGAAATAAAGCCATATTCAGATGGAAGTTCAAGAGCGACAATTTTCAGCACAAAATTGCACTAAGTTGAAATGTGTTAATAGAGAACGAAGTTTATATAAAGAGATAGCGCCATCACGATTGCACTGTTCTACTCGGCAGCATCAAACACATTAGCATCATACCTCGGGAATGGTAAACGGTGCTATTTTCACATAGAAGTTAAAGGGCGACAATTTTCAGCACAAAATTGCACTAAGTTGAAAAGTGTAAAGAGAGAAAAAGGTAATTTAAAGAGTATGCGCCATTTTGATTGCTCTGTTCGATTCGGCAGCATCAGCTACATAAGCATCATACCACAGTGTTGCGAAATAATGCCATACTCAGATGGAAGTTCAAGAGCGACAATTTTCAGCACAAAATTGCACTAGGTTGAAATGTGTTAATAGAGAACGAAGTCTATATAAAGAGTTAGCGCCATCACGATTGCACTGTTCGACTCGGCAGCATCAAACACATTAGCATCATACCTCGAGAATGGTAAACAGTGCTATTTTCACATAGAAGTTAAAGGGCGACAAATTTCAGCACACAATTGCACTAAGTTGAAAAGTGTTAAGAGAGGAAAAGGTAATTTAAAGGGTATGCGCCATATTGATTGCACTGTTCGATTCGGCAGCATCAGCTACATTAGCCTCATACCTCAGGAATGCGAAATAATGCCATATTCAGACGGAAGTTCAAGAGCGACAATTTTCAGCACAAAATTGCACTAAGTTCAAATGTGTTATAAGAGAACGAAGTTTATATAAAGAGTTAGCGCCGTCACGATTGCACTGTTCGACTCGGCAGCATCAAAAACATTAGCATCTTACCCCAGGAATGGGAAACAGTGCTATTTTCACATGGAAGAAAAAGGGCGACAATTTTCAGCACAAAATTGCACTATGTTGAAAAGTGTTAAGCGAGAAAAAGGTAATTTAAAGAGTATGCGCCATTTTGATTGCACTGTTCGATTCGGCAGCATCAGCTACAGTAGCCTCATACCTCAGGGATGCGAAATAATTCCATATTCAGACGGAAGTTCAAGAGCGACAATTTTCAGCACAAAATTGCACTAAGTTGAAATGTGTTAATAGAGAACGAAGTTTATATAAAGAGTTAGCGCCATCACGATTGCACTGTTCTACTCGGCAGCATCAAACACATTGGCATCATACCTCGGGAATGGTAAACAGTGCTATTTTCACATAGAAGTTAAAAGGCGACAATTTTCAGCACAAATTTGCACTAAGTTGAAATGTGTTAATAGAGAACGAAGTTTATATAAAGAGTTAGCGCCATCACGATTGCACTGTTCGACTCGGCAGCATCAAACTCATTAGCATCATACCCTAGGAATGGGAGACCGCTATTTTCACATGGAAGAAAAAGGGCGACAATTTTCAGCACAAAATTGCCCTATGTTAAAAAGTGTTAAGAGAGAAAAAGGTAATTTAAAGAGTATGCGCCATTTTGATTGCACTGTTCGATTCGGCAGCATCAGCTACATTAGCATCATACCACAGTGTTGCGAAATAATGCCATACTCAGATGGAAGTTCAAGAGCGACAATTTTCAGCACAAAATTGCACTAAGTTGAAATGTGTTAATAGAGAACGAAGTTTATATAAAGAGTTAGCGCCATCACGATTGCACTGTTCGACTCAGCAGCATCAAACACATTAGCATCATACCTCGAGAATGGTAAACAGTGCTATTTTCACATAGAAGTTAAAGGGCGACAAATTTCAGCACACAATTGCACTAAGTTGAAATGTGTTAATAGAGAACGAAGTTTATATAAAGAGTTAGCGCCATCACGATTGCACTGTTCGACTCGGCAGCATCAAACTCATTAGCATCATACCCTAGGAATGGGAGACTGCTATTTTCACATGGAAGGAAAAGGGCGACAATTTTCAGCACAAAATTGCCCTATGTTAAAAAGTGTTAAGAGAGAAAAAGGTAATTTAAAGAGTATGCGCCATTTTGATTGCACTGTTCGATTCGGCAGCATCAGCTACATTAGCATCATACCACAGTGTTGCGAAATAATGCCATACTCAGATGGAAGTTCAAGAGCGACAATTTTCAGCACAAAATTGCACTAAGTTGAAATGTGTTAATAGGGAACGAAGTTTATATAAAGAGTTAGCGCCATCACGATTGCACTGTTCGATTCGGCAGCATCAGCTACATAAGCATCATACCACAGTGTTGCGAAATAATGCCATACTCAGATGGAAGTTCAAGAGCGACAATTTTCAGCACAAAATTGCACTAAGTTGAAATGTGTTAATAGAGAACGAAGTTTATATAAAGAGTTAGCGCCATCACGATTGCACTGTTCGACTCGGCAGCATCAAACACATTAGCATCATACCTCGAGAATGGTAAACAGTGCTATTTTCACATAGAAGTTAAAGGGCGACAAATTTCAGCACACAATTGCACTAAGTTGAAAAGTGTTAAGAGAGGAAAAGGTAATTTAAAGGGTATGCGCCATATTGATTGCACTGTTCGATTCGGCAGCATCAGCTACATTAGCCTCATACCTCAGGAATGCGAAATAATGCCATATTCAGACGGAAGTTCAAGAGCGACAATTCTCAGCACAAAATTGCACTAAGTTGAAATGTGTTAATAGAGAACGAAGTTTATATAAAGAGTTACCGCCATCACGATTGCACTGTTCTACTCGGCAGCATCAAACACATTAGCATCATTCCTGGGGAATGATAAACAGTGCTATTTTCACATAGAAGTTAAAGTGCGACAATTTTCAGCAGAAAATTGCACTAAGTTGAAAAGTGTAAAGAGAGAAAAAGGTACTTTAAAGAGTATGCGCCATTTCGATTGCACTGTTCGATTCGGCAGCATCAGCTACATTAGGATCATATCTCAGGGATGCGAAATAATGCCATATTCAGATGGAAGTCCAAAAGCGACAATTTTCAGCACAAAATTCCAATAAGTTGAAATGTGTTAAGAGAGAAAAAGGTAATTTAAAGAGTACGCGCCATTTTGATTGGACTGTTCGATTCGGCAGCATCAGCTATATTAGCAGGGTTGCGAAATAATGCCATATTCAGATGGAAGTTCAAAAGCGACAATTTTCATCACAAAATTGCACTAAGTTGAAATGTGTTAATAGAGAACGAAGTTTATATAGATTTGGCGCCATCACGATTGCACTGTTCGACTCGGCAGAATCAAACTCATTAGCATCATACCCTAGGAATGGGAGACTGCTATTTTCACATGGAAGAAAAAGGGCGACAAATTTCAGCACACAATTGCACTAAGTTGAAAAGTGTTAAGAAAGGAAAAGGTAATTTAAAGGGTATGCGCCATATTGATTGCACTGTTCGATTCGGCAGCATCAGCTACATTAGCTTCATACCTCAGGAATGCGAAATAATGCCATATTCAGATGGAACTTCAAGAGCGACAATTTTCAGCCCCAAATTGCACTAAGTTGAAAAGTGTTAAGAGAGAAAAAGGTAATTTAAAGAGTATGCGCCATTTTGATTGCACTGTTCGATTCGGCAGCATCAGCTACATAAGCATCATACCTCATGGATGAGAGATAATGCCATATTTAGATGGAAGTTCAAGAGCGACAATTTTCAGCACAAAATTGCACTAAGTTGAAATGTGTTAATAGAGAACGAAGTTTATATGAAGAGTTAGCGCCATCACGATTGCACTGTTCTACTCGGCAGCATCAAACACATTAGTATCATACCTCGGGAATGGTAATCAGTGCTATTTTCACATAGAAGTTAAAAGGCGACAATTTTCAGCACAAATTTGCACTAAGTTGAAATGTGTTAATAGAGAACGAAGTTTATATAAAGAGTTAGCGCCATCACGATTGCACTGTTCGACTCGGCAGCATCAAACTCATTAGCATCATACCCTAGGAATGGGAGACTGCTATTTTCACATGGAAGAAAAAGGGCGACAATTTTCAGCACAAAATTGCCCTATGTTAAAAAGTGTTAAGAGAGAAAAAGGTAATTTAAAGAGTATGCGCCATTTTGATTGCACTGTTCGATTCGGCAGCATCAGCTACATTAGCTTCATACCTCAGGAATGCGAAATAATGCCATATTCAGACGGAAGTTCAAGAGCGACAATTTTCAGCACAAAATTGCACTAAGTTGAAATGTGTTATAAGAGAACGAAGTTTATATAAAGAGTTACCGCCGTCACGATTGCACTGTTCGACTCGGCAGCATCAAACACATTAGCATCATACCTCGGGAATGGTAAACAGTGCTATTTTCACATAGAAGTTAAAGGGCGACAATTTTCAGCACAAAATTGCACTATGTTGAAAAGCGTAAAGAGAGAAAAAGGTACTTTAAAGAGTATGCGCCATTTTGGTTGCACTGTTCGATTCGGCAGCATCAGCTACATTAGCTTCATACCTCAGGAATGCGAAATAATGCCATATTCAGACGGAAGTTCAAGAGCGACAATTTTCAGCACAAAATTGCACTAAGTTGAAATGTGTTAATAGAGAACGAAGTTTATATAAAGAGTTAGCGCCATCACGATTGCACAGTTCTACTCGGCAGCATCAAACACATTAGCATCATACCTCGGGAATGGTAAACAGTGCTATTTTCACATAGAAGTTAAAGGGCGACAATTTTCAGCACAAAATTGCACTATGTTGAAAAGTGTAAAGAGAGAAAAAGGTACTTTAAAGAGTATGCGCCATTTTGATTGCACTGTTCGATTCGGCAGCATCAGCTGCATTAGCCTCATTCCTCAGGGATGCGAAATAATGCCATATTCAGACGGAAGTTCAAGAGCGACAATTTTCTGCACAAAATTGCACTAAGTTGAAATGTGTTAATAGAGAACGAAGTTAATATAAAGAGTTAGCGCCATCACGATTGCACTGTTCTACTCGGCAGCATCAAACACATTAGCATCATACCTCGGGAATGGTAAACAGTGCTATTTTCACATAGAAGTTAAAGGGCGACAATTTTCAGCACAAAATTGCACAATGTTAAAAAGTGTAAAGAGAGAAAAAGGTAATTTAAAGAGTATGCGCCATCACGATTGCACTGTTCGACTCGGCAGCATCAAACACATTAGCATCATACCCTAGGAATGGGAAACTGCTATTTTCACATGGAAGAAAAAGGGCGACAATTTTCTGCACAAAATTGCCCTATGTTGAAAAGTGTTAAGAGAGAAAAAGGTAATTTAAAGAGTATGCGCCATTTTGATTGGACTGTTCGATTCGGCAGCATCAGCTATATTAGCAGGGTTGCGAAATAATGCCATATTCAGACGGAAGTTCAAGAGCGACAATTTTCAGCACAAAATTGCACTAAGTTGAAATGTGTTAATAGAGAACGAAGTTTATATAAAGAGTTAGCGCCATCACGATTGCACTGTTCTACTCGGCAGCATCAAACACATTAGCATCATACCTCGGGAATGGTAAACAGTGCTATTTTCACATAGAAGTTAAAGGGCGACAATTTTCAGCACAAAATTGCACTAAGTTGAAATGTGTTAATAGAGAACGAAGTTTATATAAAGAGTTAGTGCCATCACGATTGCACTGTTCGACTCGGCAGCATCAAACACATTAGCATCATACCTCGGGAATGGGAAACAGTGCTATTTTCACATAGAAGAAAAAGGGCGACAATTTTCAGCACAAAATTGCACTAAGTTGAAACGTGTTAATAGAGAACGAAGTTTATATAAAGAGTTAGCGCCATCACGATTGCACTGTTCGACTCGGCAGCATCAAATACATTAGCATCATACCCTAGGAATGGGAAACTGCTATTTTCACATGGAAGAAAAAGGGCGACACTTTTCAGCACAAAATTGCCCTATGTTGAAAAGTGTTAAGAGAGAAAAAGGTAATTTAAAGAGTATGCGCCATTTTGATTGGACTGTTCGATTCGGCAGCATCAGCTATATTAGCAGGGTTGCGAAATAATGCCATATTCAGATGGAAGTTCAAAAGCGACAATTTTCATCACAAAATTGCACTAAGTTGAAATGTGTTAATAGAGAACGAAGTTTATATAAAGAGTTAGCGCCATCACGATTGCACTGTTCTACTCGGCAGCATCAAACACATTAGCATCTTACCCCAGGAATGTGAAACAGTGCTATTTTCACATGGAAGAAAAAGGGCGACAATTTTCAGCACAAAATTGCCCTATGTTGAAAAGTGTTAATAGAGAACGAAGTTAATATAAAGAGTTAGCGCCATCACGATTGCACTCTTCGACTCGGCAGCATCAAACACATTAGCATAAAACCTCAGGGATGCGAAATAATGCCATATTCAGATGGAAGTTCAAGAGCGACAATTTTCAGCACAAAATTGCACTAGGTTGAAATGTGTTAATAGAGAACGAAGTTTATATAAAGAGTTAGCGCCATCACGATTGCACTGTTCTACTCGGCAGCATCAAACACATTAGCATCATACCTCGGGAATGGTAAACAGTGCTATTTTCACATAGAAGTTAAAGGGCGACAATTTTCAGCACAAAATTGCACTATGTTGAAAAGTGTAAAGAGAGAAAAAGGTACTTTAAAGAGTATGCGCCATTTTGATTGCACTGTTCGATTCGGCAGCATCAGCTGCATTAGCCTCATTCCTCAGGGATGCGAAATAATGCCATATTCAGACGGAAGTTCAAGAGCGACAATTTTCTGCACAAAATTGCACTAAGTTGAAATGTGTTAATAGAGAACGAAGTTAATATAAAGAGTTAGCGCCATCACGATTGCACTGTTCTACTCGGCAGCATCAAACACATTAGCATCATACCTCGGGAATGGTAAACAGTGCTATTTTCACATAGAAGTTAAAGGGCGACAATTTTCAGCACAAAATTGCACAATGTTGAAAAGTGTAAAGAGAGAAAAAGGTAATTTAAAGAGTATGCGCCATCACGATTGCACTGTTCGACTCGGCAGCATCCAACACATTAGCATCATACCCTAGGAATGGGAAACTGCTATTTTCACATGGATGAAAAAGGGCGACAATTTTCAGCACAAAATTGCCCTATATTGAAAAGTGTTAAGAGAGAAAAAGGTAAATTAAAGAGTATGCGCCATTTTGATTGCACTGTTCTATTCGGCAGCATCAGCCACATTAGCCTCATACCTCAGGGATGCGAAATATGCCATAATCAGTTGGAAGTTCAAGAGCCACAATTTTCAGCACAAAATTGCACTAAGTTGAAATGTGTTAATAGAGAACGAAGTTTATATAGATTTGGCGCCATCACGATTGCACTGTTCGACTCGGCAGCATCAAACACATTAGCATGTTACCCCAGGAATGGGAAACAGTGCTATTTTCACATGGAAGAAAAAGGGCGACAATTTTCAGCACTAAATTGCCCTATGTTTAAAAGTGTTAAGAGAGAAAAAGGTAATTTAAAGAGGATGCGCCATTTTGATTGCACTGTTCGATTCGGCAGCATCAGCTACATTAGCCTCATACCTCAGGGATGTGAAATAATGCCATATTCAGACGGAAGTTCAAGAGCGACAATTTTCAGCACAAAATTGCACTAAGTTGAAATGTGTTAATGGAGAACGAAGTCTATATAAAGAGTTAGCGCCGTCACGATTGCACTGTTCGACTCGGCAGCATCAAACACATTAGCATGTTACCCCAGGAATGGGAAACAGTGCTATTTTCACATGGAAGAAAAAGGGCGACAATTTTCAGCACTAAATTGCCCTATGTTGAAAAGTGTTAAGAGAGAAAAAGGTAATTTAAAGAGTATGCGCCATTTTGATTGCTCTGTTCTATTCGGCAGCATCAGCTGCATTAGCCTCATACCTCAGGGATGCGAAAAAAATGCCATATTCAGATGGAAGTTCAAGAGTCACAATTTTCAGCACAAAATTGCACTATGTTGAAATGTGTTAATAGAGAACGAAGTTAATATAAAGAGTTAGCGCCAGCACGATTGCACTGTTCGACTCGGCAGCACCAAACACATTAGCATAATACCTCAGGGATGCGAAATAAAGCCATATTCAGATGGAAGTTCAAGAGCGACAATTTTCAGCACAAAATTGCACTAAGTTGAAATGTGTTAATAGAGAACGAAGTTTATATAAAGAGTTAGCGCCATCACGATTGCACTGTTCTACTCGGCAGCATCAAACACATTAGCATCATACCTCGGGAATGGCAAACAGTGCTATTTTCACATAGAAGTTAAAGGGCGACAATTTTCAGCACAAAATTGCACTAAGTTGAAAAGTGTAAAGAGAGAATAAGGTACTTTAAAGAGTATGCGCCATTTTGATTGCACTGTTCGATTCGGCAGCATCAACTACATTAGGATCATACCTCAGGGATGCGAAATAATGCTATATTCAGATGGGAGTTCAAGAGCGACAATTCTCAGCACAAAATTGCACTAAGTTGAAATGTGTTAATGGAGAACGAAGTTTATATAAAGAGTTAGCGCCATCACGATTGCACTGTTCGACTCGGCAGCATCAAACACATTAGCATCATACCTCGGGAATGGGAAACAGTGCTATTTTCACATAGAAGAAAAAGGGCGACAATTTTCAGCACAAAATTGCACTAAGTTGAAATGTGTTAATAGAGAACGAAGTTTATATAAAGAGTTAGCGCCATCACGATTGCACTGTTCGACTCGGCAGCATCAGCTATATTAGCAGGGTTGCGAAATAATGCCATATTCAGATGGAAGTTCAAAAGCGACAATTTTCATCACAAAATTGCACTAAGTTGAAATGTGTTAATAGAGAACGAAGTTTATATAGATTTGGCGCCATCACGATTGCACTGTTCGACTCGGCAGAATCAAACTCATTAGCATCATACCCTAGGAATGGGAGACTGCTATTTTCACATGGAAGAAAAAGGGCGACAAATTTCAGCACACAATTGCACTAAGTTGAAAAGTGTTAAGAAAGGAAAAGGTAATTTAAAGGGTATGCGCCATATTGATTGCACTGTTCGATTCGGCAGCATCAGCTACATTAGCTTCATACCTCAGGAATGCGAAATAATGCCATATTCAGATGGAACTTCAAGAGCGACAATTTTCAGCCCCAAATTGCACTAAGTTGAAAAGTGTTAAGAGAGAAAAAGGTAATTTAAAGAGTATGCGCCATTTTGATTGCACTGTTCGATTCGGCAGCATCAGCTACATAAGCATCATACCTCAGGGATAAGAGATAATGCCATATTTAGATGGAAGTTCAAGAGCGACAATTTTCAGCACAAAATTGCACTAAGTTGAAATGTGTTAATAGAGAACGAAGTTTATATGAAGAGTTAGCGCCATCACGATTGCACTGTTCTACTCGGCAGCATCAAACACATTAGTATCATACCTCGGGAATGGTAATCAGTGCTATTTTCACATAGAAGTTAAAAGGCGACAATTTTCAGCACAAATTTGCACTAAGTTGAAATGTGTTAATAGAGAACGAAGTTTATATAAAGAGTTAGCGCCATCACGATTGCACTGTTCGACTCGGCAGCATCAAACTCATTAGCATCATACCCTAGGAATGGGAGACTGCTATTTTCACATGGAAGAAAAAGGGCGACAATTTTCAGCACAAAATTGCCCTATGTTAAAAAGTGTTAAGAGAGAAAAAGGTAATTTAAAGAGTATGCGCCATTTTGATTGCACTGTTCGATTCGGCAGCATCAGCTACATTAGCTTCATACCTCAGGAATGCGAAATAATGCCATATTCAGACGGAAGTTCAAGAGCGACAATTTTCAGCACAAAATTGCACTAAGTTGAAATGTGTTATAAGAGAACGAAGTTTATATAAAGAGTTACCGCCGTCACGATTGCACTGTTCGACTCGGCAGAATCAAACACATTAGCATCATACCTCGGGAATGGTAAACAGTGCTATTTTCACATAGAAGTTAAAGGGCGACAATTTTCAGCACAAAATTGCACTATGTTGAAAAGTGTAAAGAGAGAAAAAGGTACTTTAAAGAGTATGCGCCATTTTGGTTGCACTGTTCGATTCGGCAGCATCAGCTACATTAGCTTCATACCTCAGGAATGCGAAATAATGCCATATTCAGACGGAAGTTCAAGAGCGACAATTTTCAGCACAAAATTGCACTAAGTTGAAATGTGTTAATAGAGAACGAAGTTTATATAAAGAGTTAGCGCCATCACGATTGCACAGTTCTACTCGGCAGCATCAAACACATTAGCATCATACCTCGGGAATGGCAAACAGTGCTATTTTCACATAGAAGTTAAAGGGCGACAATTTTCAGCACAAAATTGCACTATGTTGAAAAGTGTAAAGAGAGAAAAAGGTACTTTAAAGAGTATGCGCCACTTTGATTGCACTGTTCGATTCGGCAGCATCAGCTGCATTAGCCTCATTCCTCAGGGATGCGAAATAATGCCATATTCAGACGGAAGTTCAAGAGCGACAATTTTCTGCACAAAATTGCACTAAGTTGAAATGTGTTAATAGAGAACGAAGTTAATATAAAGAGTTAGCGCCATCACGATTGCACTGTTCTACTCGGCAACATCAAACACATTAGCATCATACCTCGGGAATGGTAAACAGTGCTATTTTCACATAGAAGTTAAAGGGCGACAATTTTCAGCACAAAATTGCACAATGTTAAAAAGTGTAAAGAGAGAAAAAGGTAATTTAAAGAGTATGCGCCATCACGATTGCACTGTTCGACTCGGCAGCATCAAACACATTAGCATCATACCCTAGGAATGGGAAACTGCTATTTTCACATGGAAGAAAAAGGGCGACAATTTTCTGCACAAAATTGCCCTATGTTGAAAAGTGTTAAGAGAGAAAAAGGTAATTTAAAGAGTATGCGCCATTTTGATTGGACTGTTCGATTCGGCAGCATCAGCTATATTAGCAGGGTTGCGAAATAATGCCATATTCAGACGGAAGTTCAAGAGCGACAATTTTCAGCACAAAATTGCACTAAGTTGAAATGTGTTAATAGAGAACGAAGTTTATATAAAGAGTTAGCGCCATCACGATTGCACTGTTCTACTCGGCAGCATCAAACACATTAGCATCATACCTCGGGAATGGTAAACAGTGCTATTTTCACATAGAAGTTAAAGGGCGACAATTTTCAGCACAAAATTGCACTAAGTTGAAATGTGTTAATAGAGAACGAAGTTTATATAAAGAGTTAGTGCCATCACGATTGCACTGTTCGACTCGGCAGCATCAAACACATTAGCATCATACCTCGGGAATGGGAAACAGTGCTATTTTCACATAGAAGAAAAAGGGCGACAATTTTCAGCACAAAATTGCACTAAGTTGAAACGTGTTAATAGAGAACGAAGTTTATATAAAGAGTTAGCGCCATCACGATTGCACTGTTCGACTCGGCAGCATCAAATACATTAGCATCATACCCTAGGAATGGAAAACTGCTATTTTCACATGGAAGAAAAAGGGCGACACTTTTCAGCACAAAATTGCCCTATGTTGAAAAGTGTTAAGAGAGAAAAAGGTAATTTAAAGAGTATGCGCCATTTTGATTGGACTGTTCGATTCGGCAGCATCAGCTATATTAGCAGGGTTGCGAAATAATGCCATATTCAGATGGAAGTTCAAAAGCGACAATTTTCATCACAAAATTGCACTAAGTTGAAATGTGTTAATAGAGAACGAAGTTTATATAAAGAGTTAGCGCCATCACGATTGCACTGTTCTACTCGGCAGCATCAAACACATTAGCATCTTACCCCAGGAATGTGAAACAGTGCTATTTTCACATGGAAGAAAAAGGGCGACAATTTTCAGCACAAAATTGCCCTATGTTGAAAAGTGTTAATAGAGAACGAAGTTAATATAAAGAGTTAGCGCCATCACGATTGCACTCTTCGACTCGGCAGCATCAAACACATTAGCATAAAACCTCAGGGATGCGAAATAATGCCATATTCAGATGGAAGTTCAAGAGCGACAATTTTCAGCACAAAATTGCACTAGGTTGAAATGTGTTAATAGAGAACGAAGTTTATATAAAGAGTTAGCGCCATCACGATTGCACTGTTCTACTCGGCAGCATCAAACACATTAGCATCATACCTCGGGAATGGTAAACAGTGCTATTTTCACATAGAAGTTAAAGGGCGACAATTTTCAGCACAAAATTGCACTATGTTGAAAAGTGTAAAGAGAGAAAAAGGTACTTTAAAGAGTATGCGCCATTTTGATTGCACTGTTCGATTCGGCAGCATCAGCTGCATTAGCCTCATTCCTCAGGGATGCGAAATAATGCCATATTCAGACGGAAGTTCAAGAGCGACAATTTTCTGCACAAAATTGCACTAAGTTGAAATGTGTTAATAGAGAACGAAGTTAATATAAAGAGTTAGCGCCATCACGATTGCACTGTTCTACTCGGCAGCATCAAACACATTAGCATCATACCTCGGGAATGGTAAACAGTGCTATTTTCACATAGAAGTTAAAGGGCGACAATTTTCAGCACAAAATTGCACAATGTTGAAAAGTGTAAAGAGAGAAAAAGGTAATTTAAAGAGTATGCGCCATCACGATTGCACTGTTCGACTCGGCAGCATCCAACACATTAGCATCATACCCTAGGAATGGGAAACTGCTATTTTCACATGGATGAAAAAGGGCGACAATTTTCAGCACAAAATTGCCCTATATTGAAAAGTGTTAAGAGAGAAAAAGGTAATTTAAAGAGTATGCGCCATTTTGATTGCACTGTTCTATTCGGCAGCATCAGCCACATTAGCCTCATACCTCAGGGATGCGAAATATGCCATAATCAGTTGGAAGTTCAAGAGCCACAATTTTCAGCACAAAATTGCACTAAGTTGAAATGTGTTAATAGAGAACGAAGTTTATATAGATTTGGCGCCATCACGATTGCACTGTTCGACTCGGCAGCATCAAACACATTAGCATGTTACCCCAGGAATGGGAAACAGTGCTATTTTCACATGGAAGAAAAAGGGCGACAATTTTCAGCACTAAATTGCCCTATGTTGAAAAGTGTTAAGAGAGAAAAAGGTAATTTAAAGAGTATGCGCCATTTTGATTGCACTGTTCGATTCGGCAGCATCAGCTACATTAGCCTCATACCTCAGGGATGTGAAATAATGCCATATTCAGACGGAAGTTCAAGAGCGACAATTTTCAGCACAAAATTGCACTAAGTTGAAATGTGTTAATGGAGAACGAAGTCTATATAAAGAGTTAGCGCCGTCACGATTGCACTGTTCGACTCGGCAGCATCAAACACATTAGCATGTTACCCCAGGAACGGGAAACAGTGCTATTTTCACATGGAAGAAAAAGGGCGACAATTTTCAGCACTAAATTGCCCTATGTTGAAAAGTGTTAAGAGAGAAAAAGGTAATTTAAAGAGTATGCGCCATTTTGATTGCTCTGTTCTATTCGGCAGCATCAGCTGCATTAGCCTCATACCTCAGGGATGCGAAAAAAATGCCATATTCAGATGGAAGTTCAAGAGTCACAATTTTCAGCACAAAATTGCACTATGTTGAAATGTGTTAATAGAGAACGAAGTTAATATAAAGAGTTAGCGCCAGCACGATTGCACTGTTCGACTCGGCAGCACCAAACACATTAGCATAATACCTCAGGGATGCGAAATAAAGCCATATTCAGATGGAAGTTCAAGAGCGACAATTTTCAGCACAAAATTGCACTAAGTTGAAATGTGTTAATAGAGAACGAAGTTTATATAAAGAGTTAGCGCCATCACGATTGCACTGTTCTACTCGGCAGCATCAAACACATTAGCATCATACCTCGGGAATGGCAAACAGTGCTATTTTCACATAGAAGTTAAAGGGCGACAATTTTCAGCACAAAATTGCACTAAGTTGAAAAGTGTAAAGAGAGAATAAGGTACTTTAAAGAGTATGCGCCATTTTGATTGCACTGTTCGATTCGGCAGCATCAACTACATTAGGATCATACCTCAGGGATGCGAAATAATGCTATATTCAGATGGGAGTTCAAGAGCGACAATTCTCAGCACAAAATTGCACTAAGTTGAAATGTGTTAATGGAGAACGAAGTTTATATAAAGAGTTAGCGCCATCACGATTGCACTGTTCGACTCGGCAGCATCAAACACATTAGCATCATACCTCGGGAATGGGAAACAGTGCTATTTTCACATAGAAGAAAAAGGGCGACAATTTTCAGCACAAAATTGCACTAAGTTGAAATGTGTTAATAGAGAACGAAGTTTATATAAAGAGTTAGCGCCATCACGATTGCACTGTTCGACTCGGCAGCATCAAACACATTAGCATCATACCCTAGGAATGGGAAACTGCTATTTTCACATGGAAGAAAAAGGGCGACAATTTTCAGCACAAAATTGCCCCATGTTGAAAGATGTTAAGAGAGAAAAAGGTAATTTAAAGAGTATGCGCCATTTTGATTGGACTGTTCGATTCGGCAGCATCAGCTATATTAGCAGGGTTGCGAAATAATGCCATATTCAGATGGAAGTTCAAAAGCGACAATTTTCATCACAAAATTGCACTAAGTTGAAATGTGTTAATAGAGAACGAAGTTTATATAAAGAGTTAGCGCCATCACGATTGCACTGTTCGACTCGGCAGCATCAAACACATTAGCATAATACCTCAGGGATGCGAAATAAAGCCATATTCAGATGGAAGTTCAAGAGCGACAATTTTCAGCACAAAATTGCACTAAGTTGAAATGTGTTAATAGAGAACGAAGTTTATATAAAGAGTTAGCGCCATCACGATTGCACTGTTCTACTCGGCAGCATCAAACACATTAGCATCATACCTCGGGAATGGTAAACAGTGCTATTTTCACATAGAAGTTAAAGGGCGACAATTTTCAGCACAAAATTGCACTAAGTTGAAAAGTGTAAAGAGAGAATAAGGTACTTTAAATAGTATGCGCCATTTTGATTGCACTGTTCGATTCGGCAGCATCAACTACATTAGGATCATACCTCAGGGATGCGAAATAATGCTATATTCAGATGGGAGTTCAAGAGCGACAATTCTCAGCACAAAATTGCACTAAGTTGAAATGTGTTAATGGAGAACGAAGTTTATATAAAGAGTAAGCGCCATCACGATTGCACTGTTCGACTCGGCAGCATCAAACACATTAGCATCATACCTCGGGAATGGGAAACAGTGCTATTTTCACATAGAAGAAAAAGGGCGACAATTTTCAGCACAAAATTGCACTAAGTTGAAATGTGTTAATAGAGAACGAAGTTTATATAAAGAGTTAGCGCCATCACGATTGCACTGTTCTACTCGGCAGCATCAAACACATTAGCATCTTACCCCAGGAATGTGAAACAATGCTATTTTCACATGGAAGAAAAAGGGCGACAATTTTCAGCACAAAATTGCCCTATGTTGAAAAGTGTTAATAGAGAACGAAGTTAATATAAAGAGTTAGCGCCATCACGATTGCACTCTTCGACTCGGCAGCATCAAACACATTAGCATAAAACCTCAGGGATGCGAAATAATGCCATATTCAGATGGAAGTTCAAGAGCGACAATTTTCAGCACAAAATTGCACTAAGTTGAAATGTGTTAATAGAGAACGAAGTTTATATAAAGAGTTAGCGCCATAACGATTGCACTGTTCTACTCGGCAGCATCAAACACATTAGCATCATACCTCGGGAATGGTAAACAGTGCTATTTTCACATAGAAGTTAAAGGGCGACAATTTTCAGCACAAAATTGCACAATGTTGAAAAGTGTAAAGAGAGAAAAAGGTAATTTAAAGAGTATGCGCCATCACGATTGCACTGTTCGACTCGGCAGCATCCAACACATTAGCATCATACCCTAGGAATGGGAAACTGCTATTTTCACATGGATGAAAAAGGGCGACAATTTTCAGCACAAAATTGCCCTATATTGAAAAGTGTTAAGAGAGAAAAAGGTAATTTAAAGAGTATGCGCCATTTTGATTGCACTGTTCTATTCGGCAGCATCAGCCACATTAGCCTCATACCTCAGGGATGCGAAATATGCCATAATCAGTTGGAAGTTCAAGAGCCACAATTTTCAGCACAAAATTGCACTAAGTTGAAATGTGTTAATAGAGAACGAAGTTTATATAGATTTGGCGCCATCACGATTGCACTGTTCGACTCGGCAGCATCAAACACATTAGCATGTTACCCCAGGAATGGGAAACAGTGCTATTTTCACATGGAAGAAAAAGGGCGACAATTTTCAGCACTAAATTGCCCTATGTTGAAAAGTGTTAAGAGAGAAAAAGGTAATTTAAAGAGTATGCGCCATTTTGATTGCTCTGTTCGATTCGGCAGCATCAGCTACATTAGCCTCATACCTCAGGGATGTGAAATAATGCCATATTCAGACGGAAGTTCAAGAGCGACAATTTTCAGCACAAAATTGCACTAAGTTGAAATGTGTTAATGGAGAACGAAGTCTATATAAAGAGTTAGCGCCGTCACGATTGCACTGTTCGACTCGGCAGCATCAAACACATTAGCATGTTACCCCAGGAACGGGAAACAGTGCTATTTTCACATGGAAGAAAAAGGGCGACAATTTTCAGCACTAAATTGCCCTATGTTGAAAAGTGTTAAGAGAGAAAAAGGTAATTTAAAGAGTATGCGCCATTTTGATTGCTCTGTTCTATTCGGCAGCATCAGCTGCATTAGCCTCATACCTCAGGGATGCGAAAAAAATGCCATATTCAGATGGAAGTTCAAGAGTCACAATTTTCAGCACAAAATTGCACTATGTTGAAATGTGTTAATAGAGAACGAAGTTAATATAAAGAGTTAGCGCCAGCACGATTGCACTGTTCGACTCGGCAGCACCAAACACATTAGCATAATACCTCAGGGATGCGAAATAAAGCCATATTCAGATGGAAGTTCAAGAGCGACAATTTTCAGCACAAAATTGCACTAAGTTGAAATGTGTTAATAGAGAACGAAGTTTATATAAAGAGTTAGCGCCATCACGATTGCACTGTTCTACTCGGCAGCATCAAACACATTAGCATCATACCTCGGGAATGGCAAACAGTGCTATTTTCACATAGAAGTTAAAGGGCGACAATTTTCAGCACAAAATTGCACTAAGTTGAAAAGTGTAAAGAGAGAATAAGGTACTTTAAAGAGTATGCGCCATTTTGATTGCACTGTTCGATTCGGCAGCATCAACTACATTAGGATCATACCTCAGGGATGCGAAATAATGCTATATTCAGATGGGAGTTCAAGAGCGACAATTCTCAGCACAAAATTGCACTAAGTTGAAATGTGTTAATGGAGAACGAAGTTTATATAAAGAGTTAGCGCCATCACGATTGCACTGTTCGACTCGGCAGCATCAAACACATTAGCATCATACCTCGGGAATGGGAAACAGTGCTATTTTCACATAGAAGAAAAAGGGCGACAATTTTCAGCACAAAATTGCACTAAGTTGAAATGTGTTAATAGAGAACGAAGTTTATATAAAGAGTTAGCGCCATCACGATTGCACTGTTCGACTCGGCAGCATCAAACACATTAGCATCATACCCTAGGAATGGGAAACTGCTATTTTCACATGGAAGAAAAAGGGCGACAATTTTCAGCACAAAATTGCCCCATGTTGAAAGATGTTAAGAGAGAAAAAGGTAATTTAAAGAGTATGCGCCATTTTGATTGGACTGTTCGATTCGGCAGCATCAGCTATATTAGCAGGGTTGCGAAATAATGCCATATTCAGATGGAAGTTCAAAAGCGACAATTTTCATCACAAAATTGCACTAAGTTGAAATGTGTTAATAGAGAACGAAGTTTATATAAAGAGTTAGCGCCATCACGATTGCACTGTTCGACTCGGCAGCATCAAACACATTAGCATAATACCTCAGGGATGCGAAATAAAGCCATATTCAGATGGAAGTTCAAGAGCGACAATTTTCAGCACAAAATTGCACTAAGTTGAAATGTGTTAATAGAGAACGAAGTTTATATAAAGAGTTAGCGCCATCACGATTGCACTGTTCTACTCGGCAGCATCAAACACATTAGCATCATACCTCGGGAATGGTAAACAGTGCTATTTTCACATAGAAGTTAAAGGGCGACAATTTTCAGCACAAAATTGCACTAAGTTGAAAAGTGTAAAGAGAGAATAAGGTACTTTAAAGAGTATGCGCCATTTTGATTGCACTGTTCGATTCGGCAGCATCAACTACATTAGGATCATACCTCAGGGATGCGAAATAATGCTATATTCAGATGGGAGTTCAAGAGCGACAATTCTCAGCACAAAATTGCACTAAGTTGAAATGTGTTAATGGAGAACGAAGTTTATATAAAGAGTTAGCGCCATCACGATTGCACTGTTCGACTCGGCAGCATCAAACACATTAGCATCATACCCTAGGAATGGGAAACTGCTATTTTCACATGGAAGAAAAAGGGCGACAATTTTCAGCACAAAATTGCCCCATGTTGAAAAGTGTTAAGAGAGAAAAAGGTAATTTAAAGAGTATGCGCCATTTTGATTGGACTGTTCGATTCGGCAGCATCAGCTATATTAGCAGGGTTGCGAAATAATGCCATATTCAGATGGAAGTTCAAAAGCGACAATTTTCATCACAAAATTGCACTAAGTTGAAATGTGTTAATAGAGAACGAAGTTTATATAAAGAGTTAGCGCCATCACGATTGCACTGTTCTACTCGGCAGCATCAAACACATTAGCATCTTACCCCAGGAATGTGAAACAGTGCTATTTTCACATGGAAGAAAAAGGGCGACAATTTTCAGCACAAAATTGCCCTATGTTGAAAAGTGTTAATAGAGAACGAAGTTAATATAAAGAGTTAGCGCCATCACGATTGCACTCTTCGACTCGGCAGCATCAAACACATTAGCATAAAACCTCAGGGATGCGAAATAATGCCATATTCAGATGGAAGTTCAAGAGCGACAATTTTCAGCACAAAATTGCACTAAGTTGAAATGTGTTAATAGAGAACGAAGTTTATATAAAGAGTTAGCGCCATCACGATTGCACTGTTCGACTCGGCAGCATCAAACACATTAGCATCATACCTCGGGAATGGTAAACAGTGCTATTTTCACATAGAAGTTAAAGGGCGACAATTTTCAGCACAAAATTGCACTATGTTGAAAAGTGTAAAGAGAGAAAAAGGTACTTTAAAGAGTATGCGCCATTTTGATTGCACTGTTCGATTCGGCAGCATCAGCTGCATTAGCCTCATTCCTCAGGGATGCGAAATAATGCCATATTCAGACGGAAGTTCAAGAGCGACAATTTTCTGCACAAAATTGCACTAAGTTGAAATGTGTTAATAGAGAACGAAGTTAATATAAAGAGTTAGCGCCATCACGATTGCACTGTTCTACTCGGCAGCATCAAACACATTAGCATCATACCTCGGGAATGGTAAACAGTGCTATTTTCACATAGAAGTTAAAGGGCGACAATTTTCAGCACAAAATTGCACAATGTTAAAAAGTGTAAAGAGAGAAAAAGGTAATTTAAAGAGTATGCGCCATCACGATTGCACTGTTCGACTCGGCAGCATCAAACACATTAGCATCATACCCTAGGAATGGGAAACTGCTATTTTCACATGGAAGAAAAAGGGCGACAATTTTCTGCACAAAATTGCCCTATGTTGAAAAGTGTTAAGAGAGAAAAAGGTAATTTAAAGAGTATGCGCCATTTTGATTGGACTGTTCGATTCGGCAGCATCAGCTATATTAGCAGGGTTGCGAAATAATGCCATATTCAGACGGAAGTTCAAGAGCGACAATTTTCAGCACAAAATTGCACTAAGTTGAAATGTGTTAATAGAGAACGAAGTTTATATAAAGAGTTAGTGCCATCACGATTGCACTGTTCGACTCGGCAGCATCAAACACATTAGCATCATACCTCGGGAATGGGAAACAGTGCTATTTTCACATAGAAGAAAAAGGGCGACAATTTTCAGCACAAAATTGCACTAAGTTGAAACGTGTTAATAGAGAACGAAGTTTATATAAAGAGTTAGCGCCATCACGATTGCACTGTTCGACTCGGCAGCATCAAATACATTAGCATCATACCCTAGGAATGGGAAACTGCTATTTTCACATGGAAGAAAAAGGGCGACACTTTTCAGCACAAAATTGCCCTATGTTGAAAAGTGTTAAGAGAGAAAAAGGTAATTTAAAGAGTATGCGCCATTTTGATTGGACTGTTCGATTCGGCAGCATCAGCTATATTAGCAGGGTTGCGAAATAATGCCATATTCAGATGGAAGTTCAAAAGCGACAATTTTCATCACAAAATTGCACTAAGTTGAAATGTGTTAATAGAGAACGAAGTTTATATAAAGAGTTAGCACCATCACGATTGCACTGTTCTACTCGGCAGCATCAAACACATTAGCATCTTACCCCAGGAATGTGAAACAGTGCTATTTTCACATGGAAGAAAAAGGGCGACAATTTTCAGCACAAAATTGCCCTATGTTGAAAAGTGTTAATAGAGAACGAAGTTAATATAAAGAGTTAGCGCCATCACGATTGCACTCTTCGACTCGGCAGCATCAAACACATTAGCATAAAACCTCAGGGATGCGTAATAATGCCATATTCAGATGGAAGTTCAAGAGCGACAATTTTCAGCACAAAATTGCACTAGTTTGAAATGTGTTAATAGAGAACGAAGTTTATATAAAGAGTTAGCGCCATCACGATTGCACTGTTCTACTCGGCAGCATCAAACACATTAGCATCATACCTCGGGAATGGTAAACAGTGCTATTTTCACATAGAAGTTAAAGGGCGACAATTTTCAGCACAAAATTGCACTATGTTGAAAAGTGTAAAGAGAGAAAAAGGTACTTTAAAGAGTATGCGCCATTTTGATTGCACTGTTCGATTCGGCAGCATCAGCTGCATTAGCCTCATTCCTCAGGGATGCGAAATAATGCCATATTCAGAAGGAAGTTCAAGAGCGACAATTTTCTGCACAAAATTGCACTAAGTTGAAATGTGTTAATAGAGAACGACGTTAATATAAAGAGTTAGCGCCATCACGATTGCACTGTTCTACTCGGCAGCATCAAACACATTAGCATCATACCTCGGGAATGGTAAACAGTGCTATTTTCACATAGAAGTTAAAGGGCGACAATTTTCAGCACAAAATTGCACAATGTTGAAAAGTGTAAAGAGAGAAAAAGGTAATTTAAAGAGTATGCGCCATCACGATTGCACTGTTCGACTCGGCAGCATCAAACACATTAGCATCATACCCTAGGAATGGGAAACTGCTATTTTCACATGGATGAAAAAGGGCGACAATTTTCAGCACAAAATTGCCCTATATTGAAAAGTGTTAAGAGAGAAAAAGGTAATTTAAAGAGTATGCGCCATTTTGATTGCACTGTTCCATTCGGCAGCATCAGCCACATTAGCCTCATACCTCAGGGATGCGAAATATGCCATAATCAGTTGGAAGTTCAAGAGCCACAATTTTCAGCCCAAAATTGCACTAAGTTGAAATGTGTTAATAGAGAACGAAGTTTATATAGATTTGGCGCCATCACGATTGCACTGTTCGACTCGGCAGAATCAAACACCTTACCATCATACCTCAGGAATGCGAAACAGTGCTATTTTCACATGGAAGTTATTGGGCGGCAATTTTCAGCACAAAATTGCAGTATGTTGAAAAGTGTAAAACGAGAAAAAGGTAATTTAAAGAGTATGCGCCATTTTGATTGCACTGTTCGATTCGGCAGCATCAGCTACATTAGCCTCATACCTCAGGGATGCGAAATAATGCCATATTCAGACGGAAGTTCAAGAGCGACAATTATCAGCACAAAATTGCACTAAGTTGAAATGTGTTAATAGAGAACGAAGTTTATATAAAGAGTTAGCGCCATCACGATTGCACTGTTCGACTCGGCAGCATCAAACACATTAGCATCATACCCTAGGAATGGGAAACTGCTATTTTCACATGGAAGAAAAAGGGCGACAATTTTCAGCACAAAATTGCACTAAGTTGAAATGTGTTAATAGAGAACGAAGTTTATATAAAGAGTTAGCGCCATCACGATTGCACTGTTCGACTCGGCAGCATCAAACACATTAGCATCATACCCTAAGAATGGGAAACTGCTATTTTCACATGGAAGAAAAAGGGGACAATTTTCAGCACAAAATTGCCGTATGTTGAAAAGTGTTAATAGAGAACGAAGTTAATATAAAGAGTTAGCGCCATCACGATTGCACTCTTCGACTCGGCAGCATCAAACACATTAGCATAAAACCTCAGGGATGCGAAATAATGCCATATTCAGATGGAAGTTCAAGAGCGACAATTTTCAGCACAAAATTGCACTAAGTTGAAATGTGTTAATAGAGAACGAAGTTTATATAAAGAGTTAGCGCCATCACGATTGCACTGTTCTACTCGGCAGCATCAAACACATTAGCATCATACCTCGGGAATGGTAAACAGTGCTATTTTCACATAGAAGTTAAAGGGCGACAATTTTCAGCACAAAATTGCACTAAGTTGAAAAGTGTAAAGAGAGAAAAAGGTAATTTAAAGAGTATGCGCCATTTTGATTGGACTGTTCGATTCGGCAGCATCAGCTATATTAGCAGGGTTGCGAAATAATGCCATATTCAGATGGTAGTTCAAAAGCGACAATTTTCATCACATAATTGCACTAAGTTGAAAAGTGTTAATAGAGGAAAAGGTAATTTAAAGAGTATGCGCAATTTTGATTGCACTGTTCGATTCGGCAGCATCAAACACATTAGCATCTTACCCCAGGAATGTGAAACAGTGCTATTTTCACATGGAAGAAAAAGGGCGACAATTTTCAGCACAAAATTGCCCTATGTTGAAAAGTGTTAATAGAGAACGAAGTTAATATAAAGAGTTAGCGCCATCACGATTGCACTCTTCGACTCGGCAGCATCAAACACATTAGCATAAAACCTCAGGGATGCGAAATAATGCCATATTCAGATGGAAGTTCAAGAGCGACAATTTTCAGCACAAAATTGCACTAAGTTGAAATGTGTTAATAGAGAACGAAGTTTATATAAAGAGTTAGCGCCATCACGATTGCACTGTTCTACTCGGCAGCATCAAACACATTAGCATCATACCTCGGGAATGGTAAACAGTGCTATTTTCACATAGAAGTTAAAGGGCGACAATTTTCAGCACAAAATTGCACTAAGTTGAAAAGTGTAAAGAGAGAAAAAGGTACTTTAAAGAGTATGCGCCATTTTGATTGCATTGTTCGATTCGGCAGCATCAGCTACATTAGGATCATACCTCAGGGATGCGAAATAATGCTATATTCAGATGGGAGTTCAAGAGCGACAATTCTCAGCACAAAATTGCACTAAGTTGAAATGTGTTAATAGAGAACGAAGTTTATATAAAGAGTTAGCGCCATCACGATTGCACTGTTCGACTCGGCAGCATCAAACACATTAGCATCATACCCTAGGAATGGGAAACTGCTATTTTCACATGGAAGAAAAAGGGGACAATTTTCAGCACAAAATTGCCCTATGTTGAAAAGTGTTAAGAGAAAAAAGGTAATTTAAAGAGTATGCGCCATTTTGATTGGACTGTTCGATTCGGCAGCATCAGCTATATTAGCAGGGTTGCGAAATAATGCCATATTCAGATGGAAGTTCAAAAGCGACAATTTTCATCACAAAATTGCACTAAGTTGAAAAGTGTTAATAGAGGAAAAGGTAATTTAAAGAGTATGCGCCATTTTGATTGCACTGTTCGATTCGGCAGCATCAAACACATTAGCATCTTACCCCAGGAATGTGAAACAGTGCTATTTTCACATGGAAGAAAAAGGGCGACAATTTTCAGCACAAAATTGCCCTATGTTGAAAAGTGTTAATAGAGAACGAAGTTAATATAAAGAGTTAGCGCCATCACGATTGCACTCTTCGACTCGGCAGCATCAAACACATTAGCATAAAACCTCAGGGATGCGAAATAATGCCATATTCAGATGGAAGTTCAAGAGCGACAATTTTCAGCACAAAATTGCACTAAGTTGAAATGTGTTAATAGAGAACGAAGTTTATATAAAGAGTTAGCGCCATCACGATTGCACTGTTCTACTCGGCAGCATCAAACACATTAGCATCATACCTCGGGAATGGTAAACAGTGCTATTTTCACATAGAAGTTAAAGGGCGACAATTTTCAGCACAAAATTGCACTATGTTGAAAAGTGTAAAGAGAGAAAAAGGTACTTTAAAGAGTATGCGCCATTTTGATTGCACTGTTCGATTCGGCAGCATCAGCTGCATTAGCCTCATTCCTCAGGGATGCGAAATAATGCCATATTCAGACGGAAGTTCAAGAGCGACAATTTTCTGCACAAAATTGCACTAAGTTGAAATGTGTTAATAGAGAACGAAGTTTATATAAAGAGTTAGCGCCATCACGATTGCACTGTTCGACTCGGCAGCATCAAACACATTAGCATCATACCCTAGGAATGGGAAACTGCTATTTTCACATGGAAGAAAAAGGGGACAATTTTCAGCACAAAATTGCCCTATGTTGAAAAGTGTTAAGAGAGAAAAAGGTAATTTAAAGAGTATGCGCCATTTTGATTGGACTGTTCGATTCGGCAGCATCAGCTATATTAGCAGGGTTGCGAAATTATGCCATATTCAGATGGAAGTTCAAAAGCGACAATTTTCATCACAAAATTGCACTAAGTTGAAATGTGTTAATAGAGAACGAAGTTTATATAAAGAGTTAGCGCCATCACGATTGCACTGTTCGACTCGGCAGCATCAAACACATTAGCATCATACCCTAGGAATGGGAAACTGCTATTTTCACATGGAAGAAAAAGGGCGACAATTTTCAGCACAAAATTGCACTAAGTTGAAATGTGTTAATAGAGAACGAAGTTTATATAAAGAGTTAGCGCCATCACGATTGCACTGTTCGACTCGGCAGCATCAAACACATTAGCATCATACCCTAGGAATGGGAAACTGCTATTTTCACATGGAAGAAAAAGGGGACAATTTTCAGCACAAAATTGCCCTATGTTGAAAAGTGTTAAGAGAGAAAAAGGTAATTTAAAGAGTATGCGCCATTTTGATTGGACTGTTCGATTCGGCAGCATCAGCTATATTAGCAGGGTTGCGAAATTATGCCATATTCAGATGGAAGTTCAAAAGCGACAATTTTCATCACAAAATTGCACTAAGTTGAAAAGTGTTAATAGAGGAAAAGGTAATTTAAAGAGTATGCGCCATTTTGATTGCACTGTTCGATTCGGCAGCATCAAACACATTAGCATCTTACCCCAGGAATGTGAAACAGTGCTATTTTCACATGGAAGAAAAAGGGCGACAATTTTCAGCACAAAATTGCCCTATGTTGAAAAGTGTTAATAGAGAACGAAGTTAATATAAAGAGTTAGCGCCATCACGATTGCACTCTTCGACTCGGCAGCATCAAACACATAAGCATAAAACCTCAGGGATGCGAAATAATGCCATATTCAGATGGAAGTTCAAGAGCGACAATTTTCAGCACAAAATTGCACTAAGTTGAAATGTGTTAATAGAGAACGAAGTTTATATAAAGAGTTAGCGCCATCACGATTGCACTGTTCTACTCGGCAGCATCAGACACATTAGCATCATACCTCGGGAATGGTAAACAGTGCTATTTTCACATAGAAGTTAAAGGGCGACAATTTTCAGCACAAAATTGCACTATGTTGAAAAGTGTAAAGAGAGAAAAAGGTACTTTAAAGAGTATGCGCCATTTTGATTGCACTGTTCGATTCGGCAGCATCAGCTGCATTAGCCTCATTCCTCAGGGATGCGAAATAATGCCATATTCAGACGGAAGTTCAAGAGCGACAATTTTCTGCACAAAATTGCACTAAGTTGAAATGTGTTAATAGAGAACGAAGTTTATATAAAGAGTTAGCGCCATCACGATTGCACTGTTCTACTCGGCAGCATCAAACACATTAGCATCATACCCTAGGAATGGGAAACTGCTATTTTCACATGGATGAAAAAGGGCGACAATTTTCAGCACAAAATTGCCCTATATTGAAAAGTGTTAAGAGAGAAAAAGGTAATTTAAAGAGTATGCGCCATTTTGATTGCACTGTTCTATTCGGCAGCATCAGCTACATTAGCCTCATACCTCAGGGATGCGAAAAAATGCCATAATCAGATGGAAGTTCAAGAGCCACAATTTTCAGCACAAAATTGCACTAAGTTGAAATGTGTTAATAGAGAACGAAGTTTATATAGATTTGGCGCCATCACGATTGCACTGTTCGACTCGGCAGAATCAAACACCTTACCATCATACCTCAGGAATGCGAAACAGTGCTATTTTCACATTGAAGTTATAGGGCGGCAATTTTCAGCACAAGATTGCAGTATGTTGAAAAGTGTAAAGCGAGAAAAAGGTAATTTAAAGAGTATGCGCCATTTTGATTGCACTGTTCGATTCGGCAGCATCAGCTACATTAGCCTCATACCTCAGGGATGCGAAATAATGCCATATTCAGATGGAAGTTGAAGAACGACAATTTTCAGCACAAAACTGCACTAAGTTGAAATGTGTTAAAAGAGAACCAAGTTTATATAAAGAGTTAGCGCCATCACAATTGCACTGTTCGGCTCGGCAGCATCAAACACATTACCATCATACCTCAAGAATGCGAAACAGTGCTATTTTCACATGGAAGTTAAAGGGCGGCAATTTTCAGCACAAAATTGCACTAAGTTGAAAAGTGTTAATAGAGGAAAAGGTAATTTAAAGAATACGCGCCATTTTGATTGCACTTTTCGATTCGGTAGCATCAGCTACATTAGCATCATACCTCAGGGATGCGAAATAATGCCATATTCAGATGGAAGTTCAAGAGCGACAATTTTCAGCACAAAATTGCACTAAGTTGAAATGTGTTAATAGTGAACGAAGTTTATATAGAGAATTAGCGCCATCACGACTGCACTGTTGGACTCGGCAGCATTAAACACATTAGCATCATACCCCAGGAATGGGAAACTGCTATTTTCACATGGAAGAACAAGGGCGACAATTTTCAGCACAAAATTGCCCTATGTTGAAAAGTGTTAAGAGAGAAAAAGGTAATTTAAAGAGTATGCGCCATTTTGATTGCACTGTTCGATTAGGCAGCATCAGCTACATTAGCCACATACCTCAGGTATGCGAAATAATGCCATATTCAGATGGAAGTTCATGAGCGACAATTTTCAGCACAAAATTGCACTAAGTTGAAATGTGTTAATAGTGAACGAAGTTTATATAAAGAGTTAGCGCCATCACGATTGCACTGTTCGACTCGGCAGCATCAAACACATTAGCATCATACCCCAGCAATGGGAAACTGCTATTTTCACATTGAAGAAAAAGGGCGACAATTTTCACCACAAAATTACCCTATGTTGAAAACTATTAAAAGAGAAAAAGGTAATTTAAAGAGTATGCGCCATTTTGATTGCACTGTTCGATTCGGCAGCATCAGCTACATTAGCCTCATACCACAGGGATGCGAAATAATGCCATATTCAGATGGAAGTTCAAGTACGACAATTTTCAGCACAAAATTGCACTAAGTTGAAATGTGTTAATAGAGAACGAAGTTTATATAAAGAGTTAGCGCCATCACGATTGCACTCTTCGACTCGGCAGCATCAGCTACATTAGCCTCATACCTCAGGGATGCGAAAAAATGCCATATTCAGATGGAAGTTCCAGAGCCACAATTTTTAGCACAAAATTGCACTAAGTTGAAATGTGTTAGTAGAGAACGAAGTTAATATAAAGAGTTAGCGCTATCACGATTGCACTCTTCGACTCGGCAGCATCAAACACATTAGCATCATACCCCAGGAATGGGAAACAGTGCTATTTTCACATGGAAGAAAAAGGGCGACAATTTTCAGCACAAAATTTCACTATGTTGAGAAGTATTAAGAGAGAAAAAGGTAATGTAAAGAGTATGCGCCATTTTGATTGCACTGTTCGATTCGGCAGCATCAGCTATATTAGCAGGGTTGCGAAATAATGCCATATTCAGATGGAAGTTCAAAAGCGACAATTTTCATCACAAAATTGCACTAAGTTGAAAAGTGTTAATAGAGGAAAAGGTAATTTAAAGAGTATGCGCCATTTTGATTGCACTGTTCGATTCGGCAGCATCAAACACATTAGCATCTTACCCCAGGAATGTGAAACAGTGCTATTTTCACATGGAAGAAAAAGGGCGACAATTTTCAGCACAAAATTGCCCTATGTTGAAAAGTGTTAATAGAGAACGAAGTTAATATAAAGAGTTAGCGCCATCACGATTGCACTCTTCGACTCGGCAGCATCAAACACATTAGCATAAAACCTCAGGGATGCGAAATAATGCCATATTCAGATGGAAGTTCAAGAGCGACAATTTTCAGCACAAAATTGCACTAAGTTGAAATGTGTTAATAGAGAACGAAGTTTATATAAAGAGTTAGCGCCATCACGATTGCACTGTTCTACTCGGCAGCATCAAACACATTAGCATCATACCTCGGGAATGGTAAACAGTGCTATTTTCACATAGAAGTTAAAGGGCGACAATTTTCAGCACAAAATTGCACTATGTTGAAAAGTGTAAAGAGAGAAAAAGGTACTTTAAAGAGTATGCGCCATTTTGATTGCACTGTTCGATTCGGCAGCATCAGCTGCATTAGCCTCATTCCTCAGGGATGCGAAATAATGCCATATTCAGACGGAAGTTCAAGAGCGACAATTTTCTGCACAAAATTGCACTAAGTTGAAATGTGTTAATAGAGAACGAAGTTTATATAAAGAGTTAGCGCCATCACGATTGCACTGTTCGACTCGGCAGCATCAAACACATTAGCATCATTCCCTAGGAATGGGAAACTGCTATTTTCACATGGAAGAAAAAGGGCGACAATTTTCAGCACAAAATTGCACTAAGTTGAAATGTGTTAATAGAGAACGAAGTTTACATAAAGAGTTAGCGCCATCACGATTGCACTGTTCGACTCGGCAGCATCAAACACATTAGCATCATACCCTAGGAATGGGAAACTGCTATTTTCACATGGAAGAAAAAGGGGACAATTTTCAGCACAAAATTGCCCTATGTTGAAAAGTGTTAAGAGAGAAAAAGGTAATTTAAAGAGTATGCGCCATTTTGATTGGACTGTTCGATTCGGCAGCATCAGCTATATTAGCAGGGTTGCGAAATAATGCCATATTCAGATGGAAGTTCAAAAGCGACAATTTTCATCACAAAATTGCACTAAGTTGAAAAGTGTTAATAGAGGAAAAGGTAATTTAAAGAGTATGCGCCATTTTGATTGCACTGTTCGATTCGGCAGCATCAAACACATTAGCATCTTACCCCAGGAATGTGAAACAGTGCTATTTTCACATGGAAGAAAAAGGGCGACAATTTTCAGCACAAAATTGCCCTATGTTGAAAAGTGTTAATAGAGAACGAAGTTAATATAAAGAGTTAGCGCCATCACGATTGCACTCTTCGACTCGGCAGCATCAAACACATTAGCATAAAACCTCAGGGATGCGAAATAATGCCATATTCAGATGGAAGTTCAAGAGCGACAATTTTCAGCACAAAATTGCACTAAGTTGAAATGTGTTAATAGAGAACGAAGTTTATATAAAGAGTTAGCGCCATCACGATTGCACTGTTCTACTCGGCAGCATCAGACACATTAGCATCATACCTCGGGAATGGTAAACAGTGCTATTTTCACATAGAAGTTAAAGGGCGACAATTTTCAGCACAAAATTGCACTATGTTGAAAAGTGTAAAGAGAGAAAAAGGTACTTTAAAGAGTATGCGCCATTTTGATTGCACTGTTCGATTCGGCAGCATCAGCTGCATTAGCCTCATTCCTCAGGGATGCGAAATAATGCCATATCCAGACGGAAGTTCAAGAGCGACAATTTTCTGCACAAAATTGCACTAAGTTGAAATGTGTTAATAGAGAACGAAGTTTATATAAAGAGTTAGCGCCATCACGATTGCACTGTTCTACTCGGCAGCATCAAACACATTAGCATCATACCTCGGGAATGGTAAACAGTGCTATTTTCACATAGAAGTTAAAGGGCGACAATTTTCAGCACAAAATTGCACTATGTTGAAAAGTGTAAAGAGAGAAAAAGGTAATTTAAAGAGTATGCGCCATCACGATTGCACTGTTCGACTCGGCAGCATCAAACACATTAGCATCATACCCTAGGAATGGGAAACTGCTATTTTCACATGGATGAAAAAGGGCGACAATTTTCAGCACAAAATTGCCCTATATTGAAAAGTGTTAAGAGAGAAAAAGGTAATTTAAAGAGTATGCGCCATTTTGATTGCACTGTTCTATTCGGCAGCATCAGCTACATTAGCCTCATACCTCAGGGATGCGAAAAAATGCCATAATCAGATGGAAGTTCAAGAGCCACAATTTTCAGCACAAAATTGCACTAAGTTGAAATGTGTTAACAGAGAACGAAGTTTATATAGATTTGGCGCCATCACGATTGCACTGTTCGACTCGGCAGAATCAAACATCTTACCATCATACCTCAGGAATGCGAAACAGTGCTATTTTCACATTGAAGTTATAGGGCGGCAATTTTCAGCACAAAATTGCAGTATGTTGAAAAGTGTAAAGCGAGAAAAAGGTAATTTAAAGAGTATGCGCCATTTTGATTGTTCTGTTCGATTCGGCAGCATCAGCTACATTAGCCTCATACCTCGGGGATGCGAAATAATGCCATATTCAGATGGAAGTTGAAGAACGACAATTTTCAGCACAAAACTGCGCTAAGTTGAAATGTGTTAAAAGAGAACCAAGTTTATATAAAGAGTTATCGCCATCACAATTGCACTGTTCGGCTCGGCAGCATCAAACACATTACCATCATACCTCAAGAATGCGAAACAGTGCTATTTTCACATGGAAGTTAAAGGGCGGCAATTTTCAGCACAAAATTGCACTAAGTTGAAAAGTGTTAATAGAGGAAAAGGTAATTTAAAGAATAGGCGCCATTTTGATTGCACTTTTCGATTCGGCAGCATCAGCTACATTAGCATCATACCTCAGGGATGCGAAATAATGCCATATTCAGATGGAAGTTCAAGAGCGACAATTTTCAGCACAAAATTGCACTAAGTTGAAATGTGTTAATAGTGAACGAAGTTTATATAGAGAATTAGCGCCATCACGACTGCACTGTTGGACTCGGCAGCATTAAACACATTAGCATCATACCCCAGGAATGGGAAACTGCTATTTTCACATGGAAGAACAAGGGCGACAATTTTCAGCACAAAATTGCCCTATGTTGAAAAGTGTTAAGAGAGAAAAAGGTAATTTAAAGAGTATGCGCCATTTTGAATTGCACTGTTCGATTCGGCAGCATCAGCTACATTAGCCACATACATCAGGTATGCGAAATAATGCCATATTCAGATGGAAGTTCATGAGCGACAATTTTCAGCACAAAATTGCACTAAGTTGAAATGTGTTAATAGTGAACGAAGTTTATATAAAGAGTTAGCGCCATCACGATTGCATTGTTCGACTCGGCAGCATCAAACACATTAGCATCATACCCCAGCAATGGGAAACTGCTATTTTCACATTGAAGAAAAAGGGCGACAATTTTCACCACAAAATTACCCTATGTTGAAAAGTATTAAAAGAGAAAAAGGTAATTTAAAGAGTATGCGCCATTTTGATTGCACTGTTCGATTCGGCAGCATCAGCTACATTAGCCTCATACCACAGGGATGCGAAATAATGCCATATTCAGATGGAAGTTCAAGTACGACAATTTTCAGCACAAAATTGCACTAAGTTGAAATGTGTTAATAGAGAACGAAGTTTATATAAAGAGTTAGCGCCATCACGATTGCACTCTTCGACTCGGCAGCATAAGCTACATTAGCCTCATACCTCAGGGATGCGAAAAAATGCCATATTCAGATGGATGTTCCAGAGCCACAATTTTTAGCACAAAATTGCACTAAGTTGAAATGTGTTAGTAGAGAACGAAGTTAATATAAAGAGTTAGCGCTATCACGATTGCACTCTTCGACTCGGCAGCATCAAACACATTAGCATCATACCCCAGGAATGGGAAACAGTGCTATTTTCACATGGAAGAAAAAGGGCGACAATGTTCAGCACAAAATTTCACTATGTTGAGAAGTATTAAGAGAGAAAAAGGTAATGTAAAGAGTATGCGCCATTTTGATTGCACTGTTCGATTCGGCAGCATCAGCCACATGAGCCTCATACCCCAGGAATGGGAAACAGTGCTATTTTCACATGGAACAAAAAGGGCGACAATTTTCAGCACAAAATTTCACTATGTTGAGAAGTATTAAGAGAGAAAAAGGTAATGTAAAGAGTATGCGCCATTTTGATTGGACTGTTCGATTCGGCAGCATCAGCTATATTAGCAGGGTTGCGAAATAATGCCATATTCAGATGGAAGTTCAAAAGCGACAATTTTCATCACAAAATTGCACTAAGTTGAAAAGTGTTAATAGAGGAAAAGGTAATTTAAAGAGTATGCGCCATTTTGATTGCACTGTTCGATTCGGCAGCATCAAACACATTAGCATCTTACCCCAGGAATGTGAAACAGTGCTATTTTCACATGGAAGAAAAAGGGCGACAATTTTCAGCACAAAATTGCCCTATGTTGAAAAGTGTTAATAGAGAACGAAGTTAATATAAAGAGTTAGCGCCATCACGATTGCACTCTTCGACTCGGCAGCATCAGCTACATTAGCCTCATACCTCAGGGATGCGAAAAAATGCCATATTCAGATGGAAGTTCCAGAGGCACAATTTTTAGCACAAAATTGCACTAAGTTGAAAAGTGTAAAGAGAGAAAAAGGTAATTTAAAGAGTATGCGCCATTTTGATTGCACTGTTCGATTCGGCAGCATCAGCTACATAAGCAAAATACCTCAGTGTTGCGAAATAATGCCATACTCAGATGGAAGTTCAAGAGCGACAATTTTCAGCACAAAATTGCACTAAGTTGAAATGTGTTAATAGAGAACGAAGTTTATATAAAGAGTTAGCGCCATCACGATTGCACTGATCGACTCGGCAGCATCAAACACATTAGCATCATACCTCGAGAATGGTAAACAGTGCTATTTTCACATAGAAGTTAAAGGGCGACAAATTTCAGCACACAATTGCACTAAGTTGAAAAGTGTTAAGAGAGGAAAAGGTAATTTAAAGGGTATGCGCCATATTGATTGCACTGTTCGATTCGGCAGCATCAGCTACATTAGCCTCATACCTCAGGGATGCGAAAAAATGCCATAATCAGATGGAAGTTCAAGAGCCACAATTTTCAGCACAAAATTGCACTAAGTTGAAATGTGTTAATAGAGAACGAAGTTTATATAGATTTGGCGCCATCACGATTGCACTGTTCGACTCGGCAGAATCAAACACCTTACCATCATACCTCAGGAATGCGAAACAGTGCTATTTTCACATTGAAGTTATAGGGCGGCAATTTTCAGCACAAAATTGCAGTATGTTGAAAAGTGTAAAGCGAGAAAAAGGTAATTTAAAGAGTATGCGCCATTTTGATTGCACTGTTCGATTCGGCAGCATCAGCTACATTAGCCTCATACCTCAGGGATGCGAAATAATGCCATATTCAGATGGAAGTTGAAGAACGACAATTTTCAGCACAAAACTGCACTAAGTTGAAATGTGTTAAAAGAGAACCAAGTTTATATAAAGAGTTAGCGCCATCACAATTGCACTGTTCGGCTCGGCAGCATCAAACACATTACCATCATACCTCAAGAATGCGAAACAGTGCTATTTTCACATGGAAGTTAAAGGGCGGCAATTTTCAGCACAAAATTGCACTAAGTTGAAAAGTGTTAATAGAGGAAAAGGTAATTTAAAGAATACGCGCCATTTTGATTGCACTTTTCGATTCGGCAGCATCAGCTACATTAGCATCATACCTCAGGGATGCGAAATAATGCCATATTCAGATGGAAGTTCAAGAGCGACAATTTTCAGCACAAAATTGCACTAAGTTGAAATGTGTTAATAGTGAACGAAGTTTATATAGAGAATTAGCGCCATCACGACTGCACTGTTGGACTCGGCAGCATTAAACACATTAGCATCATACCCCAGGAATGGGAAACTGCTATTTTCACATGGAAGGACAAGGGCGACAATTTTTAGCACAAAATTGCCCTATGTTGAAAAGTGTTAAGAGAGAAAAAGGTAATTTAAAGAGTATGCGCCATTTTGATTGCACTGTTCTATTCGGCAGCATCAGCTACATTAGCCTCATACCTCAGGGATGCGAAAAAATGCCATAATCAGATGGAAGTTCAAGAGCCACAATTTTCAGCACAAAATTGCACTAAGTTGAAATGTGTTAATAGAGAACGAAGTTTATATAGATTTGGCGCCATCACGATTGCACTGTTCGACTCGGCAGAATCAAACACCTTACCATCATACCTCAGGAATGCGAAACAGTGCTATTTTCACATTGAAGTTATAGGGCGGCAATTGTCAGCACAAAATTGCAGTATGTTGAAAAGTGTAAAGCGAGAAAAAGGTAATTTAAAGAGTATGCGCCATTTTGATTGCACTGTTCGATTCGGCAGCATCAGCTACATTAGCCTCATACCTCAGGGATGCGAAATAATGCCATATTCAGATGGAAGTTGAAGAACGACAATTTTCAGCACAAAACTGCACTAAGTTGAAATGTGTTAAAAGAGAACCAAGTTTATATAAAGAGTTAGCGCCATCACAATTGCACTGTTCGGCTCGGCAGCATCAAACACATTACCATCATACCTCAAGAATGCGAAACAGTGCTATTTTCACATGGAAGTTAAAGGGCGGCAATTTTCAGCACAAAATTGCACTAAGTTGAAAAGTGTTAATAGAGGAAAAGGTAATTTAAAGAATACGCGCCATTTTGATTGCACTTTTCGATTCGGCAGCATCAGCTACATTAGCATCATACCTCAGGGATGCGAAATAATGCCATATTCAGATGGAAGTTCAAGAGCGACAATTTTCACCACAAAATTGCACTAAGTTGAAATGTGTTAATAGTGAACGAAGTTTATATAGAGAATTAGCGCCATCACGACTGCACTGTTGGACTCGGCAGCATTAAACACATTAGCATCATACCCCAGGAATGGGAAACTGCTATTTTCACATGGAAGAACAAGGGCGACAATTTTCAGCACAAAATTGCCCTATGTTGAAAAGTGTTAAGAGAGAAAAAGGTAATTTAAAGAGTATGCGCCATTTTGATTGCACTGTTCGATTCGGCAGCATCAGCTACATTAGCCACATACCTCAGGTATGCGAAATAATGCCATATTCAGATGGAAGTTGAAGAACGACAATTTTCAGCACAAAACTGCACTAAGTTGAAATGTGTTAAAAGAGAACCAAGTTTATATAAAGAGTTAGCGCCATCACAATTGCACTGTTCGGCTCGGCAGCATCAAACACATTACCATCATACCTCAAGAATGCGAAACAGTGCTATTTTCACATGGAAGTTAAAGGGCGGCAATTTTCAGCACAAAATTGCACTAAGTTGAAAAGTGTTAATAGAGGAAAAGGTAATTTAAAGAATACGCGCCATTTTGATTGCACTTTTCGATTCGGCAGCATCAGCTACATTAGCATCATACCTCAGGGATGCGAAATAATGCCATATTCAGATGGAAGTTCAAGAGCGACAATTTTCAGCACAAAATTGCACTAAGTTGAAATGTGTTAATAGTGAACGAAGTTTATATAAAGAGTTAGCGCCATCACGATTGCACTGTTCGACTCGGCAGTATCAAACACATTAGCATCATACCCCAGCAATGGGAAACTGCTATTTTCACATTGAAGTAAAAGGGCGACAATTTTCACCACAAAATTACCCTATGTTGAAAAGTGTTAAAAGAGAAAAAGGTAATTTAAAGAGGATGCGCCATTTTGATTGCACTGTTCGATTCGGCAGCATCAGCTACATTAGCCTCATACCTCAGGTATGCGAAATAATGCCATATTCAGATGGAAGTTGAAGAACGACAATTTTCAGCACAAAACTGCACTAAGTTGAAATGTGTTAAAAGAGAACCAAGTTTATATAAAGAGTTAGCGCCATCACAGTTGCACTGTTCGGCTCGGCAGCATCAAACACATTACCATCATACCTCAAGAATGCGAAACAGTGCTATTTTCACATGGAAGTTAAAGGGCGGCAATTTTCAGCACAAAATTGCACTAAGTTGAAATGTGTTAATAGAGAACGAAGTTTATATAGATTTGGCGCCATCACGATTGCACTGTTCGACTCGGCAGAATCAAACACCTTACCATCATACCTCAGGAATGCGAAACAGTGCTATTTTCACATTGAAGTTATAGGGCGGCAATTTTCAGCACAAAATTGCAGTATGTTGAAAAGTGTAAAGCGAGAAAAAGGTAATTTAAAGAGTATGCGCCATTTTGATTGCACTGTTCGATTCGGCAGCATCAGCTACATTAGCCTCATACCTCAGGGATGCGAAATAATGCCATATTCAGATGGAAGTTGAAGAACGACAATTTTCAGCACAAAACTGCACTAAGTTGAAATGTGTTAAAAGAGAACCAAGTTTATATAAAGAGTTAGCGCCATCACAATTGCACTGTTCGGCTCGGCAGCATCAAACACATTACCATCATACCTCAAGAATGCGAAACAGTGCTATTTTCACATGGAAGTTAAAGGGCGGCAATTTTCAGCACAAAATTGCACTAAGTTGAAAAGTGTTAATAGAGGAAAAGGTAATTTAAAGAATACGCGCCATTTTGATTGCACTTTTCGATTCGGCAGCATCAGCTACATTAGCATCATACCTCAGGGATGCGAAATAATGCCATATTCAGATGGAAGTTCAAGAGCGACAATTTTCAGCACAAAATTGCACTAAGTTGAAATGTGTTAATAGTGAACGAAGTTTATATAGAGAATTAGCGCCATCACGACTGCACTGTTGGACTCGGCAGCATTAAACACATTAGCATCATACCCCAGGAATGGGAAACTGCTATTTTCACATGGAAGAACAAGGGCGACAATTTTCAGCACAAAATTGCCCTATGTTGAAAAGTGTTAAGAGAGAAAAAGGTAATTTAAAGAGTATGCGCCATTTTGATTGCACTGTTCGATTCGGCAGCATCAGCTACATTAGCCACATACCTCAGGTATGCGAAATAATGCCATATTCAGATGGAAGTTGAAGAACGACAATTTTCAGCACAAAACTGCACTAAGTTGAAATGTGTTAAAAGAGAACCAAGTTTATATAAAGAGTTAGCGCCATCACAGTTGCACTGTTCGGCTCGGCAGCATCAAACACATTACCATCATACCTCAAGAATGCGAAACAGTGCTATTTTCACATGGAAGTTAAAGGGCGGCAATTTTCAGCACAAAATTGCACTAAGTTGAAAAGTGTTAATAGAGGAAAAGGTAATTTAAAGAATACGCGCCATTTTGATTGCACTTTTCGATTCGGCAGCATCAGCTACATTAGCATCATACCTCAGGGATGCGAAATAATGCCATATTCAGATGGAAGTTCAAGAGCGACAATTTTCAGCACAAAATTGCACTAAGTTGAAATGTGTTAATAGTGAACGAAGTTTATATAAAGAGTTAGCGCCATCACGATTGCACTGTTCGACTCGGCAGTATCAAACACATTAGCATCATACCCCAGCAATGGGAAACTGCTATTTTCACATTGAAGTAAAAGGGCGACAATTTTCACCACAAAATTACCCTATGTTGAAAAGTGTTAAAAGAGAAAAAGGTAATTTAAAGAGGATGCGCCATTTTGATTGCACTGTTCGATTCGGCAGCATCAGCTACATTAGCCTCATACCTCAGGGATGCGAAATAATGCCATATTCAGATGGAAGTTGAAGAACGACAATTTTCAGCACAAAACTGCACTAAGTTGAAATGTGTTAAAAGAGAACCAAGTTTATATAAAGAGTTAGCGCCATCACAATTGCACTGTTCGGCTCGGCAGCATCAAACACATTACCATCATACCTCAAGAATGCGAAACAGTGCTATTTTCACATGGAAGTTAAAGGGAGGCAATTTTCAGCACAAAATTGCACTAAGTTGAAAAGTGTTAATAGAGGAAAAGGTAATTTAAAGAATACGCGCCATTTTGATTGCACTTTTCGATTCGGCAGCATCAGCTACATTAGCATCATACCTCAGGGATGCGAAATAATGCCATATTCAGATGGAAGTTCAAGAGCGACAATTTTCAGCACAAAATTGCACTAAGTTGAAATGTGTTAATAGTGAACGAAGTTTATATAGAGAATTAGCGCCATCACGACTGCACTGTTGGACTCGGCAGCATTAAACACATTAGCATCATACCCCAGGAATGGGAAACTGCTATTTTCACATGGAAGAACAAGGGCGACAATTTTCAGCACAAAATTGCCCTATGTTGAAAAGTGTTAAGAGAGAAAAAGGTAATTTAAAGAGTATGCGCCATTTTGATTGCACTGTTCGATTCGGCAGCATCAGCTACATTAGCCACATACCTCAGGTATGCGAAATAATGCCATATTCAGATGGAAGTTGAAGAACGACAATTTTCAGCACAAAACTGCACTAAGTTGAAATGTGTTAAAAGAGAACCAAGTTTATATAAAGAGTTAGCGCCATCACAATTGCACTGTTCGGCTCGGCAGCATCAAACACATTACCATCATACCTCAAGAATGCGAAACAGTGCTATTTTCACATGGAAGTTAAAGGGCGGCAATTTTCAGCACAAAATTGCACTAAGTTGAAAAGTGTTAATAGAGGAAAAGGTAATTTAAAGAATACGCGCCATTTTGATTGCACTTTTCGATTCGGCAGCATCAGCTACATTAGCATCATACCTCAGGGATGCGAAATAATGCCATATTCAGATGGAAGTTCAAGAGCGACAATTTTCAGCACAAAATTGCACTAAGTTGAAATGTGTTAATAGTGAACGAAGTTTATATAAAGAGTTAGCGCCATCACGATTGCACTGTTCGACTCGGCAGTATCAAACACATTAGCATCATACCCCAGCAATGGGAAACTGCTATTTTCACATTGAAGAAAAAGGGCGACAATTTTCACCACAAAATTACCCTATGTTGAAAAGTGTTAAAAGAGAAAAAGGTAATTTAAAGAGGATGCGCCATTTTGATTGCACTGTTCGATTCGGCAGCATCAGCTACATTAGCCTCATACCACAGGGATGCGAAATAATGCCATATTCAGATGGAAGTTCAAGTACGACAATTTTCAGCACAAAATTGCACTAAGTTGAAATGTGTTAATAGAGAACGAATTTTATATAAAGAGTTAGCGCCGTCACGATTGCACTGTTCGACTCGGCAGCATCAAAAACATTAGCATCTTACCCCAGGAATGGGAAACAGTGCTATTTTCACATAGAAGAAAAAGGGCGACAATTTTCAGCACAAAATTGCACTATGTTGAGAAGTGTTAAGCGAGAAAAAGGTAATTTAAAGAGTATGCGCCATTTTGATTGCACTGTTCGATTCGGCAGCATCAGCTACATTAGCCTCATACCTCAGGGATGCGAAATAATTCCAAATTCAGACGGAAGTTCAAGAGCGACAATTTTCAGCACAATATTGCACTAAGTTGAAATGTGTTAATAGAGAACGAAGTTTAAATAAAGAGTTAGCGCCACCACGATTGCACTGTTCTACTCGGCAGCATCAAACACATTAGCATCATACCTCGGGAATGGTAAACAGTGCTATTTTCACATAGAAGTTAAAAGGCGACAATTTTCAGCACAAATTTGCACTAAGTTGAAATGTGTTAATAGAGAACGAAGTTTATATAAAGAGTTAGCGCCATCACGATTGCACTGTTCGACTCGGCAGCATCAAACTCATTAGCATCATACCCTAGGAATGGGAGACTGCTATTTTCACATGGAAGAAAAAGGGCGACAATTTTCAGCACAAAATTGCCCTATGTTAAAAAGTGTTAAGAGAGAAAAAGGTAATTTAAAGAGTATGCGCCATTTTGATTGCACTGTTCGATTCGGCAGCATCAGCTACATTAGCATCATACCACAGTGTTGCGTAATAATGCCATACTCAGATGGAAGTTCAAGAGCGACAATTTTCAGCACAAAATTGCACTAAGTTGATATGTGTTAATAGAGAACGAAGTTTATATAAAGAGTTATCGCCATCACGATTGCACTGTTCGACTCGGCAGCATCAAACACATTAGCATCATACCTCGAGAATGGTAAACAGTGCTATTTTCACATAGAAGTTAAAGGGCGACAAATTTCAGCACACAATTGCACTAAGTTGAAAAGTGTTAAGAGAGGAAAAGGTAATTTAAAGGGTATGCGCCATATTGATTGCACTGTTCGATTCGGCAGCATCAGCTACATTAGCCTCATACCTCAGGGATGCGAAATAATGCCATATTCAGATGGAAGTTGAAGAACGACAATTTTCAGCACAAAACTGCACTAAGTTGAAATGTGTTAAAAGAGAACCAAGTTTATATAAAGAGTTAGCGCCATCACAATTGCACTGTTCGGCTCGGCAGCATCAAACACATTACCATCATACCTCAAGAATGCGAAACAGTGCTACTTTCACATGGAAGTTAAAGGGCGGCAATTTTCAGCACAAAATTGCACTAAGTTGAAAAGTGTTAATAGAGGAAAAGGTAATTTAAAGAATACGCGCCATTTTGATTGCACTTTTCGATTCGGCAGCATCAGCTACATTAGCATCATACCTCAGGGATGCGAAATAATGCCATATTCAGATGGAAGTTCAAGAGCGACAATTTTCAGCACAAAATTGCACTAAGTTGAAATGTGTTAATAGTGAACGAAGTTTATATAGAGAATTAGCGCCATCACGACTGCACTGTTGGACTCGGCAGCATTAAACACATTAGCATCATACCCCAGGAATGGGAAACTGCTATTTTCACATGGAAGAACAAGGGCGACAATTTTCAGCACAAAATTGCCCTATGTTGAAAAGTGTTAAGAGAGAAAAAGGTAATTTAAAGAGTATGCGCCATTTTGATTGCACTGTTCGATTCGGCAGCATCAGCTACATTAGCCACATACCTCAGGTATGCGAAATAATGCCATATTCAGATGGAAGTTCATGAGCGACAATTTTCAGCACAAAATTGCACTAAGTTGAAATGTGTTAATAGTGAACGAAGTTTATATAAAGAGTTAGCGCCATCACGATTGCACTGTTCGACTCGGCAGTATCAAACACATTAGCATCATACCCCAGCAATGGGAAACTGCTATTTTCACATTGAAGAAAAAGGGCGACAATTTTCACCACAAAATTACCCTATGTTGTAAAGTGTTAAAAGAGAAAAAGGTAATTTAAAGAGGATGCGCCATTTTGATTGCACTGTTCGATTCGGCAGCATCAGCTACATTAGCCTCATACCACAGGGATGCGAAATAATGCCATATTCAGATGGAAGTTCAAGTACGACAATTTTCAGCACAAAATTGCACTAAGTTGAAATGTGTTAATAGAGAACGAAGTTTATATAAAGAGTTAGCGCCATCGCGATTGCACTGTTCGACTCGGCAGCATCAAACACATTAGCATCATACCCCAGGAATGGGAAACGGTGCTATTTTCACATGGAAGAAAAAGGGCGACAATTTTCAGCACAAAATTTCACTATGTTGAGAAGTATTAAGAGAGAAAAAGGTAATGTAAAGAGTATGCGCCATTTTGATTGCACTGTTCGATTCGGCAGCATCAGCCACATTAGCCTCATACCCCAGGAATGGGAAACAGTGCTATTTTCACATGGAAGAAAAAGGGCGACAATTTTCAGCACAAAATTTCACTATGTTGAGAAGTATTAAGAGAGAAAAAGGTAATATAAAGAGTATGCGCCATTTTGATTGGACTGTTCGATACGGCAGCATCAGCTATATTAGCAGGGTTGCGAAATAATGCCATATTCAGATGGAAGTTCAAAAGCGACAATTTTCATCACAAAATTGCACTAAGTTGAAAAGTGTTAATAGAGGAAAAGGTAATTTAAAGAGTATCCGCCATTTTGATTGCACTGTTCGATTCGGCAGCATCAAACACATTAGCATCTTACCCCAGGAATGTGAAACAGTGCTATTTTCACATGGAAGAAAAAGGGCGACAATTTTCAGCACAAAATTGCCCTATGTTGAAAAGTGTTAATAGAGAACGAAGTTAATATAAAGAGTTAGCGCCATCACGATTGCACTCTTCGACTCGGCAGCATCAGCTACATTAGCCTCATACCTCAGGGATGCGAAAAAATGCCATATTCAGATGGAAGTTCCAGAGCCACAATTTTTAGCACAAAATTGCACTAAGTTGAAATGTGTTAGTAGAGAACGAAGTTAATATAAAGAGTTAGCGTTATCACGATTGCACTCTTCGACTCGGCAGCATCAAACACATTAGCATAATACCTCAGGGATGCGAAATAAAGCCATATTCAGATGGAAGTTCAAGAGCGACAATTTTCAGCACAAAATTGCACTAAGTTGAAATGTGTTAATAGAGAACGAAGTTTATATAAAGAGATAGCGCCATCACGATTGCACTGTTCTACTCGGCAGCATCAAACACATTAGCATCATACCTCGGGAATGGTAAACAGTGCTATTTTCACATAGAAGTTAAAGGGCGACAATTTTCAGCACAAAATTGCACTAAGTTGAAAAGTGTAAAGAGAGAAAAAGGTAATTTAAAGAGTATGCGCCATTTTGATTGCACTGTTCGATTCGGCAGCATCAGCTACATAAGCATCATACCACAGTGTTGCGAAATAATGCCATACTCAGATGGAAGTTCAAGAGCGACAATTTTCAGCACAAAATTGCACTAAGTTGAAATGTGTTAATAGAGAACGAAGTCTATATAAAGAGTTAGCGCCATCACGATTGCACTGTTCGACTCGGCAGCATCAAACACATTAGCATCATACCTCGAGAATGGTAAACAGTGCTATTTTCACATAGAAGTTAAAGGGCGACAAATTTCAGCACACAATTGCACTAAGTTGAAAAGTGTTAAGAGAGGAAAAGGTAATTTAAAGAATACGCGCCATTTTGATTGCACTTTTCGATTCGGCAGCATCAGCTACATTAGCATCATACCTCAGGGATGCGAAATAATGCCATATTCAGATGGAAGTTCAAGAGCGACAATTTTCAGCACAAAATTGCACTAAGTTGAAATGTGTTAATAGTGAACGAAGTTTATATAGAGAATTAGCGCCATCACGACTGCACTGTTGGACTCGGCAGCATTAAACACATTAGCATCATACCCCAGGAATGGGAAACTGCTATTTTCACATGGAAGAACAAGGGCGACAATTTTCAGCACAAAATTGCCCTATGTTAAAAGTGTTAAGAGAGAAAAAGGTAATTTAAAGAGTATGCGCCATTTTGATTGCACTGTTCGATTCGGCTGCATCAGCTACATTAGCCACATACCTCAGGTATGCGAAATAATGCCATATTCAGATGGAAGTTCATGAGCGACAATTTTCAGCACAAAATTGCACTAAGTTGAAATGTGTTAATAGTGAACGAAGTTTATATAAAGAGTTAGCGCCATCACGATTGCACTGTTCGACTCGGCAGTATCAAACACATTAGTATCATACCCCAGCAATGGGAAACTGCTATTTTCACATTGAAGAAAAAGGGCGACAATTTTCACCACAAAATTACCCTATGTTGAAAAGTGTTAAAAGAGAAAAAGGTAATTTAAAGAGGATGCGCCATTTTGATTGCACTGTTCGATTCGGCAGCATCAGCTACATTAGCCTCATACCACAGGGATGCGAAATAATGCCATATTCAGATGGAAGTTCAAGTACGACAATTTTCAGCACAAAATTGCACTAAGTTGAAATGTGTTAATAGAGAACGAAGTTTATATAAAGAGTTAGCGCCATCACGATTGCACTGTTCGACTCGGCAGCATCAAACACATTAGCATCATACCCCAGGAATGGGAAACAGTGCTATTTTCACATGGAAGAAAAAGGGCGACAATTTTCAGCACAAAATTTCACTATGTTGAGAAGTATTAAGAGAGAAAAAGGTAATGTAAAGAGTATGCGCCATTTTGATTGCACTGTTCGATTCGGCAGCATCAGCCACATTAGCCTCATACCCCAGGAATGGGAAACAGTGCTATTTTCACATGGAAGAAAAAGGGCGACAATTTTCAGCACAAAATTTCACTATGTTGAGAAGTATTAAGAGAGAAAAAGGTAATATAAAGAGTATGCGCCATTTTGATTGGACTGTTCGATTCGGCAGCATCAGCTATATTAGCAGGGTTGCGAAATAATGCCATATTCAGATGGAAGTTCAAAAGCGACAATTTTCATCACAAAATTGCACTAAGTTGAAAAGTGTTAATAGAGGAAAAGGTAATTTAAAGAGTATCCGCCATTTTGATTGCACTGTTCGATTCGGCAGCATCAAACACATTAGCATCTTACCCCAGGAATGTGAAACAGTGCTATTTTCACATGGAAGAAAAAGGGCGACAATTTTCAGCACAAAATTGCCCTATGTTGAAAAGTGTTAATAGAGAACGAAGTTAATATAAAGAGTTAGCGCCATCACGATTGCACTCTTCGACTCGGCGGCATCAGCTACATTAGCCTCATACCTCAGGGATGCGAAAAAATGCCATATTCAGATGGAAGTTCCAGAGCCACAATTTTTAGCACAAAATTGCACTAAGTTGAAATGTGTTAGTAGAGAACGAAGTTAATATAAAGAGTTAGCGTTATCACGATTGCACTCTTCGACTCGGCAGCATCAAACACATTAGCATAATACCTCAGGGATGCGAAATAAAGCCATATTCAGATGGAAGTTCAAGAGCGACAATTTTCAGCACAAAATTGCACTAAGTTGAAATGTGTTAATAGAGAACGAAGTTTATATAAAGAGATAGCGCCATCACGATTGCACTGTTCTACTCGGCAGCATCAAACACATTAGCATCATACCTCGGGAATGGTAAACAGTGCTATTTTCACATAGAAGTTAAAGGGCGACAATTTTCAGCACAAAATTGCACTAAGTTGAAAAGTGTAAAGAGAGAAAAAGGTAATTTAAAGAGTATGCGCCATTTTGATTGCACTGTTCGATTCGGCAGCATCAGCTACATAAGCATCATACCACAGTGTTGCGAAATAATGCCATACTCAGATGGAAGTTCAAGAGCGACAATTTTCAGCACAAAATTGCACTAAGTTGAAATGTGTTAATAGAGAACGAAGTCTATATAAAGAGTTAGCGCCATCACGATTGCACTGTTCGACTCGGCAGCATCAAACACATTAGCATCATACCTCGAGAATGGTAAACAGTGCTATTTTCACATAGAAGTTAAAGGGCGACAAATTTCAGCACACAATTGCACTAAGTTGAAAAGTGTTAAGAGAGGAAAAGGTAATTTAAAGAATACGCGCCATTTTGATTGCACTTTTCGATTCGGCAGCATCAGCTACATTAGCATCATACCTCAGGGATGCGAAATAATGCCATATTCAGATGGAAGTTCAAGAGCGACAATTTTCAGCACAAAATTGCACTAAGTTGAAATGTGTTAATAGTGAACGAAGTTTATATAGAGAATTAGCGCCATCACGACTGCACTGTTGGACTCGGCAGCATTAAACACATTAGCATCATACCCCAGGAATGGGAAACTGCTATTTTCACATGGAAGAACAAGGGCGACAATTTTCAGCACAAAATTGCCCTATGTTAAAAGTGTTAAGAGAGAAAAAGGTAATTTAAAGAGTATGCGCCATTTTGATTGCACTGTTCGATTCGGCTGCATCAGCTACATTAGCCACATACCTCAGGTATGCGAAATAATGCCATATTCAGATGGAAGTTCATGAGCGACAATTTTCAGCACAAAATTGCACTAAGTTGAAATGTGTTAATAGTGAACGAAGTTTATATAAAGAGTTAGCGCCATCACGATTGCACTGTTCGACTCGGCAGTATCAAACACATTAGTATCATACCCCAGCAATGGGAAACTGCTATTTTCACATTGAAGAAAAAGGGCGACAATTTTCACCACAAAATTACCCTATGTTGAAAAGTGTTAAAAGAGAAAAAGGTAATTTAAAGAGGATGCGCCATTTTGATTGCACTGTTCGATTCGGCAGCATCAGCTACATTAGCCTCATACCACAGGGATGCGAAATAATGCCATATTCAGATGGAAGTTCAAGTACGACAATTTTCAGCACAAAATTGCACTAAGTTGAAATGTGTTAATAGAGAACGAAGTTTATATAAAGAGTTAGCGCCATCACGATTGCACTGTTCGACTCGGCAGCATCAAACACATTAGCATCATACCCCAGGAATGGGAAACAGTGCTATTTTCACATGGAAGAAAAAGGGCGACAATTTTCAGCACAAAATTTCACTATGTTGAGAAGTATTAAGAGAGAAAAAGGTAATGTAAAGAGTATGCGCCATTTTGATTGCACTGTTCGATTCGGCAGCATCAGCCACATTAGCCTCATACCCCAGGAATGGGAAACAGTGCTATTTTCACATGGAAGAAAAAGGGCGACAATTTTCAGCACAAAATTTCACTATGTTGAGAAGTATTAAGAGAGAAAAAGGTAATATAAAGAGTATGCGCCATTTTGATTGGACTGTTCGATTCGGCAGCATCAGCTATATTAGCAGGGTTGCGAAATAATGCCATATTCAGATGGAAGTTCAAAAGCGACAATTTTCATCACAAAATTGCACTAAGTTGAAAAGTGTTAATAGAGGAAAAGGTAATTTAAAGAGTATCCGCCATTTTGATTGCACTGTTCGATTCGGCAGCATCAAACACATTAGCATCTTACCCCAGGAATGTGAAACAGTGCTATTTTCACATGGAAGAAAAAGGGCGACAATTTTCAGCACAAAATTGCCCTATGTTGAAAAGTGTTAATAGAGAACGAAGTTAATATAAAGAGTTAGCGCCATCACGATTGCACTCTTCGACTCGGCAGCATCAGCTACATTAGCCTCATACCTCAGGGATGCGAAAAAATGCCATATTCAGATGGAAGTTCCAGAGCCACAATTTTTAGCACAAAATTGCACTAAGTTGAAATGTGTTAGTAGAGAACGAAGTTAATATAAAGAGTTAGCGTTATCACGATTGCACTCTTCGACTCGGCAGCATCAAACACATTAGCATAATACCTCAGGGATGCGAAATAAAGCCATATTCAGATGGAAGTTCAAGAGCGACAATTTTCAGCACAAAATTGCACTAAGTTGAAATGTGTTAATAGAGAACGAAGTTTATATAAAGAGATAGCGCCATCACGATTGCACTGTTCTACTCGGCAGCATCAAACACATTAGCATCATACCTCGGGAATGGTAAACAGTGCTATTTTCACATAGAAGTTAAAGGGCGACAATTTTCAGCACAAAATTGCACTAAGTTGAAAAGTGTAAAGAGAGAAAAAGGTAATTTAAAGAGTATGCGCCATTTTGATTGCACTGTGCGATTCGGCAGCATCAGCTACATAAGCATCATACCACAGTGTTGCGAAATAATGCCATACTCAGATGGAAGTTCAAGAGCGACAATTTTCAGCACAAAATTGCACTAAGTTGAAATGTGTTAATAGAGAACGAAGTCTATATAAAGAGTTAGCGCCATCACGATTGCACTGTTCGACTCGGCAGCATCAAACACATTAGCATCATACCTCGAGAATGGTAAACAGTGCTATTTTCACATAGAAGTTAAAGGGCGACAAATTTCAGCACACAATTGCACTAAGTTGAAAAGTGTTAAGAGAGGAAAAGGTAATTTAAAGAATACGCGCCATTTTGATTGCACTTTTCGATTCGGCAGCATCAGCTACATTAGCATCATACCTCAGGGATGCGAAATAATGCCATATTCAGATGGAAGTTCAAGAGCGACAATTTTCAGCACAAAATTGCACTAAGTTGAAATGTGTTAATAGTGAACGAAGTTTATATAGAGAATTAGCGCCATCACGACTGCACTGTTGGACTCGGCAGCATTAAACACATTAGCATCATACCCCAGCAATGGGAAACTGCTATTTTCACATTGAAGTAAAAGGGCGACAATTTTCACCACAAAATTACCCTATGTTGAAAAGTGTTAAAAGAGAAAAAGGTAATTTAAAGAGGATGCGCCATTTTGATTGCACTGTTCGATTCGGCAGCATCAGCTACATTAGCCTCATACCTCAGGTATGCGAAATAATGCCATATTCAGATGGAAGTTGAAGAACGACAATTTTCAGCACAAAACTGCACTAAGTTGAAATGTGTTAAAAGAGAACCAAGTTTATATAAAGAGTTAGCGCCATCACAGTTGCACTGTTCGGCTCGGCAGCATCAAACACATTACCATCATACCTCAAGAATGCGAAACAGTGCTATTTTCACATGGAAGTTAAAGGGCGGCAATTTTCAGCACAAAATTGCACTAAGTTGAAATGTGTTAATAGAGAACGAAGTTTATATAGATTTGGCGCCATCACGATTGCACTGTTCGACTCGGCAGAATCAAACACCTTACCATCATACCTCAGGAATGCGAAACAGTGCTATTTTCACATTGAAGTTATAGGGCGGCAATTTTCAGCACAAAATTGCAGTATGTTGAAAAGTGTAAAGCGAGAAAAAGGTAATTTAAAGAGTATGCGCCATTTTGATTGCACTGTTCGATTCGGCAGCATCAGCTACATTAGCCTCATACCTCAGGGATGCGAAATAATGCCATATTCAGATGGAAGTTGAAGAACGACAATTTTCAGCACAAAACTGCACTAAGTTGAAATGTGTTAAAAGAGAACCAAGTTTATATAAAGAGTTAGCGCCATCACAATTGCACTGTTCGGCTCGGCAGCATCAAACACATTACCATCATACCTCAAGAATGCGAAACAGTGCTATTTTCACATGGAAGTTAAAGGGAGGCAATTTTCAGCACAAAATTGCACTAAGTTGAAAAGTGTTAATAGAGGAAAAGGTAATTTAAAGAATACGCGCCATTTTGATTGCACTTTTCGATTCGGCAGCATCAGCTACATTAGCATCATACCTCAGGGATGCGAAATAATGCCATATTCAGATGGAAGTTCAAGAGCGACAATTTTCAGCACAAAATTGCACTAAGTTGAAATGTGTTAATAGTGAACGAAGTTTATATAGAGAATTAGCGCCATCACGACTGCACTGTTGGACTCGGCAGCATTAAACACATTAGCATCATACCCCAGGAATGGGAAACTGCTATTTTCACATGGAAGAACAAGGGCGACAATTTTCAGCACAAAATTGCCCTATGTTGAAAAGTGTTAAGAGAGAAAAAGGTAATTTAAAGAGTATGCGCCATTTTGATTGCACTGTTCGATTCGGCAGCATCAGCTACATTAGCCACATACCTCAGGTATGCGAAATAATGCCATATTCAGATGGAAGTTGAAGAACGACAATTTTCAGCACAAAACTGCACTAAGTTGAAATGTGTTAAAAGAGAACCAAGTTTATATAAAGAGTTAGCGCCATCACAATTGCACTGTTCGGCTCGGCAGCATCAAACACATTACCATCATACCTCAAGAATGCGAAACAGTGCTATTTTCACATGGAAGTTAAAGGGCGGCAATTTTCAGCACAAAATTGCACTAAGTTGAAAAGTGTTAATAGAGGAAAAGGTAATTTAAAGAATACGCGCCATTTTGATTGCACTTTTCGATTCGGCAGCATCAGCTACATTAGCATCATACCTCAGGGATGCGAAATAATGCCATATTCAGATGGAAGTTCAAGAGCGACAATTTTCAGCACAAAATTGCACTAAGTTGAAATGTGTTAATAGTGAACGAAGTTTATATAAAGAGTTAGCGCCATCACGATTGCACTGTTCGACTCGGCAGTATCAAACACATTAGCATCATACCCCAGCAATGGGAAACTGCTATTTTCACATTGAAGAAAAAGGGCGACAATTTTCACCACAAAATTACCCTATGTTGAAAAGTGTTAAAAGAGAAAAAGGTAATTTAAAGAGGATGCGCCATTTTGATTGCACTGTTCGATTCGGCAGCATCAGCTACATTAGCCTCATACCACAGGGATGCGAAATAATGCCATATTCAGATGGAAGTTCAAGTACGACAATTTTCAGCACAAAATTGCACTAAGTTGAAATGTGTTAATAGAGAACGAATTTTATATAAAGAGTTAGCGCCGTCACGATTGCACTGTTCGACTCGGCAGCATCAAAAACATTAGCATCTTACCCCAGGAATGGGAAACAGTGCTATTTTCACATGGAAGAAAAAGGGCGACAATTTTCAGCACAAAATTGCACTATGTTGAGAAGTGTTAAGCGAGAAAAAGGTAATTTAAAGAGTATGCGCCATTTTGATTGCACTGTTCGATTCGGCAGCATCAGCTACATTAGCCTCATACCTCAGGGATGCGAAATAATTCCAAATTCAGACGGAAGTTCAAGAGCGACAATTTTCAGCACAATATTGCACTAAGTTGAAATGTGTTAATAGAGAACGAAGTTTAAATAAAGAGTTAGCGCCATCACGATTGCACTGTTCTACTCGGCAGCATCAAACACATTAGCATCATACCTCGGGAATGGTAAACAGTGCTATTTTCACATAGAAGTTAAAAGGCGACAATTTTCAGCACAAATTTGCACTAAGTTGAAATGTGTTAATAGAGAACGAAGTTTATATAAAGAGTTAGCGCCATCACGATTGCACTGTTCGACTCGGCAGCATCAAACTCATTAGCATCATACCCTAGGAATGGGAGACTGCTATTTTCACATGGAAGAAAAAGGGCGACAATTTTCAGCACAAAATTGCCCTATGTTAAAAAGTGTTAAGAGAGAAAAAGGTAATTTAAAGAGTATGCGCCATTTTGATTGCACTGTTCGATTCGGCAGCATCAGCTACATTAGCATCATACCACAGTGTTGCGTAATAATGCCATACTCAGATGGAAGTTCAAGAGCGACAATTTTCAGCACAAAATTGCACTAAGTTGATATGTGTTAATAGAGAACGAAGTTTATATAAAGAGTTATCGCCATCACGATTGCACTGTTCGACTCGGCAGCATCAAACACATTAGCATCATACCTCGAGAATGGTAAACAGTGCTATTTTCACATAGAAGTTAAAGGGCGACAAATTTCAGCACACAATTGCACTAAGTTGAAAAGTGTTAAGAGAGGAAAAGGTAATTTAAAGGGTATGCGCCATATTGATTGCACTGTTCGATTCGGCAGCATCAGCTACATTAGCCTCATACCTCAGGGATGCGAAATAATGCCATATTCAGATGGAAGTTGAAGAACGACAATTTTCAGCACAAAACTGCACTAAGTTGAAATGTGTTAAAAGAGAACCAAGTTTATATAAAGAGTTAGCGCCATCACAATTGCACTGTTCGGCTCGGCAGCATCAAACACATTACCATCATACCTCAAGAATGCGAAACAGTGCTACTTTCACATGGAAGTTAAAGGGCGGCAATTTTCAGCACAAAATTGCACTAAGTTGAAAAGTGTTAATAGAGGAAAAGGTAATTTAAAGAATACGCGCCATTTTGATTGCACTTTTCGATTCGGCAGCATCAGCTACATTAGCATCATACCTCAGGGATGCGAAATAATGCCATATTCAGATGGAAGTTCAAGAGCGACAATTTTCAGCACAAAATTGCACTAAGTTGAAATGTGTTAATAGTGAACGAAGTTTATATAGAGAATTAGCGCCATCACGACTGCACTGTTGGACTCGGCAGCATTAAACACATTAGCATCATACCCCAGGAATGGGAAACTGCTATTTTCACATGGAAGAACAAGGGCGACAATTTTCAGCACAAAATTGCCCTATGTTGAAAAGTGTTAAGAGAGAAAAAGGTAATTTAAAGAGTATGCGCCATTTTGATTGCACTGTTCGATTCGGCAGCATCAGCTACATTAGCCACATACCTCAGGTATGCGAAATAATGCCATATTCAGATGGAAGTTCATGAGCGACAATTTTCAGCACAAAATTGCACTAAGTTGAAATGTGTTAATAGTGAACGAAGTTTATATAAAGAGTTAGCGCCATCACGATTGCACTGTTCGACTCGGCAGTATCAAACACATTAGCATCATACCCCAGCAATGGGAAACTGCTATTTTCACATTGAAGAAAAAGGGCGACAATTTTCACCACAAAATTACCCTATGTTGTAAAGTGTTAAAAGAGAAAAAGGTAATTTAAAGAGGATGCGCCATTTTGATTGCACTGTTCGATTCGGCAGCATCAGCTACATTAGCCTCATACCACAGGGATGCGAAATAATGCCATATTCAGATGGAAGTTCAAGTACGACAATTTTCAGCACAAAATTGCACTAAGTTGAAATGTGTTAATAGAGAACGAAGTTTATATAAAGAGTTAGCGCCATCGCGATTGCACTGTTCGACTCGGCAGCATCAAACACATTAGCATCATACCCCAGGAATGGGAAACGGTGCTATTTTCACATGGAAGAAAAAGGGCGACAATTTTCAGCACAAAATTTCACTATGTTGAGAAGTATTAAGAGAGAAAAAGGTAATGTAAAGAGTATGCGCCATTTTGATTGCACTGTTCGATTCGGCAGCATCAGCCACATTAGCCTCATACCCCAGGAATGGGAAACAGTGCTATTTTCACATGGAAGAAAAAGGGCGACAATTTTCAGCACAAAATTTCACTATGTTGAGAAGTATTAAGAGAGAAAAAGGTAATATAAAGAGTATGCGCCATTTTGATTGGACTGTTCGATACGGCAGCATCAGCTATATTAGCAGGGTTGCGAAATAATGCCATATTCAGATGGAAGTTCAAAAGCGACAATTTTCATCACAAAATTGCACTAAGTTGAAAAGTGTTAATAGAGGAAAAGGTAATTTAAAGAGTATCCGCCATTTTGATTGCACTGTTCGATTCGGCAGCATCAAACACATTAGCATCTTACCCCAGGAATGTGAAACAGTGCTATTTTCACATGGAAGAAAAAGGGCGACAATTTTCAGCACAAAATTGCCCTATGTTGAAAAGTGTTAATAGAGAACGAAGTTAATATAAAGAGTTAGCGCCATCACGATTGCACTCTTCGACTCGGCAGCATCAGCTACATTAGCCTCATACCTCAGGGATGCGAAAAAATGCCATATTCAGATGGAAGTTCCAGAGCCACAATTTTTAGCACAAAATTGCACTAAGTTGAAATGTGTTAGTAGAGAACGAAGTTAATATAAAGAGTTAGCGTTATCACGATTGCACTCTTCGACTCGGCAGCATCAAACACATTAGCATAATACCTCAGGGATGCGAAATAAAGCCATATTCAGATGGAAGTTCAAGAGCGACAATTTTCAGCACAAAATTGCACTAAGTTGAAATGTGTTAATAGAGAACGAAGTTTATATAAAGAGATAGCGCCATCACGATTGCACTGTTCTACTCGGCAGCATCAAACACATTAGCATCATACCTCGGGAATGGTAAACAGTGCTATTTTCACATAGAAGTTAAAGGGCGACAATTTTCAGCACAAAATTGCACTAAGTTGAAAAGTGTAAAGAGAGAAAAAGGTAATTTAAAGAGTATGCGCCATTTTGATTGCACTGTTCGATTCGGCAGCATCAGCTACATAAGCATCATACCACAGTGTTGCGAAATAATGCCATACTCAGATGGAAGTTCAAGAGCGACAATTTTCAGCACAAAATTGCACTAAGTTGAAATGTGTTAATAGAGAACGAAGTCTATATAAAGAGTTAGCGCCATCACGATTGCACTGTTCGACTCGGCAGCATCAAACACATTAGCATCATACCTCGAGAATGGTAAACAGTGCTATTTTCACATAGAAGTTAAAGGGCGACAAATTTCAGCACACAATTGCACTAAGTTGAAAAGTGTTAAGAGAGGAAAAGGTAATTTAAAGAATACGCGCCATTTTGATTGCACTTTTCGATTCGGCAGCATCAGCTACATTAGCATCATACCTCAGGGATGCGAAATAATGCCATATTCAGATGGAAGTTCAAGAGCGACAATTTTCAGCACAAAATTGCACTAAGTTGAAATGTGTTAATAGTGAACGAAGTTTATATAGAGAATTAGCGCCATCACGACTGCACTGTTGGACTCGGCAGCATTAAACACATTAGCATCATACCCCAGGAATGGGAAACTGCTATTTTCACATGGAAGAACAAGGGCGACAATTTTCAGCACAAAATTGCCCTATGTTAAAAGTGTTAAGAGAGAAAAAGGTAATTTAAAGAGTATGCGCCATTTTGATTGCACTGTTCGATTCGGCTGCATCAGCTACATTAGCCACATACCTCAGGTATGCGAAATAATGCCATATTCAGATGGAAGTTCATGAGCGACAATTTTCAGCACAAAATTGCACTAAGTTGAAATGTGTTAATAGTGAACGAAGTTTATATAAAGAGTTAGCGCCATCACGATTGCACTGTTCGACTCGGCAGTATCAAACACATTAGTATCATACCCCAGCAATGGGAAACTGCTATTTTCACATTGAAGAAAAAGGGCGACAATTTTCACCACAAAATTACCCTATGTTGAAAAGTGTTAAAAGAGAAAAAGGTAATTTAAAGAGGATGCGCCATTTTGATTGCACTGTTCGATTCGGCAGCATCAGCTACATTAGCCTCATACCACAGGGATGCGAAATAATGCCATATTCAGATGGAAGTTCAAGTACGACAATTTTCAGCACAAAATTGCACTAAGTTGAAATGTGTTAATAGAGAACGAAGTTTATATAAAGAGTTAGCGCCATCACGATTGCACTGTTCGACTCGGCAGCATCAAACACATTAGCATCATACCCCAGGAATGGGAAACAGTGCTATTTTCACATGGAAGAAAAAGGGCGACAATTTTCAGCACAAAATTTCACTATGTTGAGAAGTATTAAGAGAGAAAAAGGTAATGTAAAGAGTATGCGCCATTTTGATTGCACTGTTCGATTCGGCAGCATCAGCCACATTAGCCTCATACCCCAGGAATGGGAAACAGTGCTATTTTCACATGGAAGAAAAAGGGCGACAATTTTCAGCACAAAATTTCACTATGTTGAGAAGTATTAAGAGAGAAAAAGGTAATATAAAGAGTATGCGCCATTTTGATTGGACTGTTCGATTCGGCAGCATCAGCTATATTAGCAGGGTTGCGAAATAATGCCATATTCAGATGGAAGTTCAAAAGCGACAATTTTCATCACAAAATTGCACTAAGTTGAAAAGTGTTAATAGAGGAAAAGGTAATTTAAAGAGTATCCGCCATTTTGATTGCACTGTTCGATTCGGCAGCATCAAACACATTAGCATCTTACCCCAGGAATGTGAAACAGTGCTATTTTCACATGGAAGAAAAAGGGCGACAATTTTCAGCACAAAATTGCCCTATGTTGAAAAGTGTTAATAGAGAACGAAGTTAATATAAAGAGTTAGCGCCATCACGATTGCACTCTTCGACTCGGCAGCATCAGCTACATTAGCCTCATACCTCAGGGATGCGAAAAAATGCCATATTCAGATGGAAGTTCCAGAGCCACAATTTTTAGCACAAAATTGCACTAAGTTGAAATGTGTTAGTAGAGAACGAAGTTAATATAAAGAGTTAGCGTTATCACGATTGCACTCTTCGACTCGGCAGCATCAAACACATTAGCATAATACCTCAGGGATGCGAAATAAAGCCATATTCAGATGGAAGTTCAAGAGCGACAATTTTCAGCACAAAATTGCACTAAGTTGAAATGTGTTAATAGAGAACGAAGTTTATATAAAGAGATAGCGCCATCACGATTGCACTGTTCTACTCGGCAGCATCAAACACATTAGCATCATACCTCGGGAATGGTAAACAGTGCTATTTTCACATAGAAGTTAAAGGGCGACAATTTTCAGCACAAAATTGCACTAAGTTGAAAAGTGTAAAGAGAGAAAAAGGTAATTTAAAGAGTATGCGCCATTTTGATTGCACTGTTCGATTCGGCAGCATCAGCTACATAAGCATCATACCACAGTGTTGCGAAATAATGCCATACTCAGATGGAAGTTCAAGAGCGACAATTTTCAGCACAAAATTGCACTAAGTTGAAATGTGTTAATAGAGAACGAAGTCTATATAAAGAGTTAGCGCCATCACGATTGCACTGTTCGACTCGGCAGCATCAAACACATTAGCATCATACCTCGAGAATGGTAAACAGTGCTATTTTCACATAGAAGTTAAAGGGCGACAAATTTCAGCACACAATTGCACTAAGTTGAAAAGTGTTAAGAGAGGAAAAGGTAATTTAAAGAATACGCGCCATTTTGATTGCACTTTTCGATTCGGCAGCATCAGCTACATTAGCATCATACCTCAGGGATGCGAAATAATGCCATATTCAGATGGAAGTTCAAGAGCGACAATTTTCAGCACAAAATTGCACTAAGTTGAAATGTGTTAATAGTGAACGAAGTTTATATAGAGAATTAGCGCCATCACGACTGCACTGTTGGACTCGGCAGCATTAAACACATTAGCATCATACCCCAGGAATGGGAAACTGCTATTTTCACATGGAAGAACAAGGGCGACAATTTTCAGCACAAAATTGCCCTATGTTAAAAGTGTTAAGAGAGAAAAAGGTAATTTAAAGAGTATGCGCCATTTTGATTGCACTGTTCGATTCGGCTGCATCAGCTACATTAGCCACATACCTCAGGTATGCGAAATAATGCCATATTCAGATGGAAGTTCATGAGCGACAATTTTCAGCACAAAATTGCACTAAGTTGAAATGTGTTAATAGTGAACGAAGTTTATATAAAGAGTTAGCGCCATCACGATTGCACTGTTCGACTCGGCAGTATCAAACACATTAGTATCATACCCCAGCAATGGGAAACTGCTATTTTCACATTGAAGAAAAAGGGCGACAATTTTCACCACAAAATTACCCTATGTTGAAAAGTGTTAAAAGAGAAAAAGGTAATTTAAAGAGGATGCGCCATTTTGATTGCACTGTTCGATTCGGCAGCATCAGCTACATTAGCCTCATACCACAGGGATGCGAAATAATGCCATATTCAGATGGAAGTTCAAGTACGACAATTTTCAGCACAAAATTGCACTAAGTTGAAATGTGTTAATAGAGAACGAAGTTTATATAAAGAGTTAGCGCCATCACGATTGCACTGTTCGACTCGGCAGCATCAAACACATTAGCATCATACCCCAGGAATGGGAAACAGTGCTATTTTCACATGGAAGAAAAAGGGCGACAATTTTCAGCACAAAATTTCACTATGTTGAGAAGTATTAAGAGAGAAAAAGGTAATGTAAAGAGTATGCGCCATTTTGATTGCACTGTTCGATTCGGCAGCATCAGCCACATTAGCCTCATACCCCAGGAATGGGAAACAGTGCTATTTTCACATGGAAGAAAAAGGGCGACAATTTTCAGCACAAAATTTCACTATGTTGAGAAGTATTAAGAGAGAAAAAGGTAATATAAAGAGTATGCGCCATTTTGATTGGACTGTTCGATTCGGCAGCATCAGCTATATTAGCAGGGTTGCGAAATAATGCCATATTCAGATGGAAGTTCAAAAGCGACAATTTTCATCACAAAATTGCACTAAGTTGAAAAGTGTTAATAGAGGAAAAGGTAATTTAAAGAGTATCCGCCATTTTGATTGCACTGTTCGATTCGGCAGCATCAAACACATTAGCATCTTACCCCAGGAATGTGAAACAGTGCTATTTTCACATGGAAGAAAAAGGGCGACAATTTTCAGCACAAAATTGCCCTATGTTGAAAAGTGTTAATAGAGAACGAAGTTAATATAAAGAGTTAGCGCCATCACGATTGCACTCTTCGACTCGGCAGCATCAGCTACATTAGCCTCATACCTCAGGGATGCGAAAAAATGCCATATTCAGATGGAAGTTCCAGAGCCACAATTTTTAGCACAAAATTGCACTAAGTTGAAATGTGTTAGTAGAGAACGAAGTTAATATAAAGAGTTAGCGTTATCACGATTGCACTCTTCGACTCGGCAGCATCAAACACATTAGCATAATACCTCAGGGATGCGAAATAAAGCCATATTCAGATGGAAGTTCAAGAGCGACAATTTTCAGCACAAAATTGCACTAAGTTGAAATGTGTTAATAGAGAACGAAGTTTATATAAAGAGATAGCGCCATCACGATTGCACTGTTCTACTCGGCAGCATCAAACACATTAGCATCATACCTCGGGAATGGTAAACAGTGCTATTTTCACATAGAAGTTAAAGGGCGACAATTTTCAGCACAAAATTGCACTAAGTTGAAAAGTGTAAAGAGAGAAAAAGGTAATTTAAAGAGTATGCGCCATTTTGATTGCACTGTGCGATTCGGCAGCATCAGCTACATAAGCATCATACCACAGTGTTGCGAAATAATGCCATACTCAGATGGAAGTTCAAGAGCGACAATTTTCAGCACAAAATTGCACTAAGTTGAAATGTGTTAATAGAGAACGAAGTCTATATAAAGAGTTAGCGCCATCACGATTGCACTGTTCGACTCGGCAGCATCAAACACATTAGCATCATACCTCGAGAATGGTAAACAGTGCTATTTTCACATAGAAGTTAAAGGGCGACAAATTTCAGCACACAATTGCACTAAGTTGAAAAGTGTTAAGAGAGGAAAAGGTAATTTAAAGAATACGCGCCATTTTGATTGCACTTTTCGATTCGGCAGCATCAGCTACATTAGCATCATACCTCAGGGATGCGAAATAATGCCATATTCAGATGGAAGTTCAAGAGCGACAATTTTCAGCACAAAATTGCACTAAGTTGAAATGTGTTAATAGTGAACGAAGTTTATATAGAGAATTAGCGCCATCACGACTGCACTGTTGGACTCGGCAGCATTAAACACATTAGCATCATACCCCAGGAATGGGAAACTGCTATTTTCACATGGAAGAACAAGGGCGACAATTTTCAGCACAAAATTGCCCTATGTTAAAAGTGTTAAGAGAGAAAAAGGTAATTTAAAGAGTATGCGCCATTTTGATTGCACTGTTCGATTCGGCTGCATCAGCTACATTAGCCACATACCTCAGGTATGCGAAATAATGCCAAATTCAGATGGAAGTTCATGAGCGACAATTTTCAGCACAAAATTGCACTAAGTTGAAATGTGTTAATAGTGAACGAAGTTTATATGAAGAGTTAGCGCCATCACGATTGCACTGTTCGACTCGGCAGTATCAAACACATTAGCATCATACCCCAGCAATGGGAAACTGCTATTTTCACATTGAAGAAAAAGGGCGACAATTTTCACCACAAAATTACCCTATGTTGAAAAGTGTTAAAAGAGAAAAAGGTAATTTAAAGAGGATGCGCCATTTTGATTGCACTGTTCGATTCGGCAGCATCAGCTACATTAGCCTCATACCACAGGGATGCGAAATAATGCCATATTCAGATGGAAGTTCAAGTACGACAATTTTCAGCACAAAATTGCACTAAGTTGAAATGTGTTAATAGAGAACGAAGTTTATATAAAGAGTTAGCGCCATCACGATTGCACTGTTCGACTCGGCAGCATCAAACACATTAGCATCATACCCCAGGAATGGGAAACAGTGCTATTTTCACATGGAAGAAAAAGGGCGACAATTTTCAGCACAAAATTTCACTATGTTGAGAAGTATTAAGAGAGAAAAAGGTAATGTAAAGAGTATGCGCCATTTTGATTGCACTGTTCGATTCGGCAGCATCAGCCACATTAGCCTCATACCCCAGGAATGGGAAACAGTGCTATTTTCACATGGAAGAAAAAGGGCGACAATTTTCAGCACAAAATTTCACTATGTTGAGAAGTATTAAGAGAGAAAAAGGTAATATAAAGAGTATGCGCCATTTTGATTGGACTGTTCGATTCGGCAGCATCAGCTATATTAGCAGGGTTGCGAAATAATGCCATATTCAGATGGAAGTTCAAAAGCGACAATTTTCATCACAAAATTGCACTAAGTTGAAAAGTGTTAATAGAGGAAAAGGTAATTTAAAGAGTATGCGCCATTTTGATTGCACTGTTCGATTCGGCAGCATCAAACACATTAGCATCATACCTCGAGAATGGTAAAGAGTGCTATTTTCACATAGAAGTTAAAGGGCGACAAATTTCAGCACACAATTGCACTAAGTTGAAAAGTGTTAAGAGAGGAAAAGGTAATTTAAAGGGTATGCGCCATATTGATTGCACTGTTCGATTCGGCAGCATCAGCTACATTAGCCTCATACCTCAGGAATGCGAAATAATGCCATATTCAGACGGAAGTTCAAGAGCGACAATTTTCAGCACAAAATTGCACTAAGTTGAAATGTGTTATAAGAGAACGAAGTTTATATAAAGAGTTAGCGCCGTCACGATTGCACTGTTCGACTCGGCAGCATCAAAAACATTAGCATCTTACCCCAGGAATGGGAAACAGTGCTATTTTCACATGGAAGAAAAAGGGCGACAATTTTCAGCACAAAATTGCACTATGTTGAAAAGTGTTAAGCGAGAAAAAGGTAATTTAAAGAGTATGCGCCATTTTGATTGCACTGTTCGATTCGGCAGCATCAGCTACATTAGCCTCATACCTCAGGGATGCGAAATAATTCCATATTCAGACGGAAGTTCAAGAGCGACAATTTTCAGCACAAAATTGCACTATGTTGAAATGTGTTAATAGAGAACGAAGTTTATATAAAGAGTTAGCGCCATCACAATTGCACTGTTCTACTCGGCAGCATCAAACACATTAGCATCATACCTCGGGAATGGTAAACAGTGCTATTTTCACATAGAAGTTAAAGGGCGACAAATTTCAGCACACAATTGCACTAAGTTGAAAAGTGTTAAGAGAGGAAAAGGTAATTTAAAGAATACGCGCCATTTTGATTGCACTTTTCGATTCGGCAGCATCAGCTACATTAGCATCATACCTCAGGGATGCGAAATAATGCCATATTCAGATGGAAGTTCAAGAGCGACAATTTTCAGCACAAAATTGCACTAAGTTGAAATGTGTTAATAGTGAACGAAGTTTATATAGAGAATTAGCGCCATCACGACTGCACTGTTGGACTCGGCAGCATTAAACACATTAGCATCATACCCCAGGAATGGGAAACTGCTATTTTCACATGGAAGAACAAGGGCGACAATTTTCAGCACAAAATTGCCCTATGTTAAAAGTGTTAAGAGAGAAAAAGGTAATTTAAAGAGTATGCGCCATTTTGATTGCACTGTTCGATTCGGCTGCATCAGCTACATTAGCCACATACCTCAGGTATGCGAAATAATGCCATATTCAGATGGAAGTTCATGAGCGACAATTTTCAGCACAAAATTGCACTAAGTTGAAATGTGTTAATAGTGAACGAAGTTTATATAAAGAGTTAGCGCCATCACGATTGCACTGTTCGACTCGGCAGTATCAAACACATTAGCATCATACCCCAGCAATGGGAAACTGCTATTTTCACATTGAAGAAAAAGGGCGACAATTTTCACCACAAAATTACCCTATGTTGAAAAGTGTTAAAAGAGAAAAAGGTAATTTAAAGAGGATGCGCCATTTTGATTGCACTGTTCGATTCGGCAGCATCAGCTACATTAGCCTCATACCACAGGGATGCGAAATAATGCCATATTCAGATGGAAGTTCAAGTACGACAATTTTCAGCACAAAATTGCACTAAGTTGAAATGTGTTAATAGAGAACGAAGTTTATATAAAGAGTTAGCGCCATCACGATTGCACTGTTCGACTCGGCAGCATCAAACACATTAGCATCATACCCCAGGAATGGGAAACAGTGCTATTTTCACATGGAAGAAAAAGGGCGACAATTTTCAGCACAAAATTTCACTATGTTGAGAAGTATTAAGAGAGAAAAAGGTAATGTAAAGAGTATGCGCCATTTTGATTGCACTGTTCGATTCGGCAGCATCAGCCACATTAGCCTCATACCCCAGGAATGGGAAACAGTGCTATTTTCACATGGAAGAAAAAGGGCGACAATTTTCAGCACAAAATTTCACTATGTTGAGAAGTATTAAGAGAGAAAAAGGTAATATAAAGAGTATGCGCCATTTTGATTGGACTGTTCGATTCGGCAGCATCAGCTATATTAGCAGGGTTGCGAAATAATGCCATATTCAGATGGAAGTTCAAAAGCGACAATTTTCATCACAAAATTGCACTAAGTTGAAAAGTGTTAATAGAGGAAAAGGTAATTTAAAGAGTATGCGCCATTTTGATTGCACTGTTCGATTCGGCAGCATCAAACACATTAGCATCATACCTCGAGAATGGTAAAGAGTGCTATTTTCACATAGAAGTTAAAGGGCGACAAATTTCAGCACACAATTGCACTAAGTTGAAAAGTGTTAAGAGAGGAAAAGGTAATTTAAAGGGTATGCGCCATATTGATTGCACTGTTCGATTCGGCAGCATCAGCTACATTAGCCTCATACCTCAGGAATGCGAAATAATGCCATATTCAGACGGAAGTTCAAGAGCGACAATTTTCAGCACAAAATTGCACTAAGTTGAAATGTGTTATAAGAGAACGAAGTTTATATAAAGAGTTAGCGCCGTCACGATTGCACTGTTCGACTCGGCAGCATCAAAAACATTAGCATCTTACCCCAGGAATGGGAAACAGTGCTATTTTCACATGGAAGAAAAAGGGCGACAATTTTCAGCACAAAATTGCACTATGTTGAAAAGTGTTAAGCGAGAAAAAGGTAATTTAAAGAGTATGCGCCATTTTGATTGCACTGTTCGATTCGGCAGCATCAGCTACATTAGCCTCATACCTCAGGGATGCGAAATAATTCCATATTCAGACGGAAGTTCAAGAGCGACAATTTTCAGCACAAAATTGCACAATGTTGAAATGTGTTAATAGAGAACGAAGTTTATATAAAGAGTTAGCGCCATCACAATTGCACTGTTCTACTCGGCAGCATCAAACACATTAGCATCATACCTCGGGAATGGTAAACAGTGCTATTTTCACATAGAAGTTAAAGGGCGACAAATTTCAGCACACAATTGCACTAAGTTGAAAAGTGTTAAGAGAGGAAAAGGTAATTTAAAGAATACGCGCCATTTTGATTGCACTTTTCGATTCGGCAGCATCAGCTACATTAGCATCATACCTCAGGGATGCGAAATAATGCCATATTCAGATGGAAGTTCAAGAGCGACAATTTTCAGCACAAAATTGCACTAAGTTGAAATGTGTTAATAGTGAACGAAGTTTATATAGAGAATTAGCGCCATCACGACTGCACTGTTGGACTCGGCAGCATTAAACACATTACCATCATACCCCAGGAATGGGAAACTGCTATTTTCACATGGAAGAACAAGGGCGACAATTTTCAGCACAAAATTGCCCTATGTTAAAAGTGTTAAGAGAGAAAAAGGTAATTTAAAGAGTATGCGCCATTTTGATTGCACTGTTCGATTCGGCTGCATCAGCTACATTAGCCACATACCTCAGGTATGCGAAATAATGCCATATTCAGATGGAAGTTCATGAGCGACAATTTTCAGCACAAAATTGCACTAAGTTGAAATGTGTTAATAGTGAACGAAGTTTATATAAAGAGTTAGCGCCATCACGATTGCACTGTTCGACTCGGCAGTATCAAACACATTAGCATCATACCCCAGCAATGGGAAACTGCTATTTTCACATTGAAGAAAAAGGGCGACAATTTTCACCACAAAATTACCCTATGTTGAAAAGTGTTAAAAGAGAAAAAGGTAATTTAAAGAGGATGCGCCATTTTGATTGCACTGTTCGATTCGGCAGCATCAGCTACATTAGCCTCATACCACAGGGATGCGAAATAATGCCATATTCAGATGGAAGTTCAAGTACGACAATTTTCAGCACAAAATTGCACTAAGTTGAAATGTGTTAATAGAGAACGAAGTTTATATAAAGAGTTAGCGCCATCACGATTGCACTGTTCGACTCGGCAGCATCAAACACATTAGCATCATACCCCAGGAATGGGAAACGGTGCTATTTTCACATGGAAGAAAAAGGGCGACAATTTTCAGCACAAAATTTCACTATGTTGAGAAGTATTAAGAGAGAAAAAGGTAATGTAAAGAGTATGCGCCATTTTGATTGCACTGTTCGATTCGGCAGCATCAGCCACATTAGCCTCATACCCCAGGAATGGGAAACAGTGCTATTTTCACATGGAAGAAAAAGGGCGACAATTTTCAGCACAAAATTTCACTATGTTGAGAAGTATTAAGAGAGAAAAAGGTAATATAAAGAGTATGCGCCATTTTGATTGGACTGTTCGATTCGGCAGCATCAGCTATATTAGCAGGGTTGCGAAATAATGCCATATTCAGATGGAAGTTCAAAAGCGACAATTTTCATCACAAAATTGCACTAAGTTGAAAAGTGTTAATAGAGGAAAAGGTAATTTAAAGAGTATGCGCCATTTTGATTGCACTGTTCGATTCGGCAGCATCAAACACATTAGCATCATACCTCGAGAATGGTAAAGAGTGCTATTTTCACATAGAAGTTAAAGGGCGACAAATTTCAGCACACAATTGCACTAAGTTGAAAAGTGTTAAGAGAGGAAAAGGTAATTTAAAGGGTATGCGCCATATTGATTGCACTGTTCGATTCGGCAGCATCAGCTACATTAGCCTCATACCTCAGGAATGCGAAATAATGCCATATTCAGACGGAAGTTCAAGAGCGACAATTTTCAGCACAAAATTGCACTAAGTTGAAATGTGTTATAAGAGAACGAAGTTTATATAAAGAGTTAGCGCCGTCACGATTGCACTGTTCGACTCGGCAGCATCAAAAACATTAGCATCTTACCCCAGGAATGGGAAACAGTGCTATTTTCACATGGAAGAAAAAGGGCGACAATTTTCAGCACAAAATTGCACTATGTTGAAAAGTGTTAAGCGAGAAAAAGGTAATTTAAAGAGTATGCGCCATTTTGATTGCACTGTTCGATTCGGCAGCATCAGCTACATTAGCCTCATACCTCAGGGATGCGAAATAATTCCATATTCAGACGGAAGTTCAAGAGCGACAATTTTCAGCACAAAATTGCACTATGTTGAAATGTGTTAATAGAGAACGAAGTTTATATAAAGAGTTAGCGCCATCACAATTGCACTGTTCTACTCGGCAGCATCAAACACATTAGCATCATACCTCGGGAATGGTAAACAGTGCTATTTTCACATAGAAGTTAAAAGGCGACAATTTTCAGCACAAATTTGCACTAAGATGAAATGTGTTAATAGAGAACGAAGTTTATATAAAGAGTTAGCGCCATCACGATTGCACTGTTCGACTCGGCAGCATCAAACTCATTAGCATCATACCCTAGGAATGGGAGACTGCTATTTTCACATGGAAGAAAAAGGGCGACAATTTTCAGCACAAAATTGCCCTATGTTAAAAAGTGTTAAGAGAGAAAAAGGTAATTTAAAGAGTATGCGCCATTTTGATTGCACTGTTCGATTCGGCAGCATCAGCTACATTAGCCTCATACCTCAGGGATGCGAAATAATGCCATATTCAGATGGAAGTTGAAGAACGACAATTTTCAGCACAAAACTGCACTAAGTTGAAATGTGTTAAAAGAGAACCAAGTTTATATAAAGAGTTAGCGCCATCACAATTGCACTGTTCGGCTCGGCAGCATCAAACACATTACCATCATACCTCAAGAATGCGAAACAGTGCTATTTTCACATGGAAGTTAAAGGGCGGCAATTTTCAGCACAAAATTGCACTAAGTTGAAATGTGTTAATAGTGAACGAAGTTTATATAGAGAATTAGCGCCATCACGACTGCACTGTTGGACTCGGCAGCATTAAACACATTAGCATCATACCCCAGGAATAGGAAACTGCTATTTTCACATGGAAGAACAAGGGCGACAATTTTCAGCACAAAATTGCCCTATGTTGAAAAGTGTTAAGAGAGAAAAAGGTAATTTAAAGAGTATGCGCCATTTTGATTGCACTGTTCGATTCGGCAGCATCAGCTACATTAGCATCATACCTCAGGGATGCGAAATAATGCCATGTTCAGATGGAAGTTCAAGAGCGACAATTTTCAGCACAAAATTGCACTAAGTTGAAATGTGTTAATAGTGAACGAAGTTTATATAGAGAATTAGCGCCATCACGACTGCACTGTTGGACTCGGCAGCATTAAACACATTAGCATCATACCCCAGGAATAGGAAACTGCTATTTTCACATGGAAGAACAAGGGCGACAATTTTCAGCACAAAATTGCCCTATGTTGAAAAGTGTTAAGAGAGAAAAAGGTAATTTAAAGAGTATGCGCCATTTTGATTGCACTGTTCGATTCGGCAGCATCAGCTACATTAGCCACATACCTCAGGGATGCGAAAAAATGCCATATTCAGATGGAAGTTCCAGAGCCACAATTTTTAGCACAAAATTGCACTAAGTTGAAATGTGTTAGTAGAGAACGAAGTTAATATAAAGAGTTAGCGCTATCACGATTGCACTCTTCGACTCGGCAGCATCAAACACATTAGCATAATACCTCAGGGATGCGAAATAAAGCCATATTCAGATGGAAGTTCAAGAGCGACAATTTTCAGCACAAAATTGCACTAAGTTGAAATGTGTTAATAGAGAACGAAGTTTATATAAAGAGATAGCGCCATCACGATTGCACTGTTCTACTCGGCAGCATCAAACACATTAGCATCATACCTCGGGAATGGTAAACAGTGCTATTTTCACATAGAAGTTAAAGGGCGACAATTTTCAGCACTAAATTGCCCTATGTTGAAAAGTGTTAAGAGAGAAAAAGGTAATTTAAAGAGTATGCGCCATTTTGATTGCTCTGTTCTATTCGGCAGCATCAGCTGCATTAGCCTCATACCTCAGGGATGCGAAAAAAATGCCATATTCAGATGGAAGTTCAAGAGTCACAATTTTCAGCACAAAATTGCACTAAGTTGAAATGTGTTAATAGAGAACGAAGTTAATATAAAGAGTTAGCGCCATCACGATTGCACTGTTCGACTCGGCAGCACCAAACACATTAGCATAATACCTCAGGGATGCGAAATAAAGCCATATTCAGATGGAAGTTCAAGAGCGACAATTTTCAGCACAAAATTGCACTAAGTTGAAATGTGTTAATAGAGAACGAAGTTTATATAAAGAGTTAGCGCCATCACGATTGCACTGTTCTACTCGGCAGCATCAAACACATTAGCATCATACCTCGGGAATGGTAAACAGTGCTATTTTCACATAGAAGTTAAAGGGCGACAATTTTCAGCACTAAATTGCCCTATGTTGAAAAGTGTTAAGAGAGGAAAAGGTAATTTAAAGGGTATGCGCAATATTGATTGCACTGTTCGATTCGGCAGCATCAGCTACATTAGCCTCATACCTCAGGAATGCGAAATAATGCCATATTCAGACGGAAGTTCAAGAGCGACAATTTTCAGCACAAAATTGCACTAAGTTGAAATGTGTTATAAGAGAACGAAGTTTATATAAAGAGTTAGCGCCGTCACGATTGCACTGTTCGACTCGGCAGCATCAAAAACATTAGCATCTTACCCCAGGAATGGGAAACAGTGCTATTTTCACATGGAAGAAAAAGGGCGACAATTTTCAGCACAAAATTGCACTATGTTGAAAAGTGTTAAGCGAGAAAAAGGTACTTTAAAGAGTATGCGCCATTTTGATTGCACTGTTCGATTCGGCAGCATCAAACACATTAGCATCATACCTCGGGAATGGTAAACAGTGCTATTTTTACATAGAAGTTAAAGGGCGACAATTTTCAGAAAAAAATTGCACTAAGTTGAAAAGTGTTAAGAGAGAAAAAGGCAATTTGAAGAGTATGCTCCATTTTGATTGCTCTGTTAGATTCGGCAGCATCAGCTACATTAGGATCATACCTCAGGGATGCGAAATAATGCTATATTCAGATGGGAGTTCAAGAGCGACAATTTTCTCTACAAGTTTGCACTAAGTTGAAATGTGGTAATAGAGGACGAAGTTTATATAGAGAGTTAGGGCCATAACGATTGTACTGATCGACTCGGCAGCATCAAACACATTAGCATCATACCTCGGGAATTGGAAACAGTGCTATTTTCACATAGAAGTTAAAGGGCGGCAATTTTCAGCACAAAATTGCACTAAGTTGAAAAGTGTTAATGGAGAAAAAGATTATATAAAGAGTTAGCGCCATCACGATTGCACTGTTAGACTCGGCAGCTTCAAACACATTAGCATCATACCTCGGGAATTGGAAACAGTGCTATTTTCACATATATGTTAAAGAGCGACAACTTTCAGCACAAAATTGCAATAACTTGAAAAGTGTTAAGAGAGAAAAAGATTATATAAAGAGTTAGCGCCAGCACGATTGCACTGTTCGACTCGGCAGCATCAAACACATTAGCATCATACCTCGGGAATGGGAAACAGTGCTATTTTCACAAAAAAGTTAAAGGGCGACAATTTTCAGCACAAAATTGCACTAAGTTGAAAAGTGTTAATTGAGAACGAAGCTTATATAATGAGTTGGCGCCATCACGATTGCACTGTTCGACTCGGCAGCATCAAACACATTGGCATCATACCTCGGGAATTGGAAACAGTGCTATTTTCACATAGAAGTTAAAGGGCGACAATTTTCAGCACAAAATTGCACTAAGTTGAAAAGTGTTAAGAGAGAAAAAGGTAATTTAAAGAGTGTGCGCCATTTTTATTGCACTGTTCGATTCGGCAGAATCAGCTACATTAGCATCATACCTTAGGGATGCGAAATAATGCCATATTCAGATGGTAGTTCAAGAGCGACAATTTTCAGCACAAAATTGCACTATGTTGAAATGTGTTAATAGAGAACGAAGCTTAAATAGAGAGTTAGGCCATCACGATTGCACTGTTCGACTCGGCAGCATCACACATTAGCATCATACCTCGGGAATTGGAAACAGTGCTATTTTCACATATATGTTAAAGGGCGACAACTTTCAGCACAAAATTGCAATAACTTGAAATGTGTTAATAGAGAACGAAGTTTATATAAAGAGTTAGCGCCATCACGATTGCACTGTTCGACTCAGCAGCATCAGCCAAATTAGCATCATACCTTGGGAATGGGAAACAGTGCTATTTTCACATAGAAGTAAAAGGGCGACAATTTTCAGCACAAAATTGCACTAAGTTGAAAAGTGTTAAGAGAGAAAAAGGTAATTTAAAGAGTGTGCGCCATTTTGATTGCACTGTTCGATTCGGCAGCATCAGCTACATTAACATCATACCTGAGGGACGCGAAGTAATGCCGTATTCAGATGGAAGTTCAAGAGCGACAATTTTCAGCACAAAATTGCACCATGTTGAAATGTGTTAATTGAGAACGAAGCTTATATAAAGAGTTGGCGCCATCACGATTGCACTGTTCGACTCAGCAGCATCAAACACATTAGCATCATACCTCGGGAATTGGAAACAGTGCTATGTTCACATACAAGTTAAAGGGCGACAATTTTCTGCACAAAATTGCACTAAGTTGAAAAGTGTTAATAGAGAAAAAGATTATATAAAGAGTTAGCGCCAGCACGATTGCACTGTTCGACTCGGCAGCATCAAACACTTTAGCATCATACCTCGGGAATGGGAAACAGTGCTATTTACACATAGAAGTTAAAGGGCGACAATTTTTAGCACAAAATTGCACTAAGTTGGAAAGTGTTACGAGAGAAAATGGTAATTTAAAGAGGATGCGCCATTTTGATTGCACTGTTCGATTCGGCAGCATCAGCCACATAAGGATCATACCTCAGGGATGCAAAATAATGCTATATTCAGATGGGCGTTCAAGAGCGACAATTTTCTCTACAAATTTGCACTAAGTTGAAATGTGGTAATAGAGGACGAAGTTTATATAGAGAGTTAGGCCATCACGATTGCACTGTTCGACTCGGCAGCATCAAACACATTAGCATCATACCTCGGGAATTGGAAACAGTGCTATTTTCACATATATGTCAAAGGGCCACAACTTTCAGCACAAAATTGCAATAACTTGAAAAGTGCTAAGAGAGAAAAAGATTATATAAAGAGTTAGCGCCAGCACGATTGCACTGTTCGACTCGGCAGCATCAAACACATTAGCATCATACCTCGGGAATGGTAAACAGTGCTATTTTCACATAGAAGTTAAAGGGCGACAATTTTCAGAAAAAAATTGCACTAAGTTGAAAAGTGTTAATTGAGAACGAAGCTTATATAATGAGTTGGCGCAATCACGATTGCACTGTTCGACTCGGCAGCATCAAACACATTGGCATCATACCTCGGGAATTGGAAACAGTGCTATTTTCACATAGAAGTTAAAGGGCGACAATTTTCAGCACAAAATTGCACTAAGTTGAAAAGTGTTAATAGAGAAAAAGATTATATAAAGAGTTAGCGCCAGCACGATTGCACTGTTCGACTCGGCAGCATCAAACACTTTAGCATCATACCTCGGGAATGGGAAACAGTGCTATTTACACATAGAAGTTAAAGGGCGACAATTTTTAGCACAAAACTGCACTAAGTTGGAAAGTGTTACAAGAGAAAATGGTAATTTAAAGAGGATGCGCCATTTCGATTGCACTGTTCGATTCGGCAGCATCAGCCACATAAGGATCATACCTCAGGGATGCGAAATAATGCTATAATCAGATGGGCGTTCAAGAGCGACAATTTTCTCTACAAATTTGCACTAAGTTGAAATGTGGTAATAGAGGACGAAGTTTATATAGAGAGTTAGGCCATCACGATTGCACTGTTCGACTCTGCAGCATCAAACACATTAGCATCATACCTCGGGAATTGGAAACAGTGCTATTTTCACATATATGTCAAAGGGCCACAACTTTCAGCACAAAATTGCAATAACTTGAAAAGTGCTAAGAGAGAAAAAGATTGTATAAAGAGTTAGCGCAAGCACGATTGCACTGTTCGACTCGGCAGCATCAAACACATTAGCATCATACCTCGGGAATGGTAAACAGTGCTATTTTCACATAGAAGTTAAAGGGCGACAATTTTCAGAAAAAAATTGCACTAAGTTGAAAAGTGTTAATTGAGAACGAAGCTTATATAATGAGTTGGCGCCATCACGATTGCACTGTTCGACTCGGCAGCATCAAACACATTGGCATCATACCTCGGGAATTGGAAACAGTGCTATTTTCACAAAAAAGTTAAAGGGCGACAATTTTCAGCACAAAATTGCACTAAGTTAAAAAGTGTTAATTGAGAACGAAGCTTATATAATGAGTTGGCGCCATCACGATTGCACTGTTCGACTCGGCAGCATCAAACACATTGGCATCATACCTCGGGAATTGGAAACAGTGCTATGTTCACATACAAGTTAAAGGGCGACAATTTTCTGCACAAAATTGCACTAAGTTGAAAAGTGTTAATAGAGAAAAAGATTATATAAAGAGTTAGCGCCAGCACGATTGCACCGTTCGACTCAGCAGCATCAAACACTTTAGCATGATACCTCGGGAATGGGAAACAGTGCTATTTACACATGGAAGTTAAAGGGCGACAATTTTCAGCACAAAATTGCACTAAGTTGAAAAGTGTTAAGAGAGAAAATGGTAATTTAAAGAGTATGCGCAATTTACATTGCACTGTTCGATTCGGCAGCATCAGGTACATTAGGATCATACCTCAGGGATGCGAAATAATGCTATATTCGGATGGGCGTTCAAGAGCGACAATTTTCTCTACAAATTTGCACTAAGTTGAAATGTGGCAATAGAGGACGAAGTTTATATAAAGAGTTAGCGCCATCGCGATTGCACTGTTCTACTCAGCAGCTTCAGCCAAATTGGGATCATACCTCAGGAATGAGAAACAGTGCCATTTTCACATAGAAGTTAAAGGGCGGCAATCTACTGCACAAAATTGCACTAAGTTGAAAAGTGTTAATAGAGGAAAAGGTAATTTAAAGAGTATGCGCCATTTTGATTGCACTGTTCGATTCGGCAGAATCAGCTACGTTAGTATCATACCTGAGGGATGCGAAATAATGCCATATTCAGATGGAAGTTCAAGAGCCACAATTTTCAGCACAAAATTGCATTAAGTTAAAATGTGTTAATAGAAAACGAAGTTTATATAAAGCGTTAGCGCCATCACGATTGCACAGTTCGACTCAGCAGCATCAGCTACATTAGGATCATACCTCAGGGATGCGAAATAATGCTATATTCAGATGGGAGTTCAAGAGCGGCAATTTTCTGCACAAATTTGCACAAAGTTGAAATGTGGTAATAGAGAACGAAGCGTATATAATGAGTTGGCGCCATCACGATTGCACTGTTCGACTCGGCAGCTTCAAACACATTGGCATCATACCTCGGGAATTGGAAACAGTGCCATTTTCACATAGAAGTTAAAGGGCGACAATTTTCAGCACAAAATTGCACTAAGTTGAAAAGTGTTAATAGAGAAAAAGATTATATAAAGAGTTAGCGCCAGCACGATTGCACTGTTCGACTCGGCAGCATAAAACACTATAGCATCATACCTCGGGAATGGGAAACAGTGCTATTTACACATAGAAGTTAAAGGGCGACAATTTTTAGCACAAAATTGCACTAAGTTGGAAAGTGTTACGAGAGAAAATGGTAATTTAAAGAGGATGCGCCATTTTGATTGCACTGTTCGATTCGGCAGCATCAGCCACATAAGGATCATACCTCAGGGATGCGAAATAATGCTATATTCAGATGGGCGTTCAAGAGCGACAATTTTCTCTACAAATTTGCACTAAGTTGAAATGTGGTAATAGAGGACGAAGTTTATATAGAGAGTTAGGCCATCACGATTGCACTGTTCGACTCGGCAGCATCACACATTAGCATCATACCTCGGGAATTGGAAACAGTGCTATTTTCACATATATGTTAAAGGGCGACAACTTTCAGCACAAAATTGCAATAACTTGAAAAGTGTTAATAGAGAACGAAGTTTATATAAAGAGTTAGCGCCATCGCGATTGCACTGTTCTACTCAGCAGCTTCAGCCAAATTGGTATCATACCTCAGGAATGAGAAACAGTGCCATTTTCACATGGAAGTTAAAGGGCGGCAATATTCAGCACAAAATTGCACTAAGTTGAAAAGTGTTAATTGAGGAAAAGGTAATTTAAAGAGTATGCGCCATTTTGATTGCACTGTTCGATTCGGCAGAATCAGCTACATTAGCATCATACCTTAGGGATGCGAAATAATGCCATATTCAGATGGTAGTTCAAGAGCGACAATTTTCAGCACAAAATTGCACTAAGTTGAAATGTGTTAAAAGAGAACCAAGTTTATTTAAAGAGTTAGCGCCATCACAATTGCACTGTTCGACTCGGCAGCATCAAACACATTACCATCATACCTCAAGAATGCGAAACAGTGCTATTTTCACATGGAAGTTAAATCGCGGGAATTTTCAGCACAAAATTGCACTAAGTTGAAAAGGGTTAATTGAGGAAAAGGTAATTTAAAGAGTATGCGCCATTTTGATTGCACTTTTCGATTCGGCAGCATCAGCTACATTAGCATCATACCTCAGGGATGCGAAATAATGCCATATTCAGATGGAAGTTCAAGAGCGACAATTTTCAGCACAAAATTGCACTAAGTTGAAATGTGTTAATAGAGAACGAAGTTTATATAAAGAGTTAGCGCCATCACGATTGCACTCTTCGACTCAGCAGCATCAGCCAAATTAGCATCATACCTTGGGAATGGGAAACAGTGCTATTTTCACATAGAAGTAATAGGGCGACAATTTTCAGCACAAAATTGCACTAAGTTGAAAAGTGTTAATGGAGAAAAAGATTATATAAAGAGATAGCGCCAGCACGATTGCACTGTTCGACTCAGCAACATCAAACACATTAGCATCATACCTCGGGAATGGGAAACAGTGCTTTTTACACATAGAATTAAAGGGCGACAATTTTTAGCACAAAATTGCACTAAGTTGAAAAGTGTTAAGAGAGAAAAAGGCAATTTAAAGAGTATGCTCCATTTTGATTGCTCTGTTCGATTCGGCAGCATCAGCTACATTAGGATCATACCTCAGGGATGCGAAATAATGCTATATTCAGATGGGAGTTCAAGAGCGACAATTTTCTCTACAAGTTTGCACTAAGTTGAAATGTGGTAATAGAGGACGAAGTTTATATAGAGAGTTAGGGCCATAACGATTGTACTGATCGACTCGGCAGCATCAAACACATTAGCATCATACCTCGGGAATTGGAAACAGTGCTATTTTCACATAGAAGTTAAAGGGCGGCAATCTTCAGCACAAAATTGCACTAAGTTGAAAAGTGTTAATGGAGAAAAAGATTATATAAAGAGTTAGCGCCATCACGATTGCACTGTTAGACTCGGCAGCTTCAAACACATTAGCACCATACCTCGGGAATTGGAAACAGTGCTATTTTCACATATATGTTAAAGGGCGACAACTTTCATCACAAAATTGCAATAACTTGAAAAGTGTTAAGAGAGAAAAAGATTATATAAAGAGTTAGCGCCAGCACGATTGCACTGTTCGACTCGGCAGCATCAAACACTTTAGCATCATACCTCGGGAATGGGAAACAGTGCTATTAACACATAGAAGTTAAAGGGCGACAATTTTCAGCACAAAATTGCATTAAGTTGAAAAGTGTTAAGAGAGAAAATGGTAATTTAATGAGTATGCGCCATTTTGATTGCACTGTGCGATTCGGCAGAACCAGCTACGTTAGCATCATACATGAGGGATGCGAAACAGTGCTATTTTCACATATATGTTAAAGGGCGACAACTTTCAGCACAAAATTGCAATAACTTGAAAAGTGTTATGAGAGAAAAAGATTATATAAAGAGTTAGCGCCAGCACGATTGCACTGTTCGACTCGGCAGCATCAAACACATTAGCATAATACCTCGGGAATGGGAAACAGTGCTATTTTCACAAAAAAGTTAAAGGGCGACAATTTTCAGCACAAAATTGCACTAAGTTGAAAAGTGTTAATTGAGAACGAAGCTTATATAATGAGTTGGCGCCATCACGATTGCACTGTTCGACTCGGCCGCATCAAACACATTGGCATCATACCTCGGGAATTGGAAACAGTGCTATTTTCACATAGAAGTTAAAGGGCGACAATTTTCAGCACAAAATTGCACTAAGTTGAAAAGTGTTAATAGAGAAAAAGGTTATATAAAGAGTTAGCGCCAGCACGATTGCACTGTTCGACTCGGCAGCATCAAACACTTTAGCATCATACCTCGGGAATGGGAAACAGTGCTATTTACACATAGAAGTGAAAGGGCGACAATTTTCAGCACAAAATTGCACTAAGTTGAAAAGTGTTACGAGAGAAAATGGTAATTTCAAGAGGGTGCGCCATTTTGATTGCACTGTTCGATTCGGCAGCATCAGCCACATTAGGATCATACCTCAGGGATACGAAATAATGCTATATTCAGATGGGCGTTCAAGAGCGACAATTTTCTCTACAAATTTGCACTAAGTTGAAATGTGGTGATAGAGGACGAAGTTTATATAGAGAGTTAGGCCATCACGATTGCACTGTTCGACTCGGCAGCATCAAACACATTAGCATCATACCTCGGGAATTGGAAACAGTGCTATTTTCACATATATGTTAAAGGGCGACAACATTCAGCACAAAATTGCAATAACTTGAAAAGTGTTAAGAGAGAAAAAGATTATATAAAGAGTTAGCGCCAGCACGATTGCACTGTTCGACTCGGCAGCATCAAACACATTAGCATCATCCCTCGGGAATGGGAAACAGTGCTATTTTCACATAGAAGTTAAAGGGCGACAATTTTCAGCGCAAAATTGCACTAATTTGAAAAGTGTTAAGAGAGAAAAAGGTAATTTAAAGAGTGTGCGCCATTTTGACTGCACTGTTCGATTCGGCAGCATCAGGTACATTAGGATCATACCTCAGGGATGCGAAATCTTGCTATATTCAGATGGGCGTTCAAGAGCGACAATTTTCTCTACAAATTTGCACTAAGTTGAAATGTGGTAATAGAGGACGAAGTTTATATAGAGAGTTAGGGCCATCACGATTGCACTGTTCTACCCAGCAGCATCAGCCACATTAGTATCATACCTCAGGAATGAGAAACAGTGTTATTTTCACATGGAAGTTAAAGGGCGGCAATCTTCAGCACAAAATTGCACTAAATTGAAAAGTGTTAATAGGGAAAAAGATTATATAAAGAGTTAGCGCCAGCACGATTGCACTGTTCTACTCAGCAGCTTCAGCCAAATTGGTATCATACCTCAGGAATGAGAAACAGTGCCATTTTCACATGGAAGTTAAAGGGCGGCAATCTTCTGCACAAAATTGCACTAAGTTGAAAAGTGTTAATAGAGGAAAAGGTAATTTAAAGAGTATGCGCCATTTTGATTGCACTGTTCGATTCGGCAGAATCAGCTACATTAGCATCATACCTTAGGGATGCGAAATAATGCCATATTCAGATGGGAGTTCAAGAGCGACAATTTTCAGCACAAAATTGCACTAAGTTGAAATGTGTTAATAGAGAACGAAGTTTATATAAAGAGTTAGCGCCATCACGATTGCACTGTTCGACTCAGCAGTATCAGCTAAATTAGCATCATACCTTGGGAATGGGAAACAGTGCTATATTCACATAGAAGTAAAAGGGCGACAATTTTCAGCACAAAATTGCACTAAGTTGAAAAGTGTTAAGAGAGAAAAAGGCAATTTAAAGAGTATGCTCCATTTTGATTGCACTGTTCGATTCGGCAGAATCAGCTACGTTAGTATCATACCTGAGGGATGCGAAATAATGCCATATTCAGATGGAAGTTCAAGAGCCACAATTTTCAGCACAAAATTGCACTAAGTTAAAATGTGTTAATAGAAAACGAAGTTTATATAAAGCGTTAGCGCCATCACGATTGCACAGTTCGACTCAGCAGCTTCAGCCAATTTGGGATCATATCTCAGGAATGAGAAACAGTGCCATTTTCACATGGAAGTTAAAGGGCGGCAATCTTCAGCACAAAATTGCACTAAGTTGAAAAGTGTTAATTGAGGAAAAGGTAATTTAAAGAGTATGCGCCATTTTGATTGCACTGTTCGATTCGGCAGAATCAGCTACATTAGCATCATACCTTAGGGATGCGAAATAATGCCATATTCAGATGGTAGTTCAAGAGCGACAATTTTCAGCACAAAATTGCACTAAGTTGAAATGTGTTAATGGAGAACGAAGTCTATATAAAGAGTTTGCGCCATTACGATTGCACTCTTCGACTCAGCAGCATCAGCCAAATTAGCATCATACCTTGGGAATGGGAAACAGTGCTATTTGCAAATAGAAGTAATAGGGCGACAATTTTCAGCACCAAATTGCACTAAGTTGAAAAGTGTTAATGGAGAAAAAGATTATATAAAGAGTTAGCGCCAGCACGATTGCACTGTTCAACTCAGCAACATCAAACACATTAGCATCATACCTCGGGAATGGGAAACAGTGCTATTTACACATAGAATTAAAGGGCGACAATTATTAGCACAAAATTGCACTAAGTTGAAAAGTGTTAAGAGAGAAAAAGGCAATTTAAAGAGTATGCTCCATTTTGATTGCTCTATTCGATTCGGCAGCATCAGCTACATTAGGATCATACCTCAGGGATGCGAAATAATGCTATATTCAGATGGGAGTTCAAGAGCGACAATTTTCTCTACAAGTTTGCACTAAGTTGAAATGTGGTAATAGAGGACGAAGTTTATATAGAGAGTTAGGGCCATAACGATTGTACTGATCCACTCGGCAGCATCAAACACATTAGCATCATACCTCGGGAATTGGAAACAGTGCTATTTTCACATAGAAGTTAAAGGGCGGCAATCTTCAGCACAAAATTGCACTAAGTTGAAAAGTGTTAATGGAGAAAAAGATTATATAAAGAGTTAGCGCCATCACGATTGCACTGTTAGAATCGGCAGCTTCAAACACATTAGCATCATACCTCGGGAATTGGAAACAGTGCTATTTTCACAAAAAGTTAAAGGGCGACAATTTTCAGCACAAAATTGCACTAAGTTGAAAAGTGTTAATTGAGAACGAAGCTTATATAATGAGTTGGCGCCATCACGATTGCACTGTTCGACTCGGCAGCATCAAACACATTGGCATCATACCTCGGAAATTGGAAACAGTGCTATTTTCACATAGAAGTTAAAGGGCGACAATTTTCAGCACAAAATTGCACTAAGTTGAAAAGTGTTAATAGAGAAAAAGATTATATAAAGAGTTAGCGCCAGCACGATTGCACTGTTCGACTCGGCAGCATCAAACACTTTAGCATCATACCTCGGGAATGGGAAACAGTGCTATTTACACATAGAAGTTAAAGGGCGACAATTTTCAGCACAAAATTGCACTAAGTTGAAAAGTGTTACGAGAGAAAATGGTAATTTCAAGAGTATGCGCCATTTTGATTGCACTGTTCGATTCGGCAGCATCAGCCACATTAGGATCATACCTCAGGGATGCGAAATAATGCTATATTCACATGGGCGTTCAAGAGCGACAATTTTCTCTACAAATTTGCACTAAGTTGAAATGTGGTAATAGAGGACGAAGTTTATATAGAGAGTTAGGCCATCACGATTGCACTGTTCGACTCTGTAGCATCAAACACATTAGCATCATACCTCGGGAATTGGAAACAGTGCTATTTTCACATATATGTTAAAGGGCGACAATTTTCAGCACAAAATTGCACTAAGTTGAAATGTGGTAATAGAGGACGAAGTTTATATAAAGAGTTAGCGCCATCGCGATTGCACTGTTCGACTCAGCAGCATCAGCCAAATTAGCATCATACCTTGGGAATGGGAAACAGTGCTATTTTCACAAAGAAGTAAAAGGGCGACAATTTTCAGCACAAAATTGCACTAAGTTGAAAAGTGTTAAGAGAGAAAAAGGCAATTTAAAGAGTATGCTCCATTTTGATTGCACTGTTCGATTCGGCAGAATCAGCTACGTTAGTATCATACCTGAGGGATGCGAAATAATGCCATATTCAGATGGAAGTTCAAGAGCCACAATTTTCAGCACAAAATTGCACTAAGTTAAAAAGTGTTAATTGACAACGAAGCCTATATAATGAGTTGGCGCCATCACGATTGCACTGTTCGACTCGGCAGCATCAAACACATTGGCATCATACCTCGGGAATGGGAGACAGTGCTATTTTCATATAGAAGTTAAAGGGCGACAATTTACAGCGCAAAATTGCACTAATTTGAAAAGTGTTAAGAGAGAAAAAGGTAATTTAAAGAGTGTGCGCCATTTTGATTGCACTGTTCGATTCGGCAGCATCAGCTACATTAACATCATACCTGAGGGACGCGAAGTAATGCCGTATTCAGATGGAAGTTCAAGAGCGACAATTTTCAGCACAAAATTGCACTATGTTGAAATGTGTTAATAGAGAACGAAGCTTATATAAAGAGTTGGCGCCATCACGATTGCACTGTTCGACTCGGCAGCATCAAACACATTAGCATCATACCTCGGGAATTGGAAACAGTGCTATGTTCACATACAAGTTAAAGGGCGACAATTTTCTGCACAAAATTGCACTAAGTTGAAAAGTGTTAATAGAGAAAAAGACTATATAAAGAGTTAGCGCCAGCACGATTGCACCGTTCGACTCAGCAGCATCAAACACTTTAGCATGATACCTCGGGAATGGGAAACAGTGCTATTTACACATGGAAGTTAAAGGGCGACAATTTTCAGCACAAAATTGCACTAAGTTGAAAAATGTTAAGAGAGAAAATGGTAATTTAAAGAGTATGCGCAATTTACATTGCACTGTTCGATTCGGCAGCATCAGGTACATTAGGATCATACCTCAGGGATGCGAAATAATGCTATATTCAGATGGGCGTTCAAGAGCGACAATTTTCTCTACAAATTTGCACTAAGTTGAAATGTGGCAATAGAGGACGAAGTTTATATAAAGAGTTAGCGCCATCGCGATTGCACTGTTCTACTCAGCAGCTTCAGCCAAATTGGGATCATACCTCAGGAATGAGAAACAGTGCCATTTTCACATAGAAGTTAAAGGGCGGCAATCTACTGCACAAAATTGCACTAAGTTGAAAAGTGTTAATAGAGGAAAAGGTAATTTAAAGAGTATGCGCCATTTTGATTGCACTGTTCGATTCGGCAGAATCAGCTACGTTAGTATCATACCTGAGGGATGCGAAATAATGCCATATTCAGATGGAAGTTCAAGAGCCACAATTTTCAGCACAAAATTGCATTAAGTTAAAATGTGTTAATAGAAAACGAAGTTTATATAAAGCGTTAGCGCCATCACGATTGCACAGTTCGACTCAGCAGCATCAGCTACATTAGGATCATACCTCAGGGATGCGAAATAATGCTATATTCAGATGGGAGTTCAAGAGCGGCAATTTTCTGCACAAATTTGCACAAAGTTGAAATGTGGTAATAGAGAACGAAGCGTATATAATGAGTTGGCGCCATCACGATTGCACTGTTCGACTCGGCAGCTTCAAACACATTGGCATCATACCTCGGGAATTGGAAACAGTGCCATTTTCACATAGAAGTTAAAGGGCGACAATTTTCAGCACAAAATTGCACTAAGTTGAAAAGTGTTAATAGAGAAAAAGATTATATAAAGAGTTAGCGCCAGCACGATTGCACTGTTCGACTCGGCAGCATAAAACACTATAGCATCATACCTCGGGAATGGGAAACAGTGCTATTTACACATAGAAGTTAAAGGGCGACAATTTTTAGCACAAAATTGCACTAAGTTGGAAAGTGTTACGAGAGAAAATGGTAATTTAAAGAGGATGCGCCATTTTGATTGCACTGTTCGATTCGGCAGCATCAGCCACATAAGGATCATACCTCAGGGATGCGAAATAATGCTATATTCAGATGGGCGTTCAAGAGCGACAATTTTCTCTACAAATTTGCACTAAGTTGAAATGTGGTAATAGAGGACGAAGTTTATATAGAGAGTTAGGCCATCACGATTGCACTGTTCGACTCGGCAGCATCACACATTAGCATCATACCTCGGGAATTGGAAACAGTGCTATTTTCACATATATGTTAAAGGGCGACAACTTTCAGCACAAAATTGCAATAACTTGAAAAGTGTTAATAGAGAACGAAGTTTATATAAAGAGTTAGCGCCATCGCGATTGCACTGTTCTACTCAGCAGCTTCAGCCAAATTGGTATCATACCTCAGGAATGAGAAACAGTGCCATTTTCACATGGAAGTTAAAGGGCGGCAATATTCAGCACAAAATTGCACTAAGTTGAAAAGTGTTAATTGAGGAAAAGGTAATTTAAAGAGTATGCGCCATTTTGATTGCACTGTTCGATTCGGTAGAATCAGCTACATTAGCATCATACCTTAGGGATGCGAAATAATGCCATATTCAGATGGTAGTTCAAGAGCGACAATTTTCAGCACAAAATTGCACTAAGTTGAAATGTGTTAAAAGAGAACCAAGTTTATTTAAAGAGTTAGCGCCATCACAATTGCACTGTTCGACTCGGCAGCATCAAACACATTACCATCATACCTCAAGAATGCGAAACAGTGCTATTTTCACATGGAAGTTAAATCGCGGGAATTTTCAGCACAAAATTGCACTAAGTTGAAAAGGGTTAATTGAGGAAAAGGTAATTTAAAGAGTATGCGCCATTTTGATTGCACTTTTCGATTCGGCAGCATCAGCTACATTAGCATCATACCTCAGGGATGCGAAATAATGCCATATTCAGATGGAAGTTCAAGAGCGACAATTTTCAGCACAAAATTGCACTAAGTTGAAAAGTGTTAATAGAGAAAAAGACTATATAAAGAGTTAGCGCCAGCACGATTGCACCGTTCGACTCAGCAGCATCAAACACTTTAGCATGATACCTCGGGAATGGGAAACAGTGCTATTTACACATGGAAGTTAAAGGGCGACAATTTTCAGCACAAAATTGCACTAAGTTGAAAAGTGTTAAGAGAGAAAATGGTAATTTAAAGAGTATGCGCAATTTACATTGCACTGTTCGATTCGGCAGCATCAGGTACATTAGGATCATACCTCAGGGATGCGAAATAATGCTATATTCAGATGGGCGTTCAAGAGCGACAATTTTCTCTACAAATTTGCACTAAGTTGAAATGTGGCAATAGAGGACGAAGTTTATATAAAGAGTTAGCGCCATCGCGATTGCACTGTTCTACTCAGCAGCTTCAGCCAAATTGGGATCATACCTCAGGAATGAGAAACAGTGCCATTTTCACATAGAAGTTAAAGGGCGGCAATCTACTGCACAAAATTGCACTAAGTTGAAAAGTGTTAATAGAGGAAAAGGTAATTTAAAGAGTATGCGCCATTTTGATTGCACTGTTCGATTCGGCAGAATCAGCTACGTTAGTATCATACCTGAGGGATGCGAAATAATGCCATATTCAGATGGAAGTTCAAGAGCCACAATTTTCAGCACAAAATTGCATTAAGTTAAAATGTGTTAATAGAAAACGAAGTTTATATAAAGCGTTAGCGCCATCACGATTGCACAGTTCGACTCAGCAGCATCAGCTACATTAGGATCATACCTCAGGGATGCGAAATAATGCTATATTCAGATGGGAGTTCAAGAGCGGCAATTTTCTGCACAAATTTGCACAAAGTTGAAATGTGGTAATAGAGAACGAAGCGTATATAATGAGTTGGCGCCATCACGATTGCACTGTTCGACTCGGCAGCTTCAAACACATTGGCATCATACCTCGGGAATTGGAAACAGTGCCATTTTCACATAGAAGTTAAAGGGCGACAATTTTCAGCACAAAATTGCACTAAGTTGAAAAGTGTTAATAGAGAAAAAGATTATATAAAGAGTTAGCGCCAGCACGATTGCACTGTTCGACTCGGCAGCATAAAACACTATAGCATCATACCTCGGGAATGGGAAACAGTGCTATTTACACATAGAAGTTAAAGGGCGACAATTTTTAGCACAAAATTGCACTAAGTTGGAAAGTGTTACGAGAGAAAATGGTAATTTAAAGAGGATGCGCCATTTTGATTGCACTGTTCGATTCGGCAGCATCAGCCACATAAGGATCATACCTCAGGGATGCGAAATAATGCTATATTCAGATGGGCGTTCAAGAGCGACAATTTTCTCTACAAATTTGCACTAAGTTGAAATGTGGTAATAGAGGACGAAGTTTATATAGAGAGTTAGGCCATCACGATTGCACTGTTCGACTCGGCAGCATCACACATTAGCATCATACCTCGGGAATTGGAAACAGTGCTATTTTCACATATATGTTAAAGGGCGACAACTTTCAGCACAAAATTGCAATAACTTGAAAAGTGTTAATAGAGAACGAAGTTTATATAAAGAGTTAGCGCCATCGCGATTGCACTGTTCTACTCAGCAGCTTCAGCCAAATTGGTATCATACCTCAGGAATGAGAAACAGTGCCATTTTCACATGGAAGTTAAAGGGCGGCAATATTCAGCACAAAATTGCACTAAGTTGAAAAGTGTTAATTGAGGAAAAGGTAATTTAAAGAGTATGCGCCATTTTGATTGCACTGTTCGATTCGGCAGAATCAGCTACATTAGCATCATACCTTAGGGATGCGAAATAATGCCATATTCAGATGGTAGTTCAAGAGCGACAATTTTCAGCACAAAATTGCACTAAGTTGAAATGTGTTAAAAGAGAACCAAGTTTATTTAAAGAGTTAGCGCCATCACAATTGCACTGTTCGACTCGGCAGCATCAAACACATTACCATCATACCTCAAGAATGCGAAACAGTGCTATTTTCACATGGAAGTTAAATCGCGGGAATTTTCAGCACAAAATTGCACTAAGTTGAAAAGGGTTAATTGAGGAAAAGGTAATTTAAAGAGTATGCGCCATTTTGATTGCACTTTTCGATTCGGCAGCATCAGCTACATTAGCATCATACCTCAGGGATGCGAAATAATGCCATATTCAGATGGAAGTTCAAGAGCGACAATTTTCAGCACAAAATTGCACTAAGTTGAAATGTGTTAATAGAGAACGAAGTTTATATAAAGAGTTAGCGCCATCACGATTGCACTCTTCGACTCAGCAGCATCAGCCAAATTAGCATCATACCTTGGGAATGGGAAACAGTGCTATTTTCACATAGAAGTAATAGGGCGACAATTTTCAGCACAAAATTGCACTAAGTTGAAAAGTGTTAATGGAGAAAAAGATTATATAAAGAGATAGCGCCAGCACGATTGCACTGTTCGACTCAGCAACATCAAACACATTAGCATCATACCTCGGGAATGGGAAACAGTGCTTTTTACACATAGAATTAAAGGGCGACAATTTTTAGCACAAAATTGCACTAAGTTGAAAAGTGTTAAGAGAGAAAAAGGCAATTTAAAGAGTATGCTCCATTTTGATTGCTCTGTTCGATTCGGCAGCATCAGCTACATTAGGATCATACCTCAGGGATACGAAATAATGCTATATTCAGATGGGAGTTCAAGAGCGACAATTTTCTCTACAAGTTTGCACTAAGTTGAAATGTGGTAATAGAGGACGAAGTTTATATAGAGAGTTAGGGCCATAACGATTGTACTGATCGACTCGGCAGCATCAAACACATTAGCATCATACCTCGGGAATTGGAAACAGTGCTATTTTCACATAGAAGTTAAAGGGCGGCAATCTTCAGCACAAAATTGCACTAAGTTGAAAAGTGTTAATGGAGAAAAAGATTATATAAAGAGTTAGCGCCATCACGATTGCACTGTTAGACTCGGCAGCTTCAAACACATTAGCACCATACCTCGGGAATTGGAGACAGTGCTATTTTCACATATATGTTAAAGGGCGACAACTTTCATCACAAAATTGCAATAACTTGAAAAGTGTTAAGAGAGAAAAAGATTATATAAAGAGTTAGCGCCAGCACGATTGCACTGTTCGACTCGGCAGCATCAAACACTTTAGCATCATACCTCGGGAATGGGAAACAGTGCTATTAACACATAGAAGTTAAAGGGCGACAATTTTCAGCACAAAATTGCATTAAGTTGAAAAGTGTTAAGAGAGAAAATGGTAATTTAATGAGTATGCGCCATTTTGATTGCACTGTGCGATTCGGCAGAACCAGCTACGTTAGCATCATACATGAGGGATGCGAAACAGTGCTATTTTCACATATATGTTAAAGGGCGACAACTTTCAGCACAAAATTGCAATAACTTGAAAAGTGTTAAGAGAGAAAAAGATTATATAAAGAGTTAGCGCCAGCACGATTGCACTGTTCGACTCGGCAGCATCAAACACATTAGCATAATACCTCGGGAATGGGAAACAGTGCTATTTTCACAAAAAAGTTAAAGGGCGACAATTTTCAGCACAAAATTGCACTAAGTTGAAAAGTGTTAATTGAGAACGAAGCTTATATAATGAGTTGGCGCCATCACGATTGCACTGTTCGACTCGGCCGCATCAAACACATTGGCATCATACCTCGGGAATTGGAAACAGTGCTATTTTCACATAGAAGTTAAAGGGCGACAATTTTCAGCACAAAATTGCACTAAGTTGAAAAGTGTTAATAGAGAAAAAGATTATATAAAGAGTTAGCGCCAGCACGATTGCACTGTTCGACTCGGCAGCATCAAACACTTTAGCATCATACCTCGGGAATGGGAAACAGTGCTATTTACACATAGAAGTGAAAGGGCGACAATTTTCAGCACAAAATTGCACTAAGTTGAAAAGTGTTACGAGAGAAAATGGTAATTTCAAGAGGGTGCGCCATTTTGATTGCACTGTTCGATTCGGCAGCATCAGCCACATTAGGATCATACCTCAGGGATACGAAATAATGCTATATTCAGATGGGCGTTCAAGAGCGACAATTTTCTCTACAAATTTGCACTAAGTTGAAATGTGGTGATAGAGGACGAAGTTTATATAGAGAGTTAGGCCATCACGATTGCACTGTTCGACTCGGCAGCATCAAACACATTAGCATCATACCTCGGGAATTGGAAACAGTGCTATTTTCACATATATGTTAAAGGGCGACAACATTCAGCACAAAATTGCAATAACTTGAAAAGTGTTAAGAGAGAAAAAGATTATATAAAGAGTTAGCGCCAGCACGATTGCACTGTTCGACTCGGCAGCATCAAACACATTAGCATCATCCCTCGGGAATGGGAAACAGTGCTATTTTCACATAGAAGTTAAAGGGCGACAATTTTCAGCGCAAAATTGCACTAATTTGAAAAGTGTTAAGAGAGAAAAAGGTAATTTAAAGAGTGTGCGCCATTTTGACTGCACTGTTCGATTCGGCAGCATCAGGTACGTTAGGATCATACCTCAGGGATGCGAAATCTTGCTATATTCAGATGGGCGTTCAAGAGCGACAATTTTCTCTACAAATTTGCACTAAGTTGAAATGTGGTAATAGAGGACGAAGTTTATATAGAGAGTTAGGGCCATCACGATTGCACTGTTCTACTCAGCAGCATCAGCCAAATTAGTATCATACCTCAGGAATGAGAAACAGTGTTATTTTCACATGGAAGTTAAAGGGCGGCAATCTTCAGCACAAAATTGCACTAAATTGAAAAGTGTTAATAGGGAAAAAGATTATATAAAGAGTTAGCGCCAGCACGATTGCACTGTTCGACTCGGCAGCATCAAACACATTAGCATCATACCTCGGGAATGGGAAACAGTGGTATTTTCACATAGAAGTTAAAGGGCGACAATTTTCAGCACAAAATTGCACTAATTTGAAAAGTGTTAAGAGAGAAAAAGGTAATTCAAAGAGTGTGCGCCATTTTGATTGCACTGTTCGATTCGGCAGAATCAGCTACATTAGCATCATACCTTAGGGATGCGAAATAATGCCATATTCAGATGGGAGTTCAAGAGCGACAATTTTCAGCACAAAATTGCACTAAGTTGAAATGTGTTAATAGAGAACGAAGTTTATATAAAGAGTTAGCGCCATCACGATTGCACTGTTCGACTCAGCAGCATCAGCTAAATTAGCATCATACCTTGGGAATGGGAAACAGTGCTATATTCACATAGAAGTAAAAGGGCGACAATTTTCAGCACAAAATTGCACTAAGTTGAAAAGTGTTAAGAGAGAAAAAGGCAATTTAAAGAGTATGCTCCATTTTGATTGCACTGTTCGATTCGGCAGAATCAGCTACGTTAGTATCATACCTGAGGGATGCGAAATAATGCCATATTCAGATGGAAGTTCAAGAGCCACAATTTTCAGCACAAAATTGCACTAAGTTAAAATGTGTTAATAGAAAACGAAGTTTATATAAAGCGTTAGCGCCATCACGATTGCACAGTTCGACTCAGCAGCTTCAGCCAAATTGGGATCATATCTCAGGAATGAGAAACAGTGCCATTTTCACATGGAAGTTAAAGGGCGGCAATCTTCAGCACAAAATTGCACTAAGTTGAAAAGTGTTAATAGAGGAAAAGGTAATTTAAAGAGTATGCGCCATTTAGATTGCACTGTTCGATTCGGCAGAATCAGCTACATTAGCATCATACCTTAGGGATGCGAAATAATGCCATATTCAGATGGGAGTTCAAGAGCGACAATTTTCAGCACAAAATTGCACTAAGTTGAAATGTGTTAATAGAGAACGAAGTTTATATAAAGAGTTAGCGCCATCACGATTGCACTGTTCGACTCAGCAGCATCAGCTAAATTAGCATCATACCTTGGGAATGGGAAACAGTGCTATATTCACATAGAAGTAAAAGGGCGACAATTTTCAGCACAAAATTGCACTAAGTTGAAAAGTGTTAAGAGAGAAAAAGGCAATTTAAAGAGTATGCTCCATTTTGATTGCACTGTTCGATTCGGCAGAATCAGCTACGTTAGTATCATACCTGAGGGATGCGAAATAATGCCATATTCAGATGGAAGTTCAAGAGCCACAATTTTCAGCACAAAATTGCACTAAGTTAAAATGTGTTAATAGAAAACGAAGTTTATATAAAGCGTTAGCGCCATCACGATTGCACAGTTCGACTCAGCAGCTTCAGCCAAATTGGGATCATATCTCAGGAATGAGAAACAGTGCCATTTTCACATGGAAGTTAAAGGGCGGCAATCTTCAGCACAAAATTGCACTAAGTTGAAAAGTGTTAATTGAGGAAAAGGTAATTTAAAGAGTATGCGCCATTTTGATTGCACTGTTCGATTCGGCAGAATCAGCTACATTAGCATCATACCTTAGGGATGCGAAATAATGCCATATTCAGATGGTAGTTCAAGAGCGACAATTTTCAGCACAAAATTGCACTAAGTTGAAATGTGTTAATGGAGAACGAAGTCTATATAAAGAGTTTGCGCCATTACGATTGCACTCTTCGACTCAGCAGCATCAGCCAAATTAGCATCATACCTTGGGAATGGGAAACAGTGCTATTTTCAAATAGAAGTAATAGGGCGACAATTTTCAGCACCAAATTGCACTAAGTTGAAAAGTGTTAATGGAGAAAAAGATTATATAAAGAGTTAGCGCCAGCACGATTGCACTGTTCAACTCAGCAACATCAAACACATTAGCATCATACCTCGGGAATGGGAAACAGTGCTATTTACACATAGAATTAAAGGGCGACAATTATTAGCACAAAATTGCACTAAGTTGAAAAGTGTTAAGAGAGAAAAAGGCAATTTAAAGAGTATGCTCCATTTTGATTGCTCTATTCGATTCGGCAGCATCAGCTACATTAGGATCATACCTCAGGGATGCGAAATAATGCTATATTCAGATTGGAGTTCAAGAGCGACAATTTTCTCTACAAGTTTGCACTAAGTTGAAATGTGGTAATAGAGGACGAAGTTTATATAGAGAGTTAGGGCCATAACGATTGTACTGATCCACTCGGCAGCATCAAACACATTAGCATCATACCTCGGGAATTGGAAACAGTGCTATTTTCACATAGAAGTTAAAGGGCGGCAATCTTCAGCACAAAATTGCACTAAGTTGAAAAGTGTTAATGGAGAAAAAGATTATATAAAGAGTTAGCGCCATCACGATTGCACTGTTAGAATCGGCAGCTTCAAACACATTAGCATCATACCTCGGGAATTGGAAACAGTGCTATTTTGACAAAAAGTTAAAGGGCGACAATTTTCAGCACAAAATTGCACTAAGTTGAAAAGTGTTAATTGAGAACGAAGCTTATATAATGAGTTGGCGCCATCACGATTGCACTGTTCGACTCGGCAGCATCAAACACATTGGCATCATACCTCGGAAATTGGAAACAGTGCTATTTTCACATAGAAGTTAAAGGGCGACAATTTTCAGCACAAAATTGCACTAAGTTGAAAAGTGTTAATAGAGAAAAAGATTATATAAAGAGTTAGCGCCAGCACGATTGCACTGTTCGACTCGGCAGCATCAAACACTTTAGCATCATACCTCGGGAATGGGAAACAGTGCTATTTACACATAGAAGTTAAAGGGCGACAATTTTCAGCACAAAATTGCACTAAGTTGAAAAGTGTTACGAGAGAAAATGGTAATTTCAAGAGTATGCGCCATTTTGATTGCACTGTTCGATTCGGCAGCATCAGCCACATTAGGATCATACCTCAGGGATGCGAAATAATGCTATATTCACATGGGCGTTCAAGAGCGACAATTTTCTCTACAAATTTGCACTAAGTTGAAATGTGGTAATAGAGGACGAAGTTTATATAGAGAGTTAGGCCATCACGATTGCACTGTTCGACTCTGCAGCATCAAACACATTAGCATCATACCTCGGGAATTGGAAACAGTGCTATTTTCACATATATGTTAAAGGGCGACAATTTTCAGCACAAAATTGCACTAAGTTGAAATGTGGTAATAGAGGACGAAGTTTATATAAAGAGTTAGCGCCATCGCGATTGCACTGTTCGACTCAGCAGCATCAGCCAAATTAGCATCATACCTTGGGAATGGGAAACAGTGCTATTTTCACAAAGAAGTAAAAGGGCGACAATTTTCAGCACAAAATTGCACTAAGTTGAAAAGTGTTAAGAGAGAAAAAGGCAATTTAAAGAGTATGCTCCATTTTGATTGCACTGTTCGATTCGGCAGAATCAGCTACGTTAGTATCATACCTGAGGGATGCGAAATAATGCCATATTCAGATGGAAGTTCAAGAGCCACAATTTTCAGCACAAAATTGCACTAAGTTAAAAAGTGTTAATTGAGAACGAAGCTTATATAATGAGTTGGCGCCATCACGATTGCACTGTTCGACTCGGCAGCATCAAACACATTGGCATCATACCTCGGGAATGGGAGACAGTGCTATTTTCACATAGAAGTTAAAGGGCGACAATTTACAGCGCAAAATTGCACTAATTTGAAAAGTGTTAAGAGAGAAAAAGGTAATTTAAAGAGTGTGCGCCATTTTGATTGCACTGTTCGATTCGGCAGCATCAGCTACATTAACATCATACCTGAGGGACGCGAAGTAATGCCGTATTCAGATGGAAGTTCAAGAGCGACAATTTTCAGCACAAAATTGCACTATGTTGAAATGTGTTAATAGAGAACGAAGCTTATATAAAGAGTTGGCGCCATCACGATTGCACTGTTCGACTCGGCAGCATCAAACACATTAGCATCATACCTCGGGAATTGGAAACAGTGCTATGTTCACATACAAGTTAAAGGGCGACAATTTTCTGCACAAAATTGCACTAAGTTGAAAAGTGTTAATAGAGAAAAAGATTATATAAAGAGTTAGCGCCAGCACGATTGCACCGTTCGACTCAGCAGCATCAAACACTTTCGCATGATACCTCGGGAATGGGAAACAGTGCTATTTACACATGGAAGTTAAAGGGCGACAATTTTCAGCACAAAATTGCACTAAGTTGAAAAGTGTTAAGAGAGAAAATGGTAATTTAAAGAGTATGCGCAATTTACATTGCACTGTTCGATTCGGCAGCATCAGGTACATTAGGATCATACCTCAGGGATGCGAAATAATGCTATATTCAGATAGGCGTTCAAGAGCGACAATTTTCTCTACAAATTTGCACTAAGTTGAAATGTGGCAATAGAGGACGAAGTTTATATAAAGAGTTAGCGCCATCGCGATTGCACTGTTCTACTCAGCAGCTTCAGCCAAATTGGGATCATACCTCAGGAATGAGAAACAGTGCCATTTTCACATAGAAGTTAAAGGGCGGCAATCTACTGCACAAAATTGCACTAAGTTGAAAAGTGTTAATAGAGGAAAAGGTAATTTAAAGAGTATGCGCCATTTTGATTGCACTGTTCGATTCGGCAGAATCAGCTACGTTAGTATCATACCTGAGGGATGCGAAATAATGCCATATTCAGATGGAAGTTCAAGAGCCACAATTTTCAGCACAAAATTGCATTAAGTTAAAATGTGTTAATAGAAAACGAAGTTTATATAAAGCGTTAGCGCCATCACGATTGCACAGTTCGACTCAGCAGCATCAGCTACATTAGGATCATACCTCAGGGATGCGAAATAATGCTATATTCAGATGGGAGTTCAAGAGCGGCAATTTTCTGCACAAATTTGCACAAAGTTGAAATGTGGTAATAGAGAACGAAGCGTATATAATGAGTTGGCGCCATCACGATTGCACTGTTCGACTCGGCAGCTTCAAACACATTGGCATCATACCTCGGGAATTGGAAACAGTGCCATTTTCACATAGAAGTTAAAGGGCGACAATTTTCAGCACAAAATTGCACTAAGTTGAAAAGTGTTAATAGAGAAAAAGATTATATAAAGAGTTAGCGCCAGCACGATTGCACTGTTCGACTCGGCAGCATAAAACACTATAGCATCATACCTCGGGAATGGGAAACAGTGCTATTTACACATAGAAGTTAAAGGGCGACAATTTTTAGCACAAAATTGCACTAAGTTGGAAAGTGTTACGAGAGAAAATGGTAATTTAAAGAGGATGCGCCATTTTGATTGCACTGTTCGATTCGGCAGCATCAGCCACATAAGGATCATACCTCAGGGATGCGAAATAATGCTATATTCAGATGGGCGTTCAAGAGCGACAATTTTCTCTACAAATTTGCACTAAGTTGAAATGTGGTAATAGAGGACGAAGTTTATATAGAGAGTTAGGCCATCACGATTGCACTGTTCGACTCGGCAGCATCACACATTAGCATCATACCTCGGGAATTGGAAACAGTGCTATTTTCACATATATGTTAAAGGGCGACAACTTTCAGCACAAAATTGCAATAACTTGAAAAGTGTTAATAGAGAACGAAGTTTATATAAAGAGTTAGCGCCATCGCGATTGCACTGTTCTACTCAGCAGCTTCAGCCAAATTGGTATCATACCTCAGGAATGAGAAACAGTGCCATTTTCACATGGAAGTTAAAGGGCGGCAATATTCAGCACAAAATTGCACTAAGTTGAAAAGTGTTAATTGAGGAAAAGGTAATTTAAAGAGTATGCGCCATTTTGATTGCACTGTTCGATTCGGCAGAATCAGCTACATTAGCATCATACCTTAGGGATGCGAAATAATGCCATATTCAGATGGTAGTTCAAGAGCGACAATTTTCAGCACAAAATTGCACTAAGTTGAAATGTGTTAAAAGAGAACCAAGTTTATTTAAAGAGTTAGCGCCATCACAATTGCACTGTTCGACTCGGCAGCATCAAACACATTACCATCATACCTCAAGAATGCGAAACAGTGCTATTTTCACATGGAAGTTAAATCGCGGGAATTTTCAGCACAAAATTGCACTAAGTTGAAAAGGGTTAATTGAGGAAAAGGTAATTTAAAGAGTATGCGCCATTTTGATTGCACTTTTCGATTCGGCAGCATCAGCTACATTAGCATCATACCTCAGGGATGCGAAATAATGCCATATTCAGATGGAAGTTCAAGAGCGACAATTTTCAGCACAAAATTGCACTAAGTTGAAATGTGTTAATAGAGAACGAAGTTTATATAAAGAGTTAGCGCCATCACGATTGCACTCTTCGACTCAGCAGCATCAGCCAAATTAGCATCATACCTTGGGAATGGGAAACAGTGCTATTTTCACATAGAAGTAATAGGGCGACAATTTTCAGCACAAAATTGCACTAAGTTGAAAAGTGTTAATGGAGAAAAAGATTATATAAAGAGATAGCGCCAGCACGATTGCACTGTTCGACTCAGCAACATCAAACACATTAGCATCATACCTCGGGAATGGGAAACAGTGCTTTTTACACATAGAATTAAAGGGCGACAATTTTTAGCACAAAATTGCACTAAGTTGAAAAGTGTTAAGAGAGAAAAAGGCAATTTAAAGAGTATGCTCCATTTTGATTGCTCTGTTCGATTCGGCAGCATCAGCTACATTAGGATCATACCTCAGGGATGCGAAATAATGCTATATTCAGATGGGAGTTCAAGAGCGACAATTTTCTCTACAAGTTTGCACTAAGTTGAAATGTGGTAATAGAGGACGAAGTTTATATAGAGAGTTAGGGCCATAACGATTGTACTGATCGACTCGGCAGCATCAAACACATTAGCATCATACCTCGGGAATTGGAAACAGTGCTATTTTCACATAGAAGTTAAAGGGCGGCAATCTTCAGCACAAAATTGCACTAAGTTGAAAAGTGTTAATGGAGAAAAAGATTATATAAAGAGTTAGCGCCATCACGATTGCACTGTTAGACTCGGCAGCTTCAAACACATTAGCACCATACCTCGGGAATTGGAAACAGTGCTATTTTCACATATATGTTAAAGGGCGACAACTTTCATCACAAAATTGCAATAACTTGAAAAGTGTTAAGAGAGAAAAATATTATATAAAGAGTTAGCGCCAGCACGATTGCACTGTTCGACTCGGCAGCATCAAACACTTTAGCATCATACCTCGGGAATGGGAAACAGTGCTATTAACACATAGAAGTTAAAGGGCGACAATTTTCAGCACAAAATTGCATTAAGTTGAAAAGTGTTAAGAGAGAAAATGGTAATTTAATGAGTATGCGCCATTTTGATTGCACTGTGCGATTCGGCAGAACCAGCTACGTTAGCATCATACATGAGGGATGCGAAACAGTGCTATTTTCACATATATGTTAAAGGGCGACAACTTTCAGCACAAAATTGCAATAACTTGAAAAGTGTTAAGAGAGAAAAAGATTATATAAAGAGTTAGCGCCAGCACGATTGCACTGTTCGACTCGGCAGCATCAAACACATTAGCATAATACCTCGGGAATGGGAAACAGTGCTATTTTCACAAAAAAGTTAAAGGGCGACAATTTTCAGCACAAAATTGCACTAAGTTGAAAAGTGTTAATTGAGAACGAAGCTTATATAATGAGTTGGCGCCATCACGATTGCACTGTTCGACTCGGCCGCATCAAACACATTGGCATCATACCTCGGGAATTGGAAACAGTGCTATTTTCACATAGAAGTTAAAGGGCTACAATTTTCAGCACAAAATTGCACTAAGTTGAAAAGTGTTAATAGAGAAAAAGATTATATAAAGAGTTAGCGCCAGCACGATTGCACTGTTCGACTCGGCAGCATCAAACACTTTAGCATCATACCTCGGGAATGGGAAACAGTGCTATTTACACATAGAAGTTAAAGGGCGACAATTTTCAGCACAAAATTGCACTAAGTTGAAAAGTGTTACGAGAGAAAATGGTAATTTCAAGAGGGTGCGCCATTTTGATTGCACTGTTCGATTCGGCAGCATCAGCCACATTAGGATCATACCTCAGGGATACGAAATAATGCTATATTCAGATGGGCGTTCAAGAGCGACAATTTTCTCTACAAATTTGCACTAAGTTGAAATGTGGTGATAGAGGACGAAGTTTATATAGAGAGTTAGGCCATCACGATTGCACTGTTCGACTCGGCAGCATCAAACACATTAGCATCATACCTCGGGAATTGGAAACAGTGCTATTTTCACATATATGTTAAAGGGCGACAACATTCAGCACAAAATTGCAATAACTTGAAAAGTGTTAAGAGAGAAAAAGATTATATAAAGAGTTAGCGCCAGCACGATTGCACTGTTCGACTCGGCAGCATCAAACACATTAGCATCATCCCTCGGGAATGGGAAACAGTGCTATTTTCACATAGAAGTTAAAGGGCGACAATTTTCAGCGCAAAATTGCACTAATTTGAAAAGTGTTAAGAGAGAAAAAGGTAATTTAAAGAGTGTGCGCCATTTTGACTGCACTGTTCGATTCGGCAGCCTCAGGTACATTAGGATCATACCTCAGGGATGCGAAATCTTGCTATATTCAGATGGGCGTTCAAGAGCGACAATTTTCTCTACAAATTTGCACTAAGTTGAAATGTGGTAATAGAGGACGAAGTTTATATAGAGAGTTAGGGCCATCACGATTGCACTGTTCTACTCAGCAGCATCAGCCAAATTAGTATCATACCTCAGGAATGAGAAACAGTGTTATTTTCACATGGAAGTTAAAGGGCGGCAATCTTCAGCACAAAATTGCACTAAATTGAAAAGTGTTAATAGGGAAAAAGATTATATAAAGAGTTAGCGCCAGCACGATTGCACTGTTCGACTCGGCAGCATCAAACACATTAGCATCATACCTCGGGAATGGGAAACAGTGGTATTTTCACATAGAAGTTAAAGGGCGACAATTTTCAGCACAAAATTGCACTAATTTGAAAAGTGTTAAGAGAGAAAAAGGTAATTCAAAGAGTGTGCGCCATTTTGATTGCACTGTTCGATTCGGCAGCATCAGCTGCACTACGATCATACCTCAGGGAAGCGAAATAATGCTATATTCAGATGGGCGTTCAAGAGCGACAATTTTCTCTACAAATTTGCACTAAGTTGAAATGTGGCAATAGAGGACGAAGTTTATATAAAGAGTTAGCGCCATCACGATTGCACTGTTCGACTCAGCAGCATCAGCTAAATTAGCATCATACCTTGGGAATGGGAAACAGTGCTATTTTCACATAGAAGTAAAAGGGCGACAATTTTCAGCACAAAATTGCACTAAGTTGAAAAGTGTTAAGAGAGAAAAAGGCAATTTAAAGAGTATGCTCCATTTTGATTGCACTGTTCGATTCGGCAGAATCAGCTACGTTAGTATCATACCTTAGGGATGCGAAATAATGCCATATTCAGATGGAAGTTCAAGAGCCACAATTTTCAGCACAAAATTGCACTAAGTTAAAATGTGTTAATAGAAAACGAAGTTTATATAAAGCGTTAGCGCCATCACGATTGCACAGTTCGACTCAGCAGCTTCAGCCAAATTGGGATCATATCTCAGGAATGAGAAACAGTGCCATTTTCACATGGAAGTTAAAGGGCGGCAATCTTCAGCACAAAATTGCACTAAGTTGAAAAGTGTTAATTGAGGAAAAGGTAATTTAAAGAGTATGCGCCATTTTGATTGCACTGTTCGATTCGGCAGAATCAGCTACATTAGCATCATACCTTAGGGATGAGAAATAATGCCATATTCAGATGGTAGTTCAAGAGCGACAATTTTCAGCACAAAATTGCACTAAGTTGAAATGTGTTAATGGAGAACGAAGTCTATATAAAGAGTTTGCGCCATTACGATTGCACTCTTCGACTCAGCAGCATCAGCCAAATTAGCATCATACCTTGGGAATGGGAAACAGTGCTATTTTCAAATAGAAGTAATAGGGCGACAATTTTCAGCACCAAATTGCACTAAGTTGAAAAGTGTTAATGGAGAAAAAGATTATATAAAGAGTTAGCGCCAGCACGATTGCACTGTTCAACTCAGCAACATCAAACACATTAGCATCATACCTCGGGAATGGGAAACAGTGCTATTTACACATAGAATTAAAGGGCGGCAATTATTAGCACAAAATTGCACTAAGTTGAAAAGTGTTAAGAGAGAAAAAGGCAATTTAAAGAGTATGCTCCATTTTGATTGCTCTATTCGATTCGGCAGCATCAGCTACATTAGGATCATACCTCAGGGATGCGAAATAATGCTATATTCAGATGGGAGTTCAAGAGCGACAATTTTCTCTACAAGTTTGCACTAAGTTGAAATGTGGTAATAGAGGACGAAGTTTATATAGAGAGTTAGGGCCATAACGATTGTACTGATCCACTCGGCAGCATCAAACACATTAGCATCATACCTCGGGAATTGGAAACAGTGCTATTTTCACATAGAAGTTAAAGGGCGGCAATCTTCAGCACAAAATTGCACTAAGTTGAAAAGTGTTAATGGAGAAAAAGATTATATAAAGAGTTAGCGCCATCACGATTGCACTGTTAGAATCGGCAGCTTCAAAAACATTAGCATCATACCTCGGGAATTGGAAACAGTGCTATTTTCACAAAAAGTTAAAGGGCGACAATTTTCAGCACAAAATTGCACTAAGTTGAAAAGTGTTAATTGAGAACGAAGCTTATATAATGAGTTGGCGCCATCACGATTGCACTGTTCGACTCGGCAGCATCAAACACATTGGCATCATACCTCGGAAATTGGAAACAGTGCTATTTTCACATAGAAGTTAAAGGGCGACAATTTTCAGCACAAAATTGCACTAAGTTGAAAAGTGTTAATAGAGAAAAAGATTATATAAAGAGTTAGCGCCAGCACGATTGCACTGTTCGACTCGGCAGCATCAAACACTTTAGCATCATACCTCGGGAATGGGAAACAGTGCTATTTACACATAGAAGTTAAAGGGCGACAATTTTCAGCACAAAATTGCACTAAGTTGAAAAGTGTTACGAGAGAAAATGGTAATTTCAAGAGTATGCGCCATTTTGATTGCACCGTTCGATTCGGCAGCATCAGCCACATTAGGATCATACCTCAGGGATGCGAAATAATGCTATATTCACATGGGCGTTCAAGAGCGACAATTTTCTCTACAAATTTGCACTAAGTTGAAATGTGGTAATAGAGGACGAAGTTTATATAGAGAGTTAGGCCATCACGATTGCACTGTTCGACTCTGCAGCATCAAACACATTAGCATCATACCTCGGGAATTGGAAAAAGTGCTATTTTCACATATATGTTAAAGGGCGACAACTTTCAGCACAAAATTGCAATAACTTGAAAAGTGTTAAGAGAGAAAAAGATTATATAAAGAGTTAGCGCCAGCACGATTGCACTGTCCGACTCGGCAGCATCAAACACATTAGCATCATACCTCGGGAATGGGAAACAGTGCTATTTTCACAAAAAAGTTAAAGGGCGACAATTTTCAGCACAAAATTGCACTAAGTTGAAAAGTGTTAATTGAGAACGAAGTTTATATAAAGAGTTAGCGCCATCGCGATTGCACTGTTCTACTCAGCAGCTTCAGCCAAATTGGTATCATACCTCAGGAATGAGAAACAGTGCCATTTTCACATGGAAGTTAAAGGGCGGCAATCTTCAGCACAAAATTGCACTAAGTTGAAAAGTGTTAATTGAGGAAAAGGTAATTTAAAGAGTATGCGCCATTTTGATTGCACTGTTCGATTCGGCAGAATCAGCTACATTAGCATCATACCTTAGGGATGCGAAATAATGCCATATTCAGATGGTAGTTCAAGAGCGACAATTTTCAGCACAAAATTGCACTAAGTTGAAATGTGTTAAAAGAGAACCAAGTTTATTTAAAGAGTTAGCGCCATCACAATTGCACTGTTCGACTCGGCAGCATCAAACACATTACCATCATACCTCAAGAATGCGAAACAGTGCTATTTTCACATGGAAGTTAAATCGCGGGAATTTTCAGCACAAAATTGCACTAAGTTGAAAAGGGTTAATTGAGGAAAAGGTAATTTAAAGAGTATGCGCCATTTTGATTGCACTTTTCGATTCGGCAGCATCAGCTACATTAGCATCATTCCTCAGGGATGCGAAATAATGCCATATTCAGATGGAAGTTCAAGAGCGACAATTTTCAGCACAAAATTGCACTAAGTTGAAATGTGTTAATAGAGAACGAAGTTTATATAAAGAGTTGGCGCCATCACGATTGCACTCTTCGACTCAGCAGCATCAGCCAAATTAGCATCATACCTTGGGAATGGGAAACAGTGCTATTTTCACATAGAAGTAATCGGGCGACAATTTTCAGCACAAAATTGCACTAAGTTGAAAAGTGTTAATGGAGAAAAAGATTATATAATGAGTTAGCGCCAGCACGATTGCACTGTTCGACTCATCAACATCAAACACATTAGCATCATACCTCGGGAATGGGAAACAGTGCTATTTACACATAGAATTAAAGGGCGACAATTTTTAGCACAAAATTGCACTAAGTTGAAAAGTGTTAATAGAGAAAAAGGCAATTTAAAGAGTATGCTCCATTTTGATTGCTCTGTTCGATTCGGCAGCATCAGCTACATTAGGATCATACCTCAGGGATGCGAAATAATGCTATATTCAGATGGGAGTTCAAGAGCGACAATTTTCTCTACAAGTTTGCACTAAGTTGAAATGTGGTAATAGAGGACGAAGTTTATATAGAGAGTTAGGGCCATAACGATTGTACTGATCGACTCGGCAGCATCAAACACATTAGCATCATACCTCGGGAATTGGAAACAGTGCTATTTTCACATAGAAGTTAAAGGGCGGCAATCTTCAGCACAAAATTGCACTAAGTTGAAAAGTGTTAATGGAGAAAAAGATTATATAAAGAGTTAGCGCCATCACGATTGCACTGTAAGACTCGGCAGCTTCAAACACATTAGCATCATACCTCGGGAATTGGAAACAGTGCTATTTTCACATATATGTTAAAGGGCGACAACTTTCAGCACAAAATTGCAATAACTTGAAAAGTGTTAATAGAGAAAAAGATTATATAAAGAGTTAGCGCCAGCACGATTGCACTGTTCGACTCGGCAGCATCTAACACATTAGCATCATACCTCGGGAATGGGAAACAGTGCTATTTTCACAAAAAAGTTAAAGGGCGACAATTTTCAGCACAAAATTGCACTAAGTTGAAAAGTGTTAATTGAGAACGAAGCTTATATTATGAGTTGGCGCCATCACGATTGCACTGTTCGACTCGGCAGCATCAAACACATTGGCATCATACCTCGGGAATTGGAAACAGTGCTATTTTCACATAGAAGTTAAAGGGCGACAATTTTCAGCACAAAATTGCACTAAGTTGAAATGTGTTAATGGAGAACGAAGTCTATATAAAGAGTTAGCGCCATCACGATTGCACTCTTCGACTCAGCAGCATCAGCCAAATTAGCATCATACCTTGGGAATGGGAAACAGTGCTATTTTCACATAGAAGTAATAGGGCGACAATTTTCAGCACCAAATTGCACTAAGTTGAAAAGTGTTAATGGAGAAAAAGATTATATAAAGAGTTAGCGCCAGCACGATTGCACTGTTCAACTCAGCAACATCAAACACATTAGCATCATACCTCGGGAATGGGAAACAGTGCTATTTACACATAGAATTAAAGGGCGACAATTTTTAGCACAAAATTGCACTAAGTTGAAAAGTGTTAAGAGAGAAAAAGGCAATTTAAAGAGTATGCTCCATTTTGATTGCTCTGTTCGATTCGGCAGCATCAGCTACATTAGGATCATACCTCAGGGATGCGAAATAATGCTATATTCAGATGGGAGTTCAAGAGCGACAATTTTCTCTACAAGTTTGCACTAAGTTGAAATGTGGTAATAGAGGACGAAGTTTATATAGAGAGTTAGGGCCATAACGATTGTACTGATCCACTCGGCAGCATCAAACACATTAGCATCATACCTCGGGAATTGGAAACAGTGCTATTTTCACATAGAAGTTAAAGGGCGGCAATCTTCAGCACAAAATTGCACTAAGTTGAAAAGTGTTAATGGAGAAAAAGATTATATAAAGAGTTAGCGCCATCACGATTGCACTGTTAGACTCGGCAGCTTCAAACACATTAGCATCATACCTCGGGAATTGGAAACAGTGCTATTTTCACATATGTGTTAAAGGGCGACAACTTTCAGCACAAAATTGCAATAACTTGAAAAGTGTTAAGAGAGAAAAAGATTATATAAAGAGTTAGCGCTAGCACGATTGCACTGTTCGACTCGGCAGCATCAAACACATTAGCATCATACCTCCGGAATGGGAAACAGTGCTATTTTCACAAAAAAGTTAAAGGGCGACAATTTTCAGCACAAAATTGCACTAAGTTGAAAAGTGTTAATTGAGAACGAAGCTTATATAATGAGTTGGCGCCATCACGATTGCACTGTTCGACTCGGCAGCATCAAACACATTAGCATCATACCTCGGGAATGGGAAACAGTGCTATTTTCACATGGAAGTTAAATCGCGGGAATTTTCAGCACAAAAGTGCACTAAGTTGAAAAGCGTTAATTGAGGAAAAGGTAATTTAAAGAGTATGCGCCATTTTGATTGCACTTTTCGATTCGGCAGCATCAGCTACATTAGCATCATTCCTCAGGGATGCGAAATAATGCCATATTCAGATGGAAGTTCAAGAGCGACAATTTTCAGCACAAAATTGCACTAAGTTGAAAAGTGTTAATGGAGAAAAAGATTATATAAAGAGTTAGCGCCAGCACGATTGCACTGTTCGACTCAGCAACATCAAACACATTAGCATCATACCTCGGGAATGGGAAACAGTGCTATTTACACATAGAATTAAAGGGCGACAATTTTTAGCACAAAATTGCACTAAGTTGAAAAGTGTTAATGGAGAAAAAGATTATATAAAGAGTTAGCGCCATCACGATTGCACTGTAAGACTCGGCAGCTTCAAACACATTAGCATCATACCTCGGGAATTGGAAACAGTGCTATTTTCACATATATGTTAAAGGGCGACAACTTTCAGCACAAAATTGCAATAACTTGAAAAGTGTTAAGAGAGAAAAAGATTATATAAAGAGTTAGCGCCAGCACGATTGCACTGTTCTACTCGGCAGCATCAAACACTTTAGCATCATACCTCGGGAATGGGAAACAGTGCTATTTACACATAGAAGTTAAAGGGCGACAATTTTCAGCACAAAATTGCACTAAGTTGAAAAGTGTTACGAGAGAAAATGGTAATTTCAAGAGGGTGCGCCATTTTGATTGCACTGTTCGATTCGGCAGCATCAGCCACATTAGGATCATACCTCAGGGATGCGAAATAATGCTATATTCAGATGGGCGTTCAAGAGCGACAATTTTCTCTACAAATTTGCACTAAGTTGAAATGTGGTAATAGAGGACGAAGTTTATATAGAGAGTTAGGCCATCACGATTGCACTGTTCGACTCGGCAGCATCAAACACATTAGCATCATACCTCGGGAATTGGAAACAGTGCTATTTTCACATATATGTTAAAGGGCGACAACTTTCAGCACAAAATTGCAATAACTTGAAAAGTGTTAAGAGAGAAAAAGATTATATAAAGAGTTAGCGCCAGCACGATTGCACTGTTCGACTCGGCAGCATCAAACACATTAGCATCATACCTCGGGAATGGGAAACAGTGCTATTTTCACAAAAAAGTTAAAGGGCGACAATTTTCAGCACAAAATTGCACTAAGTTGAAAAGTGTTAATTGAGAACGAAGCTTATATAATGAGTTGGCGCCATCACGATTGCACTGTTCGACTCGGCGGCATCAAACACATTGGCATCATACCTCAGGAATGAGAAACAGTGCCATTTTCACATGAAAGTTAAAGGGCGGCAAAATTCAGCACAAAATTGCACTAAGTTGAAAAGTGTTAATAGAGGAAAAGGTAATTTAAAGAGTTTGCGCCATTTTGATTGCACTGTTCGATTCGGCAGAATCAGCTACATTAGCATCATACCTTAGGTATGCGAAATAATGTCAAATTCAGATGGGAGTTCAAGAGCGACAATTTTCTCTACAAATTTGCACTAGGTTGAAATGTGGTAATAGAGGACGAAGTTTGTATAGAGAGTTAGGCCATCACAATTGCACTGTTCGACTCGGCAGCATCACACATTAGCATCATACCTCGGGAATTGGAAACAGTGCTATTTTCACATATTTGTTAAAGGGCGACAACTTTCAGCACAAAATTGCAATAACTTGAAAAGTGTTAATAGAGAACGAAGCTTATATAAAGAGTTAGCGCCATCGCGATTGCACTGTTCTACTCAGCAGCTTCAGCCAAATTGGTATCATACCTCAGGAATGAGAAACAGTGCCATTTTCACATGGAAGTTAAAGGGCGGCAATCTTCAGCACAAAATTGCACTTAGTAGAAAAGTGTTAATTGAGGAAAAGGTAATTTAAAGAGTATGCGCCATTTTAATTGCACTGTTCGATTCGGCAGAATCAGCTACATTAGCATCATACCTTAGGGATGCGAAATAATGCCATTTTCAGATGGTAGTTCAAGAGCGACAATTTTCAGCACAAAATTGCACTAAGTTGAAATGTGGTAATAGAGGACGAAGTTTATATGGAGAGTTAGGCCATCACGATTGCACTGTTCGACTCGGCAGCATCAAACACATTAGCATCATACCTCGGGAATGGGAAACAGTGCTATTTTCACAAAAAAGTTAAAGGGCGACAATTTTCAGCACAAAATTGCACTAAGTTGAAAAGTGTTAATTGAGAACGAAGCTTATATAATGAGTTGGCGCCATCACGATTGCACTGTTCGACTCGGCAGCATCAAACACATTGGCATCATACCTCGGGAATTGGAAACAGTGCTATTTTCACATAGAAGTTAAAGGGCGACAATTTTCAGCACAAAATTGCACTAAGTTGAAAAGTGTTAATAGAGAAAAAGATTAAATAAAGAGTTAGCGCCAGCACGATTGCACTGTTCGACTCGGCAGCATCAAACACTTTAGCATCACCTCGGGAATGGGAAACAGTGCTATTTACACATAGAAGTTAAAGGGCGACAATTTTCAGCACAAAATTCCACTAAGTTGAAAAGTGTTACGAGAGAAAATGGTAATTTCAAGAGTATGCGCCATTTTGATTGCACTGTTCGATTCGGCAGCATCAGCCACATTAGGATCATACCACAGGGATGCGAAATAATGCTATATTCACATGGGCGTTCAAGAGCGACAATTTTCTCTACAAATTTGCACTAAGTTGAAATGTGGTAATAGAGGACGAAGTTTATATAGAGAGTTAGGCCATCACGATTGCACTGTTCGACTCGGCAGCATCAAACACATTAGCGACATACCTCGGGAATTGGAAACAGTGCTATTTTCACATATATGTTAAAGGGCGACAACTTTCGGCACAAAATTGCAATAACTTGAAATGTGTTAATGGAGAAAAAGATTATATAAAGAGTTAGCGCCAGCACGATTGCACTGTCCGACTCGGCAGCATCAAACACATTAGCATCATACCTCGGGAATGGGAAACAGTGCTATTTACACATAGAATTAAAGGGCGACAATTTTTAGCACAAAATTGCACTAAGTTGAAAAGTGTTAATGGAGAAAAAGATTATATAAAGAGTTAGCGCCATCACGATTGCACTGTAAGACTCGGCAGCTTCAAACACATTAGCATCATACCTCGGGAATTGGAAACAGTGCTATTTTCACATATATGTTAAAGGGCGACAACTTTCAGCACAAAATTGCAATAACTTGAAAAGTGTTAAGAGAGAAAAAGATTATATAAAGAGTTAGCGCCAGCACGATTGCACTGTTCCACTCGGCAGCATCAAACACTTTAGCATCATACCTCGGGAATGTGGAAACAGTGCTATTTACACATAGAAGTTAAAGGGCGACAATTTTCAGCACAAAATTGCACTAAGTTGAAAAGTGTTACGAGAGAAAATGGTAATTTCAAGAGGGTGCGCCATTTTGATTGCACTGTTCGATTCGGCAGCATCAGCCACATTAGGATCATACCTCAGGGATGCGAAATAATGCTATATTCAGATGGGCGTTCAAGAGCGACAATTTTCTCTACAAATTTGCACTAAGTTGAAATGTGGTAATAGAGGACGAAGTTTATATAGAGAGTTAGGCCATCACGATTGCACTGTTCGACTCGGCAGCATCAAACACATTAGCATCATACCTCGGGAATTGGAAACAGTGCTATTTTCACATATATGTTAAAGGGCGACAACTTTCAGCACAAAATTGCAATAACTTGAAAAGTGTTAAGAGAGAAAAAGATTATATAAAGAGTTAGCGCCAGCACGATTGCACTGTTCGACTCGGCAGCATCAAACACATTAGCATCATACCTCGGGAATGAGAAACAGTGCCATTTTCACATGAAAGTTAAAGGGCGGCAAAATTCAGCACAAAATTGCACTAAGTTGAAAAGTGTTAATAGAGGAAAAGGTAATTTAAAGAGTTTGCGCCATTTTGATTGCACTGTTCGATTCGGCAGAATCAGCTACATTAGCATCATACCTTAGGTATGCGAAATAATGTCAAATTCAGATGGGAGTTCAAGAGCGATAATTTTCTCTACAAATTTGCACTAGGTTGAAATGTGGTAATAGAGGACGAAGTTTGTATAGAGAGTTAGGCCATCACAATTGCACTGTTCGACTCGGCAGCATCACACATTAGCATCATACCTCGGGAATTGGAAACAGTGCTATTTTCACATATTTGTTAAAGGGCGACAACTTTCAGCACAAAATTGCAATAACTTGAAAAGTGTTAATAGAGAACGAAGCTTATATAAAGAGTTAGCGCCATCGCGATTGCACTGTTCTACTCAGCAGCTTCAGCCAAATTGGTATCATACCTCAGGAATGAGAAACAGTGCCATTTTCACATGGAAGTTAAAGGGCGGCAATCTTCAGCACAAAATTGCACTTAGTAGAAAAGTGTTAATTGAGGAAAAGGTAATTTAAAGAGTATGCGCCATTTTGATTGCACTGTTCGATTCGGCAGAATCAGCTACATTAGCATCATACCTTAGGGATGCGAAATAATGCCATTTTCAGATGGTAGTTCAAGAGCGACAATTTTCAGCACAAAATTGCACTAAGTTGAAATGTGGTAATAGAGGACGAAGTTTATATGGAGAGTTAGGCCATCACGATTGCACTGTTCGACTCGGCAGCATCAAACACATTAGCATCATACCTCGGGAATGGGAAACAGTGCTATTTTCACAAAAAAGTTAAAGGGCGACAATTTTCAGCACAAAATTGCACTAAGTTGAAAAGTGTTAATTGAGAACGAAGCTTATATAATGAGTTGGCGCCATCACGATTGCACTGTTCGACTCGGCAGCATCAAACACTTTGGCATCATACCTCGGGAATTGGAAACAGTGCTATTTTCACATAGAAGTTAAAGGGCGACAATTTTCAGCACAAAATTGCACTAAGTTGAAAAGTGTTAATAGAGAAAAAGATTAAATAAAGAGTTAGCGCCAGCACGATTGCACTGTTCGACTCGGCAGCATCAAACACTTTAGCATCACCTCGGGAATGGGAAACAGTGCTATTTACACATAGAAGTTAAAGGGCGACAATTTTCAGCACAAAATTCCACTAAGTTGAAAAGTGTTACGAGAGAAAATGGTAATTTCAAGAGTATGCGCCATTTTGATTGCACTGTTCGATTCGGCAGCATCAGCCACATTAGGATCATACCACAGGGATGCGAAATAATGCTATATTCACATGGGCGTTCAAGAGCGACAATTTTCTCTACAAATTTGCACTAAGTTGAAATGTGGTAATAGAGGACGAAGTTTATATAGAGAGTTAGGCCATCACGATTGCACTGTTCGACTCGGCAGCATCAAACACATTAGCGACATACCTCGGGAATTGGAAACAGTGCTATTTTCACATATATGTTAAAGGGCGACAACTTTCGGCACAAAATTGCAATAACTTGAAATGTGTTAATGGAGAAAAAGATTATATAAAGAGTTAGCGCCAGCACGATTGCACTGTCCGACTCGGCAGCATCAAACACATTAGCATCATACCTCGGGAATGGGAAACAGTGCTATTTTCACAAAAAAGTTAAAGGGCGACAATTTTCAGCACAAAATTGCACTAAGTTGAAATGTGTTAAAAGAGAACCAAGTTTATTTAAAGAGTTAGCGCCATCACAATTGCACTGTTCGACTCGGCAGCATCAAACACATTACCATCATACCTCAAGAATGCGAAACAGTGCTATTTTCACATGGAAGTTAAATCGCGGGAATTTTCAGCACAAAAGTGCACTAAGTTGAAAAGCGTTAATTGAGGAAAAGGTAATTTAAAGAGTATGCGCCATTTTGATTGCACTTTTCGATTCGGCAGCATCAGCTACATTAGCATCATTCCTCAGGGATGCGAAATAATGCCATATTCAGATGGAAGTTCAAGAGCGACAATTTTCAGCACAAAATTGCTCTAAGTTGAAATGTGTTAATAGAGAACGAAGTTTATATAAAGAGTTGGCGCCATCACGATTGCACTCTTCGACTCAGCAGCATCAGCCAAATTAGCATCATACCTTGGGAATGGGAAACAGTGCTATTTTCACATAGAAATAATAGGGCGACAATTTTCAGCACAAAATTGCACTAAGTTGAAAAGTGTTAATGGAGAAAAAGATTATATAAAGAGTTAGCGCCAGCACGATTGCACTGTTCGACTCAGCAACATCAAACACATTAGCATCATACCTCGGGAATGGGAAACAGTGCTATTTACACATAGAATTAAAGGGCGACAATTTTTAGCACAAAATTGCACTAAATTGAAAAGTGTTAAGATAGAAAAAGGCAATTTAAAGAGTATGCTCCATTTTGATTGCTCTGTTCGATTCGGCAGCATCAGCTACATTAGGATCATACCTCAGGGATGCGAAATAATGCTATATTCAGATGGGAGTTCAAGAGCGACAATTTTCTCTACAAGTTTGCACTAAGTTGAAATGTGGTAATAGAGGACGAAGTTTATATAGAGAGTTAGGGCCGTAACGATTGTACTGATCGACTCGGCAGCATCAAACACATTAGCATCATACCTCGGGAATTGGAAACAGTGCTATTTTCACATAAAAGTTAAAGGGCGGCAATCTTCAGCACAAAATTGCACTAAGTTGAAAAGTGTTAATGGAGAAAAAGATTATATAAAGAGTTAGCGCCATCACGATTGCACTGTAAGACTCGGCAGCTTCAAACACATTAGCATCATACCTCGGGAATTGGAAACAGTGCTATTTTCACATATATGTTAAAGGGCGACAACTTTCAGCACAAAATTGCAATAACTTGAAAAGTGTTAAGAGAGAAAAAGATTATATAAAGAGTTAGCGCCAGCACGATTGCACTGTTCGACTCGGCAGCATCAAACACATTAGCATCATACCTCGGGAATGGGAAACAGTGCTATTTTCACAAAAAAGTTAAAGGGCGACAATTTTCAGCACAAAATTGCACTAAGTTGAAAAGTGTTAATTGAGAACGAAGCTTATATAATGAGTTGGCGCCATCACGATTGCACTGTTCGACTCGGCGGCATCAAACACATTGGCATCATACCTCAGGAATGAGAAACAGTGCCATTTTCACATGAAAGTTAAAGGGCGGCAATCTTCAGCACAAAATTGCACTAAGTTGAAAAGTGTTAATAGAGGAAAAGCTAATTTAAAGAGTTTGCGCCATTTTGATTGCACTGTTCGATTCGGCAGAATCAGCTACATTAGCATCATACCTTAGGTATGCGAAATAATGTCAAATTCAGATGGGAGTTCAAGAGCGACAATTTTCTCTACAAATTTGCACTGGGTTGAAATGTGGTAATAGAGGACGAAGTTTGTATAGAGAGTTAGGCCATCACAATTGCACTGTTCGACTCGGCAGCATCACACATTAGCATCATACCTCGGGAATTGGAAACAGTGCTATTTTCACATATATGTTAAAGGGCGACAACTTTCAGCACAAAATTGCAATAACTTGAAAAGTGTTAATAGAGAACGAAGCTTATATAAAGAGTTAGCGCCATCGCGATTGCACTGTTCTACTCAGCAGCTTCAGCCAAATTGGTATCATACCTCTGGAATGAGAAACAGTGCCATTTTCACATGGAAGTTAAAGGGCGGCAATCTTCAGCACAAAATTGCACTTAGTAGAAAAGTGTTAATTGAGGAAAAGGTAATTTAAAGAGTATGCGCCATTTTGATTGCACTGTTCGATTCGGCAGAATCAGCTACATTAGCATCATACCTTAGGGATGCGAAATAATGCCATATTCAGATGGTAGTTCAAGAGCGACAATTTTCAGCACAAAATTGCACAAAGTTGAAATGTGGTAATAGAGGACGAAGTTTATATGGAGAGTTAGGCCACCACGATTGCACTGTTCGACTCGGCAGCATCAAACACATTAGCATCATACCTCGGTAATTGTAAACAGTGCTATTTTCACATAGAAGTTAAAGGGCGACAATTCTCAGCACAAAATTGCACTAAGATGAAAAGTGTTAATTGAGAACGAAGCGTATATAATGAGTTGGCGCCATCACGATTGCACTGTTCGACTCGGCAGCATCAAACACATTGGCATCATACCTCGGGAATTGGAAACAGTGCTATTTTCACATTGAAGTTAAAGGGCGACAATTTTCAGCACAATATTGCACTAAGTTGAAAAGTGTTAATAGAGAAAAAGATTAAATAAAGAGTTAGCGCCAGCACGATTGCACAGTTCGACTCGGCAGCATCAAACACTTTAGCATCATACCTCGGGAATGGGAAACAGTGCTATTTTCACATAGAAGTTAAAGGGCGACAATTTTCAGCACAAAATTGCACTAATTTGAAGTGTTAAGAGAGAAAAAGGTAATTTAAAGAGTGTGCGCCATTTTGATTGCACTGTTCGATTCGGCAGAATCAGCTACATTAGCATCATACCTTAGAGATGCGAAATAATGCCATATTCAGATGGGAGTTCAAGAGCGACAATTTTCAGCACAAAATTGCACTAAGTTGAAATGTGTTAATAGAGAACGAAGTTTATATAAAGAGTTAGCGCCATCACGATTGCACTGTTCTACTCAGCAGCTTCAGCCAAATTGGTATCATACCTCAGGAATGAGAAACAGTGCCATTCTCACATGGAAGTTAAAGGGCGGCAATATTCAGCACAAAATTGCACTAAGTTGAAAAGTGTTAATAGAGGAAAAGGTAATTTAAAGAGTATGCGCCATTTTGATTGCACTGTTCGATTCGGCAGAATCAGCTACATTAGCATCATACCTTAGGGATGCGAAATAATGCCATATTCAGATGGGAGTTCAAGAGCGACAATTTTCAGCACAAAATTGCACTAAGTTGAAATGTGTTAATAGAGAACGAAGTTTACATAAAGAGTTAGCGCCATCACGATTGCACTGTTCGACTTAGCAGCATCAGCCAAATTAGCATCATGCCTTGGGAATGGGAAACAGTGCTATCTTCACATAGAAGTAAAAGGGCGACAATTTTCAGCACAAAATTGCACTAAGTTGAAAAGTGTTAATAGAGAAAAAGGTAATTTAAAGAGTATGCGCCATTTTGATTGCACTGTTCGATTCGGCAGAATCAGCTACATTAGAATCATACCTGAGGGATGCGAAATAATGCCATATTCAGATGGAAGTTCAAGAGCCACAATTTTCAGCACAAAATTGCACTAAGTTAAAATGTGTTAATAGAGAACGAAGTTTATATAAAGCGTTAGCGCCATCACGATTGCACAGTTCGACTCAGCAGCATCAGCCAAATTAGCATCATACCTCGGGAATGGGAAACAGTGCTATTTACACATAGAAGTTAAAGGGCGACAATTTTCAGCACAAAATTGCACTAAGTTGAAAAGTGTTAAGAGAGAAAATGGTAATTTAAAGAGTATGCGCCATTTTGATTGCACTGTTCGATTCGGCAGAATCAGCTACATTAGCATCATACCTTAGGTATGCGAAATAATGCCATATTCAGATGGGAGTTCAAGAGCGACAATTTTCTCTACAAATTTGCACTAAGTTCAAATGTGGTAATAGAGGACGAAGTTTATATAGAGAGTTAGCGCCATCGCGATTGCACTGTTCTACTCAGCAGCTTCAGCCAAATTGGTATCATACCTCAGGAATGAGAAACAGTGCCATTTTCACATGGAAGTTAAAGGGCGGCAATCTTCAGCACAAAATTGCACTAAGTTGAAAAGTGTTAATTGAGGAAAAGGTAGTTTAAAGAGTATGCGCCATTTTGATTGCACTGTTCGATTCGGCAGAATCAGCTACATTAGCATCATACCTTAGGGATGCGAAATAATGCCATATTCAGATGGTAGTTCAAGAGCGACAATTTTCAGCACAAAATTGCACTAATTTGAAATGTGTTAATGGAGAACGAAGTCTATATAAAGAGTTAGCGCCATCACGATTGCACTCTTCGACTCAGCAGCATCAGCCAAATTAGCACCATACCTTGGGAATGGGAAACAGTGCTATTTTCACATAGAAGTAATAGGGCGACAATTTTCAGCACCAAATTGCACTAAGTTGAAAAGTGTTAATGGAGAAAAAGATTATATAAAGAGTTAGCGCCAGCACGATTGCACTGTTCAACTCAGCAACATCAAACACATTAGCATCATACCTCGGGAATGGGAAACAGTGCTATTTACACATAGAATTAAAGGGCGACAATTTTTAGCACAAAATTGCACTAAGTTGAAAAGTGTTAAGAGAGAAAAAGGCAATTTAAAGAGTATGCTCCATTTTGATTGCTCTGTTCGATTCGGCAGCATCAGCTACATTAGGATCATACCTCAGGGATGCGAAATAATGCTATATTCAGATGGGAGTTCAAGAGCGACAATTTTCTCTACAAGTTTGCCCTAAGTTGAAATGTGGTAATAGAGGACGAAGTTTATATAGAGAGTTAGGGCCATAACGATTGTACTGATCCACTCGGCAGCATCAAACACATTAGCATCGTACCTCGGGAATTGGAAACAGTGCTATTTTCACATAGAAGTTAAAGGGCGGCAATCTTCAGCACAAAATTGCACTAAGTTGAAAAGTGTTAATGGAGAAAAAGATTATATAAAGAGTTAGCGCCATCACGATTGCACTGTAAGACTCGGCAGCTTCAAACACATTAGCATCATACCTCGGGAATTGCAAACAGTGCTATTTTCCCATATATGTTAAAGGGCGACAACTTTCAGCACAAAATTGCAATAACTTGAAAAGTGTTAAGAGAGAAAAAGATTATATAAAGAGTTAGCGCCAGCACGATTGCACTGTTCGACTCGGCAGCATCAAACACATTAGCATCATACCTCGGGAATGGGAAACAGTGCTATTTTCACAAAAAAGTTAAAGGGCGACAATTTTCAGCACAAAATTGCACTAAGTTAAAATGTGTTAATAGAGAACGAAGTTTATATAAAGCGTTAGCGCCATCACGATTGCACAGTTCGACTCAGCAGCATCAGCCAAATTAGCATCATACCTCGGGAATGGGAAACAGTGCTATTTACACATAGAAGTTAAAGGGCGACAATTTTCAGCACAAAATTGCACTAAGTTGAAAAGTGTTAAGAGAGAAAATGGTAATTTAAAGAGTATGCGCCATTTTGATTGCACTGTTCGATTCGGCAGAATCAGCTACATTAGCATCATACCTTAGGTATGCGAAATAATGCCATATTCAGATGGGAGTTCAAGAGCGACAATTTTCTCTACAAATTTGCACTAAGTTCAAATGTGGTAATAGAGGACGAAGTTTATATAGAGAGTTAGCGCCATCGCGATTGCACTGTTCTACTCAGCAGCTTCAGCCAAATTGGTATCATACCTCAGGAATGAGAAACAGTGCCATTTTCACATGGAAGTTAAAGGGCGGCAATCTTCAGCACAAAATTGCACTAAGTTGAAAAGTGTTAATTGAGGAAAAGGTAGTTTAAAGAGTATGCGCCATTTTGATTGCACTGTTCGATTCGGCAGAATCAGCTACATTAGCATCATACCTTAGGGATGCGAAATAATGCCATATTCAGATGGTAGTTCAAGAGCGACAATTTTCAGCACAAAATTGCACTAATTTGAAATGTGTTAATGGAGAACGAAGTCTATATAAAGAGTTAGCGCCATCACGATTGCACTCTTCGACTCAGCAGCATCAGCCAAATTAGCACCATACCTTGGGAATGGGAAACAGTGCTATTTTCACATAGAAGTAATAGGGCGACAATTTTCAGCACCAAATTGCACTAAGTTGAAAAGTGTTAATGGAGAAAAAGATTATATAAAGAGTTAGCGCCAGCACGATTGCACTGTTCAACTCAGCAACATCAAACACATTAGCATCATACCTCGGGAATGGGAAACAGTGCTATTTACACATAGAATTAAAGGGCGACAATTTTTAGCACAAAATTGCACTAAGTTGAAAAGTGTTAAGAGAGAAAAAGGCAATTTAAAGAGTATGCTCCATTTTGATTGCTCTGTTCGATTCGGCAGCATCAGCTACATTAGGATCATACCTCAGGGATGCGAAATAATGCTATATTCAGATGGGAGTTCAAGAGCGACAATTTTCTCTACAAGTTTGCCCTAAGTTGAAATGTGGTAATAGAGGACGAAGTTTATATAGAGAGTTAGGGCCATAACGATTGTACTGATCCACTCGGCAGCATCAAACACATTAGCATCGTACCTCGGGAATTGGAAACAGTGCTATTTTCACATAGAAGTTAAAGGGCGGCAATCTTCAGCACAAAATTGCACTAAGTTGAAAAGTGTTAATGGAGAAAAAGATTATATAAAGAGTTAGCGCCATCACGATTGCACTGTAAGACTCGGCAGCTTCAAACACATTAGCATCATACCTCGGGAATTGCAAACAGTGCTATTTTCCCATATATGTTAAAGGGCGACAACTTTCAGCACAAAATTGCAATAACTTGAAAAGTGTTAAGAGAGAAAAAGATTATATAAAGAGTTAGCGCCAGCACGATTGCACTGTTCGACTCGGCAGCATCAAACACATTAGCATCATACCTCGGGAATGGGAAACAGTGCTATTTTCACAAAAAAGTTAAAGGGCGACAATTTTCAGCACAAAATTGCACTAAGTTGAAATGTGTTAATAGAGAACGAAGTTTATATAAAGAGTTAGCGCCATCACGATTGCACTGTTCGACTTAGCAGCATCAGCCAAATTAGCATCATGCCTTGGGAATGGGAAACAGTGCTATCTTCACATAGAAGTAAAAGGGCGACAATTTTCAGCACAAAATTGCACTAAGTTGAAAAGTGTTAATAGAGAAAAAGGTAATTTAAAGAGTATGCGCCATTTTGATTGCACTGTTCGATTCGGCAGAATCAGCTACATTAGAATCATACCTGAGGGATGCGAAATAATGCCATATTCAGATGGAAGTTCAAGAGCCACAATTTTCAGCACAAAATTGCACTAAGTTAAAATGTGTTAATAGAGAACGAAGTTTATATAAAGCGTTAGCGCCATCACGATTGCACAGTTCGACTCAGCAGCATCAGCCAAATTAGCATCATACCTCGGGAATGGGAAACAGTGCTATTTACACATAGAAGTTAAAGGGCGACAATTTTCAGCACAAAATTGCACTAAGTTGAAAAGTGTTAAGAGAGAAAATGGTAATTTAAAGAGTATGCGCCATTTTGATTGCACTGTTCGATTCGGCAGAATCAGCTACATTAGCATCATACCTTAGGTATGCGAAATAATGCCATATTCAGATGGGAGTTCAAGAGCGACAATTTTCTCTACAAATTTGCACTAAGTTCAAATGTGGTAATAGAGGACGAAGTTTATATAGAGAGTTAGCGCCATCGCGATTGCACTGTTCTACTCAGCAGCTTCAGCCAAATTGGTATCATACCTCAGGAATGAGAAACAGTGCCATTTTCACATGGAAGTTAAAGGGCGGCAATCTTCAGCACAAAATTGCACTAAGTTGAAAAGTGTTAATTGAGGAAAAGGTAGTTTAAAGAGTATGCGCCATTTTGATTGCACTGTTCGATTCGGCAGAATCAGCTACATTAGCATCATACCTTAGGGATGCGAAATAATGCCATATTCAGATGGTAGTTCAAGAGCGACAATTTTCAGCACAAAATTGCACTAATTTGAAATGTGTTAATGGAGAACGAAGTCTATATAAAGAGTTAGCGCCATCACGATTGCACTCTTCGACTCAGCAGCATCAGCCAAATTAGCACCATACCTTGGGAATGGGAAACAGTGCTATTTTCACATAGAAGTAATAGGGCGACAATTTTCAGCACCAAATTGCACTAAGTTGAAAAGTGTTAATGGAGAAAAAGATTATATAAAGAGTTAGCGCCAGCACGATTGCACTGTTCAACTCAGCAACATCAAACACATTAGCATCATACCTCGGGAATGGGAAACAGTGCTATTTACACATAGAATTAAAGGGCGACAATTTTTAGCACAAAATTGCACTAAGTTGAAAAGTGTTAAGAGAGAAAAAGGCAATTTAAAGAGTATGCTCCATTTTGATTGCTCTGTTCGATTCGGCAGCATCAGCTACATTAGGATCATACCTCAGGGATGCGAAATAATGCTATATTCAGATGGGAGTTCAAGAGCGACAATTTTCTCTACAAGTTTGCCCTAAGTTGAAATGTGGTAATAGAGGACGAAGTTTATATAGAGAGTTAGGGCCATAACGATTGTACTGATCCACTCGGCAGCATCAAACACATTAGCATCGTACCTCGGGAATTGGAAACAGTGCTATTTTCACATAGAAGTTAAAGGGCGGCAATCTTCAGCACAAAATTGCACTAAGTTGAAAAGTGTTAATGGAGAAAAAGATTATATAAAGAGTTAGCGCCATCACGATTGCACTGTAAGACTCGGCAGCTTCAAACACATTAGCATCATACCTCGGGAATTGCAAACAGTGCTATTTTCCCATATATGTTAAAGGGCGACAACTTTCAGCACAAAATTGCAATAACTTGAAAAGTGTTAAGAGAGAAAAAGATTATATAAAGAGTTAGCGCCAGCACGATTGCACTGTTCGACTCGGCAGCATCAAACACATTAGCATCATACCTCGGGAATGGGAAACAGTGCTATTTTCACAAAAAAGTTAAAGGGCGACAATTTTCAGCACAAAATTGCACTAAGTTGAAAAGTGTTAATTGAGAACGAAGCTTATATAATGAGTTGGCGCCATCACGATTGCACTGTTCGACTCGGCAGCATCAAACACATTGGCATCATACCTCGGGAATTGGAAACAGAGCTATTTTCACATAGAAGTTAAAGGGCGACAATTTTCAGCACAAAATTGCACTAAGTTGAAAAGTGTTAATAGAGAAAAAGATTATATAAAGAGTTAGCGCCAGCACGATTGCACTGTTCGACTCGGCAGCATCAAACACTTTAGCATCATACCTCGGGAATGGGAAACAGTGCTATTTACACATAGAAGTTAAAGGGCGACAATTTTCAGCACAAAATTGCACTAAGTTGAAAAGTGTTACGAGAGAAAATGGTAATTTCAAGAGGGTGCGCCATTTTGATTGCACTGTTCGATTCGGCAGCATCAGCCACATTAGGATCATACCTCAGGGATGCGAAATAATGCTATATTCAGATGGGCGTTCAAGAGCGACAATTTTCTCTACAAATTTGCACTAAGTTGAAATGTGGTAATAGAGGACGAACTTTATATAGAGAGTTAGGCCATCACGATTGCACTGTTCGACTCGGCAGCATCAAACACATTAGCATCATACCTCGGGAATTGGAAACAGTGCTATTTTCACATATATGTTAAAGGGCGACAACTTTCAGCACAAAATTGCAATAACTTGAAGAGTGTTAAGAGAGAAAAAGATTATATAAAGAGTTAGCGCCAGCACGATTGCACTGTTCGACTCGGCAGCATCAAACACATTAGCACCATACCTCGGGAATGGGAAACAGTGCTATTTTCACAAAAAAGTTAAAGGGCGACAATTTTCAGCACAAAATTGCACTAAGTTGAAAAGTGTTAATTGAGAACGAAGCTTATATAATGAGTTGGCGCCATCACGATTGCACTGTTCGACTCGGCGGCATCAAACACATTGGCATCATGCCTCAGGAATGAGAAACAGTGCCATTTTCACATGAAAGTTAAAGGGCGGCAATCTTCAGCACAAAATTGCACTAAGTTGAAAAGTGTTAATAGAGGAAAAGGTAATTTAAAGAGTTTGCGCCATTTTGATTGCACTGTTCGATTCGGCAGAATCAGCTACATTAGCATCATACCTTAGGTATGCGAAATAATGTCAAATTCAGATGGGAGTTCAAGAGCGACAATTTTCTCTACAAATTTGCACTAGGTTGAAATGTGGTAATAGAGGACGAAGTTTGTATAGAGAGTTAGGCCATCACAATTGCACTGTTCGACTCGGCAGCATCACACATTAGCATCATACCTCGGGAATTGGAAACAGTGCTATTTTCACATATATGTTAAAGGGCGACAACTTTCAGCACAAAATTGCAATAAATTGAAAAGTGTTAATAGAGAACGAAGCTTATATAAAGAGTTAGCGCCATCGCGATTGCACTGTTCTACTCAGCAGCTTCAGCCAAATTGGTATCATACCTCAGGAATGAGAAACAGTGCCATTTTCACATGGAAGTTAAAGGGCGGCAATCTTCAGCACAAAATTGCACTTAGTAGAAAAGTGTTAATTGAGGAAAAGGTAATTTAAAGAGTATGCGCCATTTTGATTGCACTGTTCGATTCGGCAGAATCAGCTACATTAGCATCATACCTTAGGGATGCGAAATAATGCCATATTCAGATGGTAGTTCAAGAGCGACAATTTTCAGCACAAAATTGCACTAAGTTGAAATGTGGTAATAGAGGACGAAGTTTATATGGAGAGTTAGGCCATCACGATTGCACTGTTCGACTCGGCAGCATCAAACACATTAGCATCATACCTCGGTAATTGTAAACAGTGCTATTTTCACATAGAAGTTAAAGGGCGACAATTCTCAGCACAAAATTGCACTAAGATGAAAAGTGTTAATTGAGAACGAAGCGTATATAATGAGTTGGCGCCATCACGATTGCACTGTTCGACTCGGCAGCATCAAACACATTGGCATCATACCTCGGGAATTGGAAACAGTGCTATTTTCACATTGAAGTTAAAGGGCGACAATTTTCAGCACAATATTGCACTAAGTTGAAAAGTGTTAATAGAGAAAAAGATTAAATAAAGAGTTAGCGCCAGCACGATTGCACAGTTCGACTCGGCAGCATCAAACACTTTAGCATCATACCTCGGGAATGGGAAACAGTGCTATTTTCACATAGAAGTTAAAGGGCGACAATTTTCAGCACAAAATTGCACTAATTTGAAAAGTGTTAAGAGAGAAAAAGGTAATTTAAAGAGTGTGCGCCGTTTTGATTGCACTGTTCGATTCGGCAGAATCAGCTACATTAGCATCATACCTTAGGGATGCGAAATAATGCCATATTCAGATGGGAGTTCAAGAGCGACAATTTTCAGCACAAAATTGCACTAAGTTGAAATGTGTTAATAGAGAACGAAGTTTATATAAAGAGTTAGCGCCATCACGATTGCACTGTTCTACTCAGCAGCTTCAGCCAAATTGGTATCATACCTCAGGAATGAGAAACAGTGCCATTTTCACATGGAAGTTAAAGGGCGGCAATATTCAGCACAAAATTGCACTAAGTTGAAAAGTGTTAATAGAGGAAAAGGTAATTTAAAGAGTATGCGCCATTTTGATTGCACTGTTCGATTCGGCAGAATCAGCTACATTAGCATCATACCTTAGGGATGCCAAATAATGCCATATTCAGATGGGAGTTCAAGAGCGACAATTTTCAGCACAAAATTGCACTAAGTTGAAATGTGTTAATAGAGAACGAAGTTTATATAAAGAGTTAGCGCCATCACGATTGCACTGTTCGACTTAGCAGCATCAGCCAAATTAGCATCATGCCTTGGGAATGGGAAACAGTGCTATCTTCACATAGAAGTAAAAGGGCGACAATTTTCAGCACAAAATTGCACTAAGTTGAAAAGTGTTAATAGAGAAAAAGGTAATTTAAAGAGTATGCGCCATTTTGATTGCACTGTTCGATTCGGCAGAATCAGCTACATTAGAATCATACCTGAGGGATGCGAAATAATGCCATATTCAGATGGAAGTTCAAGAGCCACAATTTTCAGCACAAAATTGCACTAAGTTAAAATGTGTTAATAGAGAACGAAGTTTATATAAAGCGTTAGCGCCATCACGATTGCACAGTTCGACTCAGCAGCATCAGCCAAATTAGCATCATACCTCGGGAATGGGAAACAGTGCTATTTACACATAGAAGTTAAAGGGCGACAATTTTCAGCACAAAATTGCACTAAGTTGAAAAGTGTTAAGAGAGAAAATGGTAATTTAAAGAGTATGCGCCATTTTGATTGCACTGTTCGATTCGGCAGAATCAGCTACATTAGCATCATACCTTAGGTATGCGAAATAATGCCATATTCAGATGGGAGTTCAAGAGCGACAATTTTCTCTACAAATTTGCACTAAGTTCAAATGTGGTAATAGAGGACGAAGTTTATATAGAGAGTTAGCGCCATCGCGATTGCACTGTTCTACTCAGCAGCTTCAGCCAAATTGGTATCATACCTCAGGAATGAGAAACAGTGCCATTTTCACATGGAAGTTAAAGGGCGGCAATCTTCAGCACAAAATTGCACTAAGTTGAAAAGTGTTAATTGAGGAAAAGGTAATTTAAAGAGTATGCGCCATTTTGATTGCACTGTTCGATTCGGCAGAATCAGCTACATTAGCATCATACCTTAGGGATGCGAAATAATGCCATATTCAGATGGTAGTTCAAGAGCGACAATTTTCAGCACAAAATTGCACTAAGTTGAAATGTGTTAATGGAGAACGAAGTCTATATAAAGAGTTAGCGCCATCACGATTGCACTCTTCGACTCAGCAGCATCAGCCAAATTAGCACCATACCTTGGGAATGGGAAACAGTGCTATTTTCACATAGAAGTAATAGGGCGACAATTTTCAGCACCAAATTGCACTAAGTTGAAAAGTGTTAATGGAGAAAAAGATTATATAAAGAGTTAGCGCCAGCACGATTGCACTGTTCAACTCAGCAACATCAAACACATTAGCATCATACCTCGGGAATGGGAAACAGTGCTATTTACACATAGAATTAAAGGGCGACAATTTTTAGCACAAAATTGCACTAAGTTGAAAAGTGTTAAGAGAGAAAAAGGCAATTTAAAGAGTATGCTCCATTTTGATTGCTCTGTTCGATTCGGCAGCATCAGCTACATTAGGATCATACCTCAGGGATGCGAAATAATGCTATATTCAGATGGGAGTTCAAGAGCGACAATTTTCTCTATAAGTTTGCCCTAAGTTGAAATGTGGTAATAGAGGACGAAGTTTATATAGAGAGTTAGGGCCATAACGATTGTACTGATCCACTCGGCAGCATCAAACACATTAGCATCATACCTCGGGAATTGGAAACAGTGCTATTTTCACATAGAAGTTAAAGGGCGGCAATCTTCAGCACAAAATTGCACTAAGTTGAAAAGTGTTAATGGAGAAAAAGATTATATAAAGAGTTAGCGCCATCACGATTGCACTGTTCGACTCGGCAGCATCAAACACATTAGCATCATACCTCGGGAATAGGAAACAGTGCTATTTTCACAAAAAAGTTAAAGGGCGACAATTTTCAGCACAAAATTGCACTAAGTTGAAAAGTGTTAATTGAGAACGAAGCTTATATAATGAGTTGGCGCCATCACGATTGCACTGTTCGACTCGGCAGCATCAAACACGTTGGCATCATACCTCGGGAATTGGAAACAGTGCTATTTTCACATAGAAGTTAAAGGGCGACAATTTTCAGCACAAAATTGCACTAAGTTGAAAAGTGTTAATAGAGAAAAAGATTATATAAAGAGTTAGCTCCAGCACGATTGCACTGTTCGACTCGGCAGCATCAAACACTTTAGCATCACCTCGGGAATGGGAAACAGTGCTATTTACACATAGAAGTTAAAGGGCGACAATTTTCAGCACAAAATTGCACTAAGTTGAAAAGTGTTACGAGAGAAAATGGTAATTTCAAGAGTATGCGCCATTTTGATTGCATTGTTCGATTCGGCAGCATCAGCCACATTAGGATCATACCTCAGGGATGCGAAATAATGCTATATTCACATGGGCGTTCAAGAGCGACAATTTTCTCTACAAATTTGCACTAAGTTGAAATGTGGTAATAGAGGACGAAGTTTATATAGAGAGTTAGGCCATCACGATTGCACTGTTCGACTCGGCAGCATCAAACACATTAGCATCATACCTCGGGAATTGGAAACAGTGCTATTTTCACATATATGTTAAAGGGCGACAACTTTCGGCACAAAATTGCAATAACTTGAAAAGTGTTAAGAGAGAAAAAGATTATATAAAGAGTTAGCGCCATCACGATTGCACTGTTAGACTCGGCAGCTTCAAACACATTAGCATCATACCTCGGGAATTGGAAACAGTGCTATTTTCACATATATGTTAAAGGGCGACAACTTTCAGCACAAAATTGCAATAACTTGAAAAGTGTTAAGAGAGAAAAAGATTATATAAAGAGTTAGCGCCATCACGATTGCACTGTTAGACTCGGCAGCTTCAAACACATTAGCATCATACCTCGGGAATTGGAAACAGTGCTATTTTCACATATATGTTAAAGGGCGACAATTTTCAGCACAAAATTGCACTAAGTTGAAAAGTGTTACGAGAGAAAATGGTAATTTCAAGAGGGTGCGCCATTTTGATTGCACTGTTCGATTCGGCAGCATCAGCCACATTAGGATCATACCTCAGGGATGCGAAATGATGCTATATTCAGATGGGCGTTCAAGAGCGACAATTTTCTCTACAAATTTGCACTAAGTTGAAATGTGGTAATAGAGGACGAAGTTTATATAGAGAGTTAGGCCATCACGATTGCACTGTTCGACTCGGCAGCATCAAACACATTAGCATCATACCTCGGGAATTGGAAACAGTGCTATTTTCACATATATGTTAAAGGGCGACAACTTTCAGCACAAAATTGCAATAACTTGAAAAGTGTTAAGAGAGAAAAAGATTATATAAAGAGTTAGCGCCAGCACGATTGCACTGTTCGACTCGGCAGCATCAAATACATTAGCATCATACCTCGGGAATGGGAAACAGTGCTATTTTCACAAAAAAGTTAAAGGGCGACAATTTTCAGCACAAAATTGCACTAAGTTGAAAAGTGTTAATTGAGAACGAAGCTTATATAATGAGTTGGCGCCATCACGATTGCACTGTTCGACTCGGCGGCATCAAACACATTGGCATCATACCTCAGGAATGAGAAACAGTGCCATTTTCACATGAAAGTTAAAGGGCGGCAATCTTCAGCACAAAATTGCACTAAGTTGAAAAGTGTTAATAGAGGAAAAGGTAATTTAAAGAGTTTGCGCCATTTTGATTGCACTGTTCGATTCGGCAGAATCAGCTACATTAGCATCATACCTTAGGTATGCGAAATAATGTCAAATTCAGATGGGAGTTCAAGAGCGACAATTTTCTCTACAAATTTGCACTAGGTTGAAATGTGGTAATAGAGGACGAAGTTTATATAGAGAGTTAGGCCATCACAATTGCACTGTTCGACTCGGCAGCATCAAACACATTGGCATCATACCTCGGGAATTGGAAACAGTGCTATTTTCACATAGAAGTTAAAGGGCGACAATTTTCAGCACAAAATTGCACTAAGTTGAAAAGTGTTAATAGAGAAAAAGATTATATAAAGAGTTAGCGCCAGCACGATTGCACTGTTCGACTCGGCAGCATCAAACGCTTTAGCATCATACCTCGGGAATGGGAAACAGTGCTATTTACACATAGAAGTAAAAGGGCGACAATTTTTAGCACAAAATTGCACTAAGTTGGAAAGTGTTACGAGAGAAAATGGTAATTTAAAGAGGATGCGCCATTTTGATTGCACTGTTCGATTCGGCAGCATCAGCCACATAAGGATCATACCTCAGGGATGCGAAATAATACTATATACAGATGGGCGTTCAAGAGCGACAATTTTCTCTACAAATTTACCCTAAGTTGAAATGTGGTAATAGAGGACGAAGTTTATATAGAGTTAGGCTATCACGATTGCACTGTTCGACTCGGCAGCATCAAACACATTAGCATCATACCTCGGGAATGGGAAACAGTGCTATTTTCACAAAAAAGTTAAAGGGCGACAATTTTCAGCACAAAATTGCACTAAGTTGAAAAGTGTTAATTGAGAACGATGCTTATATAATGAGTTGGCGCCATCACGATTGCACTGTTCGACTCGGCGGCATCAAACACATTGGCATCATACCTCAGGAATGAGAAACAGTGCCATTTTCACATGGAAGTTAAAGGGCGGCAATCTTCAGCACAAAATTGCACTAAGTTGAAAAGTGTTAATAGAGAAAAAGGTAATTTAAAGAGTATGCGCCATTTTGATTGCACTGTTCGATTCGGCAGAATCAGCTACATTAGCATCATACCTTAGGTATGCGAAATAATGCCATATTCAGATGGGAGTTCAAGAGCGACAATTTTCTCTACAAATTTGCACTAAGTTCAAATGTGGTAATAGAGGACGAAGTTTATATAGAGAGTTAGCGCCACCGCGATTGCACTGTTCTACTCAGCAGCTTCAGCCAAATTGGTATCATACCTCAGGAATGAGAAACAGTGCCATTTTCACATGGAAGTTAAAGGGCGGCAATCTTCAGCACAAAATTGCACTAAGTTGAAAAGTGTTAATTGAGGAAAAGGTAATTTAAAGAGTATGCGCCATTTTGATTGCACTGTTCGATTCGGCAGAATCAGCTACATTAGCATCATACCTTAGGGATGCGAAATAATGCCATATTCAGATGGTAGTTCAAGAGCGACAATTTTCAGCACAAAATTGCACTAAGTTGAAATGTGTTAATGGAGAACGAAGTCTATATAAAGAGTTAGCGCCATCACGATTGCACTCTTCGACTCAGCAGCATCAGCCAAATTAGCACCATACCTTGGGAATGGGAAACAGTGCTATTTTCACATAGAAGTAATAGGGCGACAATTTTCAGCACCAAATTGCACTAAGTTGAAAAGTGTTAATGGAGAAAAAGATTATATAAAGAGTTAGCGCCAGCACGATTGCACTGTTCAACTCAGCAACATCAAACACATTAGCATCATACCTCGGGAATGGGAAACAGTGCTATTTACACATAGAATTAAAGGGCGACAATTTTTAGCACAAAATTGCACCAAGTTGAAAAGTGTTAAGAGAGAAAAAGGCAATTTAAAGAGTATGCTCCATTTTGATTGCTCTGTTCGATTCTGCAGCATCAGCTACATTAGGATCATACCTCAGGGATGCGAAATAATGCTATATTCAGATGGGAGTTCAAGAGCGACAATTTTCTCTACAAGTTTGCCCTAAGTTGAAATGTGGTAATAGAGGACGAAGTTTATATAGAGAGTTAGGACCATAACGATTGTACTGATCCACTCGGCAGCATCAAACACATTAGCATCATACCTCGGGAATTGGAAACAGTGCTATTTTCACATAGAAGTTAAAGGGCGGCAATCTTCAGCACAAAATTGCACTAAGTTGAAAAGTGTTAATGGAGAAAAAGATTATATAAAGAGTTAGCGCCATCACGATTGCACTGTTAGACTCGGCAGCTTCAAACACATTAGCATCATACCTCGGGAATTGGAAACAGTGCTATTTTCACATATATGTTAAAGGGCGACAACTTTCAGCACAAAATTGCAATAACTTGAAAAGTTTTAAGAGAGAAAAAGATTATATAAAGAGTTAGCGCCAGCACGATTGCACTGTTCGACTCGGCAGCATCAAACACATTAGCATCATACCTCGGGAATGGGAAACAGTGCTATTTTCACAAAAAAGTTAAAGGGCGACAATTTTCAGCACAAAATTGCACTAAGTTGAAAAGTGTTAATTGAGAACGAAGCTTATATAATGAGTTGGCGCCATCACGATTGCACTGTTCGACTCGGCAGCATCAAACACATTGGCATCATACCTCGGGAATTGGAAACAGTGCTATTTTCACATAGAAGTTAAAGGGCGACAATTTTCAGCACAAAATTGCACTAAGTTGAAAAGTGTTAATAGAGAAAAAGATTAAATAAAGAGTTAGCGCCAGCACGATTGCACTGTTCGACTCGGCAGCATCAAACACTTTAGCATCACCTCGGGAATGGGAAACAGTGCTATTTACACATAGAAGTTAAAGGGCGACAATTTTCAGCACAAAATTGCACTAAGTTGAAAAGTGTTACGAGAGAAAATGGTAATTTCAAGAGTATGCGCCATTTTGATTGCACTGTTCGATTCGGCAGCATCAGCCACATTAGGATCATACCTCAGGGATGCGAAATAATGCTATATTCAGATGGGCGTTCAAGAGCGACAATTTTCTCTACAAATTTGCACTAAGTTGAAATGTGGTAATAGAGGACGAAGTTTATATAGAGAGTTAGGCCATCACGATTGCACTGTTCGACTCGGCAGCATCAAACACATTAGCGACATACCTCGGGAATTGGAAACAGTGCTATTTTCACATATATGTTAAAGGGCGACAACTTTCGGCACAAAATTGCAATAACTTGAAAAGTGTTAAGAGAGAAAAAGATTATATAAAGAGTTAGCGCCAGCACGATTGCACTGTCCGACTCGGCAGCATCAAACACATTAGCATCATACCTCGGGAATGGGAAACAGTGCTATTTTCACAAAAAAGTTAAAGGGCGACAATTTTCAGCACAAAATTGCACTAAGTTGAAATGTGTTAAAAGAGAACCAAGTTTATTTAAAGAGTTAGCGCCATCAGAATTGCACTGTTCGACTCGGCAGCATCAAACACATTACCATCATACCTCACGAATGCGAAACAGTGCTATTTTCACATGGAAGTTAAATCGCGGGAATTTTCAGCACAAAATTGCACTAAGTTGAAAAGCGTTAATTGAGGAAAAGGTAATTTAAAGAGTATGCGCCATTTTGATTGCACTTTTCGATTCGGCAGCATCAGCTACATTAGCATCATTCCTCAGGGATGCGAAATAATGCCATATTCAGATGGAAGTTCAAGAGCGACAATTTTCAGCACAAAATTGCACTAAGTTGAAATGTGTTAATGGAGAACGAAGTCTATATAAAGAGTTAGCGCCATCACGATTGCACTCTTCGACTCGGCAGCATCAAACACATTGGCATCATACCTCGGGAATTGGAAACAGTGCTATTTTCACATAGAAGTTAAAGGGCGACAATTTTCAGCACAAAATTGCACTAAGTTGAAAAGTGTTAATAGAGAAAAAGATTAAATAAAGAGTTAGCGCCAGCACGATTGCACTGTTCGACTCGGCAGCATCAAACACTTTAGCATCACCTCGGGAATGGGAAACAGTGCTATTTACACATAGAAGTTAAAGGGCGACAATTTTTAGCACAAAATTGCACTAAGTTGAAAAGTGTTAAGAGAGAAAAAGGCAATTTAAAGAGTATGCTCCATTTTGATTGCTCTGTTCGATTCGGCAGCATCAGCTACATTAGGATCATACCACAGGGATGCAAAATAATGCTATATTCAGATGGGAGTTCAAGAGCGACAATTTTCTCTACAAGTTTGCCCTAAGTTGAAATGTGGTAATAGAGGACGAAGTTTATATAGAGAGTTAGGACCATAACGATTGTACTGATCCACTCGGCAGCATCAAACACATTAGCATCATACCTCGGGAATTGGAAACAGTGCTATTTTCACATAGAAGTTAAAGGGCGGCAATCTTCAGCACAAAATTGCACTAAGTTGAAAAGTGTTAATGGAGAAAAAGATTATATAAAGAGTTAGCGCCATCACGATTGCACTGTTAGACTCGACAGCTTCAAACACATTAGCATCATACCTCGGGAATTGGAAACAGTGCTATTTTCACATATATGTTAAAGGGCGACAACTTTCAGCACAAAATTGCAATAACTTGAAAAGTTTTAAGAGAGAAAAAGATTATATAAAGAGTTAGCGCCAGCACGATTGCACTGTTCGACTCGGCAGCATCAAACACATTAGCATCATACCTCGGGAATGGGAAACAGTGCTATTTTCACAAAAAAGTTAAATGGCGACAATTTTCAGCACAAAATTGCACTAAGTTGAAAAGTGTTAATTGAGAACGAAGCTTATATAATGAGTTGGCGCCATCACGATTGCACTGTTCGACTCGGCAGCATCAAACACCTTGGCATCATACCTCGGGAATTGGAAACAGTGCTATTTTCACATAGAAGTTAAAGGGCGACAATTTTCAGCACAAAATTGCACTAAGTTGAAAAGTGTTAATAGAGAAAAAGATTAAATAAAGAGTTAGCGCCAGCACGATTGCACTGTTCGACTCGGCAGCATCAAACACTTTAGCATCACCTCGGGAATGGGAAACAGTGCTATTTACACATAGAAGTTAAAGGGCGACAATTTTCAGCACAAAATTGCACTAAGTTGAAAAGTGTTACGAGAGAAAATGGTAATTTCAAGAGTATGCGCCATTTTGATTGCACTGTTCGATTCGGCAGCATCAGCCACATTAGGATCATACCTCAGGGATGCGAAATAATGCTATATTCAGATGGGCGTTCAAGAGCGACAATTTTCTCTACAAATTTGCACTAAGTTGAAATGTGGTAATAGAGGACGAAGTTTATATAGAGAGTTAGGCCATCACGATTGCACTGTTCGACTCGGCAGCATCAAACACATTAGCATCATACCTCGGGAATTGGAAACAGTGCTATTTTCACATATATGTTAAAGGGCGACAACTTTCAGCACAAAATTGCAATAACTTGAAAAGTGTTAAGAGAGAAAAAGATTATATAAAGAGTTAGCGCCAGCACGATTGCACTGTTCGACTCGGCAGCATCAAACACATTAGCATCATACCTCGGGAATGGGAAACAGTGCTATTTTCACAAAAAAGTTAAAGGGCGACAATCTTCAGCACAAAATTGCACTAAGTTGAAAAGTGTTAATTGAGAACGAAGCTTATATAATGAGTTGGCGCCATCACGATTGCACTGTTCGACTCGGCGGCATCAAACACATTGGCATCATACCTCAGGAATGAGAAACAGTGCCATTTTCACATGAAAGTTAAAGGGCGGCAATCTTCAGCACAAAATTGCACTAAGTTGAAAAGTGTTAATAGAGGAAAAGGTAATTTAAAGAGTTTGCGCCATTTTGATTGCACTGTTCGATTCGGCAGAATCAGCTACATTAGCATCATACCTTAGGTATGCGAAATAATGTCAAATTCAGATGGGAGTTCAAGAGCGACAATTTTCTCTACAAATTTGCACTAGGTTGAAATGTGGTAATAGAGGACGAAGTTTATATAGAGAGTTAGGCCATCACAATTGCACTGTTCGACTCGGCAGCATCAAACACATTGGCATCATACCTCGGGAATTGGAAACAGTGCTATTTTCAGATAGAAGTTAAAGGGCGACAATTTTCAGCACAAAATTGCACTAAGTTGAAAAGTGTTAATAGAGAAAAAGATTATATAAAGAGTTAGCGCCAGCACGATTGCACTGTTCGACTCGGCAGCATCAAACGCTTTAGCATCATACCTCGGGAATGGGAAACAGTGCTATTTACACATAGAGGTAAAAGGGCGACAATTTTTAGCACAAAATTGCACTAAGTTGGAAAGTGTTACGAGAGAAAATGGTAATTTAAAGAGGATGCGCCATTTTGATTGCACTGTTCGATTCGGCAGCATCAGCCACATAAGGATCATACCTCAGGGATGCGAAATAATACTATATACAGATGGGCGTTCAAGAGCGACAATTTTCTCTACAAATTTACCCTAAGTTGAAATGTGGTAATAGAGGACGAAGTTTATATAGAGTTAGGCCATCACGATTGCACTGTTCGACTCGGCAGCATCAAACACATTAGCATCATACCTCGGGAATGGGAAACAGTGCTATTTTCACAAAAAAGTTAAAGGGCGACAATTTTCAGCACAAAATTGCACTAAGTTGAAAAGTGTTAATTGAGAACGATGCTTATATAATGAGTTGGCGCCATCACGATTGCACTGTTCGACTCGGCGGCATCAAACACATTGGCATCATACCTCAGGAATGAGAAACAGTGCCATTTTCACATGGAAGTTAAAGGGCGGCAATCTTCAGCACAAAATTGCACTAAGTTGAAAAGTGTTAATAGAGAAAATGGTAATTTAAAGAGGATGCGCCATTTTGATTGCACTGTTCGATTCGGCAGCATCAGCCACATAAGGATCATACCTCAGGGATGCGAAATAATACTATATACAGATGGGCGTTCAAGAGCGACAATTTTCTCTACAAATTTACCCTAAGTTCAAATGTGGTAATAGAGGACGAAGTTTATATAGAGAGTTAGCGCCATCGCGATTGCACTGTTCTACTCAGCAGCTTCAGCCAAATTGGTATCATACCTCAGGAATGAGAAACAGTGCCATTTTCACATGGAAGTTAAAGGGCGGCAATCTTCAGCACAAAATTGCACTAAGTTGAAAAGTGTTAATTGAGGAAAAGGTAATTTAAAGAGTATGCGCCATTTTGATTGCACTGTTCGATTCGGCAGAATCAGCTACATTAGCATCATATCTTAGGGATGCGAAATAATGCCATATTCAGATGGTAGTTCAAGAGCGACAATTTTCAGCACAAAATTGCACTAAGTTGAAATGTGTTAATGGAGAACGAAGTCTATATAAAGAGTTAGCGCCATCACGATTGCACTCTTCGACTCAGCAGCATCAGCCAAATTAGCACCATACCTTGGGAATGGGAAACAGTGCTATTTTCACATAGAAGTAATAGGGCGACAATTTTCAGCACCAAATTGCACTAAGTTGAAAAGTGTTAATGGAGAAAAGATTATATAAAGAGTTAGCGCCAGCACGATTGCACTGTTCAACTCAGCAACATCAAACACATTAGCATCATACCTCGGGAATGGGAAACAGTGCTATTTACACATAGAATTAAAGGGCGACAATTTTTAGCACAAAATTGCACTAAGTTGAAAAGTGTTAAGAGAGAAAAAGGCAATTTAAAGAGTATGCTCCATTTTGATTGCTCTGTTCGATTCGGCAGCATCAGCTACATTAGGATCATACCTCAGGGATGCGAAATAATGCTATATTCAGATGGGAGTTCAAGAGCGACAATTTTCTCTACAAGTTTGCCCTAAGTTGAAATGTGGTAATAGAGGACGAAGTTTATATAGAGAGTTAGGATCATAACGATTGTACTGATCCACTCGGCAGCATCAAACACATTAGCATCATACCTCGGGAATTGGAAACAGTGCTATTTTCACATAGAAGTTAAAGGGCGGCAATCTTCAGCACAAAATTGCACTAAGTTGAAAAGTGTTAATGGAGAAAAAGATTATATAAAGAGTTAGCGCCATCACGATTGCACTGTTAGACTCGGCAGCTTCAAACACATTAGCATCATACCTCGGGAATTGGAAACAGTGCTATTTTCACATATATGTTAAAGGGCGACAACTTTCAGCACAAAATTGCAATAACTTGAAAAGTTTTAAGAGAGAAAAAGATTATATAAAGAGTTAGCGCCAGCACGATTGCACTGTTCGACTCGGCAGCATCAAACACATTAGCATCATACCTCGGGAATGGGAAACAGTGCTATTTTCACAAAAAAGTTAAAGGGCGACAATTTTCAGCACAAAATTGCACTAAGTTGAAAAGTGTTAATTGAGAACGAAGCTTATATAATGAGTTGGCGCCATCACGATTGCACTGTTCGACTCGGCAGCATCAAACACATTGGCATCATACCTCGGGAATTGGAAACAGTGCTATTTTCACATAGAAGTTAAAGGGCGACAATTTTCAGCACAAAATTGCACTAAGTTGAAAAGTGTTAATAGAGAAAAAGATTAAATAAAGAGTTAGCGCTAGCACGATTGCACTGTTCGACTCGGCAGCATCAAACACTTTAGCATCACCTCGGGAATGGGAAACAGTGCTATTTACACATAGAAGTTAAAGGGCGACAATTTTCAGCACAAAATTGCACTAAGTTGAAAAGTGTTACGAGAGAAAATGGTAATTTCAAGAGTATGCGCCATTTTGATTGCACTGTTCGATTCGGCAGCATCAGCCACATTAGGATCATACCTCAGGGATGCGAAATAATGCTATATTCACATGGGCGTTCAAGAGCGACAATTTTCTCTACAAATTTGCACTAAGTTGAAATGTGGTAATAGAGGACGAAGTTTATATAGAGAGTTAGGCCATCACGATTGCACTGTTCGACTCGGCAGCATCAAACACATTAGCATCATACCTCGGGAATGGGAAACAGTGCTATTTTCACAAAAAAGTTAAAGGGCGACAATTTTCAGCACAAAATTGCACTAAGTTGAAATGTGTTAAAAGAGAACCAAGTTTATTTAAAGAGTTAGCGCCATCAGAATTGCACTGTTCGACTCGGCAGCATCAAACACATTACCATCATACCTCACGAATGCGAAACAGTGCTATTTTCACATGGAAGTTAAATCGCGGGAATTTTCAGCACAAAATTGCACTAAGTTGAAAAGCGTTAATTGAGGAAAAGGTAATTTAAAGAGTATGCGCCATTTTGATTGCACTTTTCGATTCGGCAGCATCAGCTACATTAGCATCATTCCTCAGGGATGCGAAATAATGCCATATTCAGATGGAAGTTCAAGAGCGACAATTTTCAGCACAAAATTGCACTAAGTTGAAATGTGTTAATGGAGAACGAAGTCTATATAAAGAGTTAGCGCCATCACGATTGCACTCTTCGACTCAGCAGCATCAGCCAAATTAGCACCATACCTTGGGAATGGGAAACAGTGCTATTTTCACATAGAAGTAATAGGGCGACAATTTTCAGCACCAAATTGCACTAAGTTGAAAAGTGTTAATGGAGAAAAAGATTATATAAAGAGTTAGCGCCAGCACGATTGCACTGTTCAACTCAGCAACATCAAACACATTAGCATCATACCTCGGGAATGGGAAACAGTGCTATTTACACATAGAATTAAAGGGCGACAATTTTTAGCACAAAATTGCACTAAGTTGAAAAGTGTTAAGAGAGAAAAAGGCAATTTAAAGAGTATGCTCCATTTTGATTGCTCTGTTCGATTCGGCAGCATCAGCTACATTAGGATCATACCTCAGGGATGCGAAATAATGCTATATTCAGATGGGAGTTCAAGAGCGACAATTTTCTCTACAAGTTTGCCCTAAGTTGAAATGTGGTAATAGAGGACGAAGTTTATATAGAGAGTTAGGACCATAACGATTGTACTGATCCACTCGGCAGCATCAAACACATTAGCATCATACCTCGGGAATTGGAAACAGTGCTATTTTCACATAGAAGTTAAAGGGCGGCAATCTTCAGCACAAAATTGCACTAAGTTGAAAAGTGTTAATGGAGAAAAAGATTATATAAAGAGTTAGCGCCATCACGATTGCACTGTTAGACTCGACAGCTTCAAACACATTAGCATCATACCTCGGGAATTGGAAACAGTGCTATTTTCACATATATGTTAAAGGGCGACAACTTTCAGCACAAAATTGCAATAACTTGAAAAGTTTTAAGAGAGAAAAAGATTATATAAAGAGTTAGCGCCAGCACGATTGCACTGTTCGACTCGGCAGCATCAAACACATTAGCATCATACCTCGGGAATGGGAAGCAGTGCTATTTTCACAAAAAAGTTAAAGGGCGACAATTTTCAGCACAAAATTGCACTAAGTTGAAAAGTGTTAATTGAGAACGAAGCTTATATAATGAGTTGGCGCCATCACGATTGCACTGTTCGACTCGGCAGCATCAAACACATTGGCATCATACCTCGGGAATTGGAAACAGTGCTATTTTCACATAGAAGTTAAAGGGCGACAATTTTCAGCACAAAATTGCACTAAGTTGAAAAGTGTTAATAGAGAAAAAGATGAAATAAAGAGTTAGCGCCAGCACGATTGCACTGTTCGACTCGGCAGCATCAAACACTTTAGCATCACCTCAGGAATGGGAAACAGTGCTATTTACACATAGAAGTTAAAGGGCGACAATTTTCAGCACAAAATTGCACTAAGTTGAAAAGTGTTACGAGAGAAAATGGTAATTTCAAGAGTATGCGCCATTTTGATTGCACTGTTCGATTCGGCAGCATCAGCCACATTAGGATCATACCTCAGGCATGCGAAATAATGCTATATTCACATGGGCGTTCAAGAGCGACAATTTTCTCTACAAATTTGCACTAAGTTGAAATGTGGTAATAGAGGACGAAGTTTATATAGAGAGTTAGGCCATCACGATTGCACTGTTCGACTCGGCAGCATCAAACACATTAGCGACATACCTCGGGAATTGGAAACAGTGCTATTTTCACATATATGTTAAAGGGCGACAACTTTCGGCACAAAATTGCAATAACTTGAAAAGTGTTAAGAGAGAAAAAGATTATATAAAGAGTTAGCGCCAGCACGATTGCACTGTCCGACTCGGCAGCATCAAACACATTAGCATCATACCTCGGGAATGGGAAACAGTGCTATTTTCACAAAAAAGTTAAAGGGCGACAATTTTCAGCACAAAATTGCACTAAGTTGAAATGTGTTCAAAGAGAACCAAGTTTATTTAAAGAGTTAGCGCCATCACAATTGCACTGTTCGACTCGGCAGCATCAAACACATTACCATCATACCTCAAGAATGCGAAACAGTGCTATTTTCACATGGAAGTTAAATCGCGGGAATTTTCAGCACAAAAGTGCACTAAGTTGAAAAGCGTTAATTGAGGAAAAGGTAATTTAATGAGTATGCGCCATTTTGATTGCACTTTTCGATTCGGCAGCATCAGCTACATTAGCATCATTCCTCAGGGATGCGAAATAATGCCATATTCAGATGGAAGTTCAAGAGCGACAATTTTCAGCACAAAATTGCACTAAGTTGAAATGTGTTAATAGAGAACGAAGTTTATATAAAGAGTTGGCGCCATCACGATTGCACTCTTCGACTCAGCAGCATCAGCCAAATTAGCATCATACCTTGGGAATGGGAAACAGTGCTATTTTCACATAGAAATAATAGGGCGACAATTTTCAGCACAAAATTGCACTAAGTTGAAAAGTGTTAATGGAGAAAAAGATTATATAAAGAGTTAGCGCCAGCACGATTGCACTGTTCGACTCAGCAACATCAAACACATTAGCATCATACCTCGGGAATGGGAAACAGTGCTATTTACACATAGAATTAAAGGGCGACAATTTTTAGCACAAAATTGCACTAAATTGAAAAGTGTTAAGATAGAAAAAGGCAATTTAAAGAGTATGCTCCATTTTGATTGCTCTGTTCGATTCGGCAGCATCAGCTACATTAGGATCATACCTCAGGGATGCGAAATAATGCTATATTCAGATGGGAGTTCAAGAGCGACAATTTTCTCTACAAATTTGCACTAAGTTGAAATGTGGTAATAGAGGACGAAGTTTATATAGAGAGTTAGGCCATCACGATTGCACTGTTCGACTCGGCAGCATCAAACACATTAGCGACATACCTCGGGAATTGGAAACAGTGCTATTTTCACATATATGTTAAAGGGCGACAACTTTCGGCACAAAATTGCAATAACTTGAAAAGTGTTAAGAGAGAAAAAGATTATATAAAGAGTTAGCGCCAGCACGATTGCACTGTCCGACTCGGCAGCATCAAACACATTAGCATCATACCTCGGGAATGGGAAACAGTGCTATTTTCACAAAAAAGTTAAAGGGCGACAATTTTCAGCACAAAATTGCACTAAGTTGAAATGTGTTAAAAGAGAACCAAGTTTATTTAAAGAGTTAGCGCCATCACAATTGCACTGTTCGACTCGGCAGCATCAAACACATTACCATCATACCTCAAGAATGCGAAACAGTGCTATTTTCACATGGAAGTTAAATCGCGGGAATTTTCAGCACAAAAGTGCACTAAGTTGAAAAGCGTTAATTGAGGAAAAGGTAATTTAAAGAGTATGCGCCATTTTGATTGCACTTTTCGATTCGGCAGCATCAGCTACATTAGCATCATTCCTCAGGGATGCGAAATAATGCCATATTCAGATGGAAGTTCAAGAGCGACAATTTTCAGCACAAAATTGCACTAAGTTGAAATGTGTTAATAGAGAACGAAGTTTATATAAAGAGTTGGCGCCATCACGATTGCACTCTTCGACTCAGCAGCATCAGCCAAATTAGCATCATACCTTGGGAATGGGAAACAGTGCTATTTTCACATAGAAATAATAGGGCGACAATTTTCAGCACAAAATTGCACTAAGTTGAAAAGTGTTAATGGAGAAAAAGATTATATAAAGAGTTAGCGCCAGCACGATTGCACTGTTCGACTCAGCAACATCAAACACATTAGCATCATACCTCGGGAATGGGAAACAGTGCTATTTACACATAGAATTAAAGGGCGACAATTTTTAGCACAAAATTGCACTAAATTGAAAAGTGTTAAGATAGAAAAAGGCAATTTAAAGAGTATGCTCCATTTTGATTGCTCTGTTCGATTCGGCAGCATCAGCTACATTAGGATCATACCTCAGGGATGCGAAATAATGCTATATTCAGATGGGAGTTCAAGAGCGACAATTTTCTCTACAAGTTTGCACTAAGTTGAAATGTGGTAATAGAGGACGAAGTTTATATAGAGAGTTAGGGCCATAACGATTGTACTGATCGACTCGGCAGCATCAAACACATTAGCATCATACCTCGGGAATTGGAAACAGTGCTATTTTCACATAAAAGTTAAAGGGCGGCAATCTTCAGCACAAAATTGCACTAAGTTGAAAAGTGTTAATGGAGAAAAAGATTATATAAAGAGTTAGCGCCATCACGATTGCACTGTAAGACTCGGCAGCTTCAAACACATTAGCATCATACCTCGGGAATTGGAAACAGTGCTATTTTCACATATAAGTTAAAGGGCGACAACTTTCAGCACAAAATTGCAATAACTTGAAAAGTGTTAAGAGAGAAAAAGATTATATAAAGAGTTAGCGCCAGCACGATTGCACTGTTCGACTCGGCAGCATCAAACACATTAGCATCATACCTCGGGAATGGGAAACAGTGCTGTTTTCACAAAAAAGTTAAAGGGCGACAATTTTCAGCACAAAATTGCACTAAGTTGAAAAGTGTTAATTGAGAACGAAGCTTATATAATGAGTTGGCGCCATCACGATTGCACTGTTCGACTCGGCAGCATCAAACACATTGGCATCATACCTCGGGAATTGGAAACAGAGCTATTTTCACATAGAAGTTAAAGGGCGACAATTTTCAGCACAAAATTGCACTAAGTTGAAAAGTGTTAATAGAGAAAAAGATTATATAAAGAGTTAGCGCCAGCACGATTGCACTGTTCGACTCGGCAGCATCAAACACTTTAGCATCATACCTCGGGAATGGGAAACAGTGCTATTTACACATAGAATTAAAGGGCGACAATTTTTAGCACAAAATTGCACTAAATTGAAAAGTGTTAAGATAGAAAAAGGCAATTTAAAGAGTATGCTCCATTTTGATTGCTCTGTTCGATTCGGCAGCATCAGCTACATTAGGATCATACCTCAGGGATGCGAAATAATGCTATATTCAGATGGGAGTTCAAGAGCGACAATTTTCTCTACAAGTTTGCACTAAGTTGAAATGTGGTAATAGAGGACGAAGTTTATATAGAGAGTTAGGGCCATAACGATTGTACTGATCGACTCGGCAGCATCAAACACATTAGCATCATACCTCGGGAATTGGAAACAGTGCTATTTTCACATAAAAGTTAAAGGGCGGCAATCTTCAGCACAAAATTGCACTAAGTTGAAAAGTGTTAATGGAGAAAAAGATTATATAAAGAGTTAGCGCCATCACGATTGCACTGTAAGACTCGGCAGCTTCAAACACATTAGCATCATACCTCGGGAATTGGAAACAGTGCTATTTTCACATATAAGTTAAAGGGCGACAACTTTCAGCACAAAATTGCAATAACTTGAAAAGTGTTAAGAGAGAAAAAGATTATATAAAGAGTTAGCGCCAGCACGATTGCACTGTTCGACTCGGCAGCATCAAACACATTAGCATCATACCTCGGGAATGGGAAACAGTGCTGTTTTCACAAAAAAGTTAAAGGGCGACAATTTTCAGCACAAAATTGCACTAAGTTGAAAAGTGTTAATTGAGAACGAAGCTTATATAATGAGTTGGCGCCATCACGATTGCACTGTTCGACTCGGCAGCATCAAACACATTGGCATCATACCTCGGGAATTGGAAACAGAGCTATTTTCACATAGAAGTTAAAGGGCGACAATTTTCAGCACAAAATTGCACTAAGTTGAAAAGTGTTAATAGAGAAAAAGATTATATAAAGAGTTAGCGCCAGCACGATTGCACTGTTCGACTCGGCAGCATCAAACACTTTAGCATCATACCTCGGGAATGGGAAACAGTGCTATTTACACATAGAAGTTAAAGGGCGACAATTTTCAGCACAAAATTGCACTAAGTTGAAAAGTGTTACGAGAGAAAATGGTAATTTCAAGAGGGTGCGCCATTTTGATTGCACTGTTCGATTCGGCAGCATCAGCCACATTAGGATCATACCTCAGGGATGCGAAATAATGCTATATTCAGATGGGCGTTCAAGAGCGACAATTTTCTCTACAAATTTGCACTAAGTTGAAATGTGGTAATAGAGGACGAAGTTTATATAGAGAGTTAGGCCATCACGATTGCACTGTTCGACTCGGCAGCATCAAACACATTAGCATCATACCTCGGGAATGGGAAACAGTGCTATTTTCACAAAAAAGTTAAAGGGCGACAATTTTCAGCACAAAATTGCACTAAGTTGAAAAGTGTTAATTGAGAACGAAGCTTATATAATGAGTTGGCGCCATCACGATTGCACTGTTCGACTCGGCGGCATCAAACACATTGGCATCATACCTCAGGAATGAGAAACAGTGCCATTTTCACATGAAAGTTAAAGGGCGGCAATCTTCAGAACAAAATTGCACTAAGTTGAAAAGTGTTAATAGAGGAAAAGGTAATTTAAAGAGTTTGCGCCATTTTGATTGCACTGTTCGATTCGGCAGAATCAGCTACATTAGCATCATACCTTAGGTATGCGAAATAATGTCAAATTCAGATGGGAGTTCAAGAGCGACAATTTTCTCTACAAATTTGCACTAGGTTGAAATGTGGTAATAGAGGACGAAGTTTGTATAGAGAGTTAGGCCATCACAATTGCACTGTTCGACTCGGCAGCTTCAAACACATTAGCATCATACCTCGGGAATTGGAAACAGTGCTATTTTCACATATATGTTAAAGGGCGACAACTTTCAGCACAAAATTGCAATAACTTGAAAAGTGTTAATAGAGAACGAAGCTTATATAAAGAGTTAGCGCCATCGCGATTGCACTGTTCTACTCAGCAGCTTCAGCCAAATTGGTATCATACCTCAGGAATGAGAAACAGTGCCATTTTCACATGGAAGTTAAAGGGCGGCAATCTTCAGCACAAAATTGCACTTAGTAGAAAAGTGTTAATTGAGGAAAAGGTAATTTAAAGAGTATGCGCCATTTTGATTGCACTGTTCGATTCGGCAGAATCAGCTACATTAGCATCATACCTTAGGGATGCGAAATAATGCCATATTCAGATGGTAGTTCAAGAGCGACAATTTTCAGCACAAAATTGCACTAAGTTGAAATGTGGTAATAGAGGACGAAGTTTATATGGAGAGTTAGGCCATCACGATTGCACTGTTCGACTCGGCAGCATCAAACACATTAGCATCATACCTCGGTAATTGTAAACAGTGCTATTTTCACATAGAAGTTAAAGGGCGACAATTCTCAGCACAAAATTGCACTAAGATGAAAAGTGTTAATTGAGAACGAAGCGTATATAATGAGTTGGCGCCATCACGATTGCACTGTTCGACTCGGCAGCTTCAAACACATTGGCATCATACCTCGGGAATTGGAAACAGTGCTATTTTCACATTGAAGTTAATGGGCGACAATTTTCAGCACAAAATTGCACTAAGTTGAAATGTGTTAATAGAGAACGAAGTTTATATAAAGAGTTAGCGCCATCACGATTGCACTGTTCGACTTAGCAGCATCAGCCAAATTAGCATCATGCCTTGGGAATGGGAAACAGTGCTATCTTCACATAGAAGTAAAAGGGCGACAATTTTCAGCACAAAATTGCACTAAGTTGAAAAGTGTTAATAGAGAAAAAGGTAATTTAAAGAGTATGCGCCATTTTGATTGCACTGTTCGATTCTGCAGAATCAGCTACATTAGAATCATACCTGAGGGATGCGAAATAATGCCATATTCAGATGGAAGTTCAAGAGCCACAATTTTCAGCACAAAATTGCACTAAGTTAAAATGTGTTAATAGAGAACGAAGTTTATATAAAGCGTTAGCGCCATCACGATTGCACAGTTCGACTCAGCAGCATCAGCCAAATTAGCATCATACCTCGGGAATGGGAAACAGTGCTATTTACACATAGAAGTTAAAGGGCGACAATTTTCAGCACAAAATTGCACTAAGTTGAAAAGTGTTAAGAGAGAAAATGGTAATTTAAAGAGTATGCGCCATTTTGATTGCACTGTTCGATTCGGCAGAATCAGCTACATTAGCATCATACCTTAGGTATGCGAAATAATGCCATATTCAGATGGAAGTTCAAGAGCCACAATTTTCAGCACAAAATTGCACTAAGTTAAAATGTGTTAATAGAGAACGAAGTTTATATAAAGCGTTAGCGCCATCACGATTGCACAGTTCGACTCAGCAGCTTCAGCCAAATTGGTATCATACCTCAGGAATGAGAAACAGTGCCATTTTCACATGGAAGTTAAAGGGCGGCAATCTTCAGCACAAAATTGCACTAAGTTGAAAAGTGTTAATTGAGGAAAAGGTAATTTAAAGAGTATGCGCCATTTTGATTGCACTGTTCGATTCGGCAGAATCAGCTACATTAGCATCATACCTTAGGGATGCGAAATAATGCCATATTCAGATGGTAGTTCAAGAGCAACAATTTTCAGCACAAAATTGCACTAAGTTGAAATGTGTTAATGGAGAACGAAGTCTATATAAAGAGTTAGCGCCATCACGATTGCACTCTTCGACTCAGCAGCATCAGCCAAATTAGCACCATACCTTGGGAATGGGAAACAGTGCTATTTTCACATAGAAGTAATAGGGCGACAATTTTCAGCACCAAATTGCACTAAGTTGAAAAGTGTTAATGGAGAAAAAGATTATATAAAGAGTTAGCGCCAGCACGATTGCACTGTTCAACTCAGCAACATCAAACACATTAGCATCATACCTCGGGAATGGGAAACAGTGCTATTTACACATAGAATTAAAGGGCGACAATTTTTAGCACAAAATTGCACTAAGTTGAAAAGTGTTAAGAGAGAAAAAGGCAATTTAAAGAGTAAGCTCCATTTTGATTGCTCTGTTCGATTCGGCAGCATCAGCTACATTAGGATCATACCTCAGGGATGCGAAATAATGCTATATTCAGATGGGAGTTCAAGAGCGACAATTTTCTCTACAAGTTTGCCCTAAGTTGAAATGTGGTAATAGAGGACGAAGTTTATATAGAGAGTTAGGGCCATAACGATTGTACTGATCCACTCGGCAGCTTCAAACACATTAGCATCATACCTCGGGAATTGGAAACAGTGCTATTTTCACATATATGTTAAAGGGCGACAACTTTCAGCACAAAATTGCAATAACTTGAAAAGTGTTAAGAGAGAAAAAGATTATATAAAGAGTTAGCGCCAGCACGATTGCACTGTTCGACTCGGCAGCATCAAACACATTAGCATCATACCTCGGGAATGGGAAACAGTGCTATTTTCACAAAAAAGTTAAAGGGCGACAATTTTCAGCACAAAATTGCACTAAGTTGAAAAGTGTTAATTGAGAACGAAGCTTATATAATGAGTTGGCGCCATCACGATTGCACTGTTCGACTCGGCAGCATCAAACACGTTGGCATCATACCTCGGGAATTGGAAACAGTGCTATTTTCACATAGAAGTTAAAGGGCGACAATTTTCAGCACAAAATTGCACTAAGTTGAAAAGTGTTAATAGAGAAAAAGATTATATAAAGAGTTAGCGCCAGCACGATTGCACTGTTCGACTCGGCAGCATCAAACACTTTAGCATCACCTCGGGAATGGGAAACAGTGCTATTTACACATAGAAGTTAAAGGGCGACAATTTTCAGCACAAAATTGCACTAAGTTGAAAAGTGTTACGAGAGAAAATGGTAATTTCAAGAGTATGCGCCATTTTGATTGCACTGTTCGATTCGGCAGCATCAGCCACATTAGGATCATACCTCAGGGATGCGAAATAATGCTATATTCACATGGGCGTTCAAGAGCGACAATTTTCTCTACAAATTTGCACTAAGTTGAAATGTGGTAATAGAGGACGAAGTTTATATAGAGAGTTAGGCCATCACGATTGCACTGTTCGACTCGGCAGCATCAAACACATTAGCATCATACCTCGGGAATTGGAAACAGTGCTATTTTCACATATATGTTAAAGGGCGACAACTTTCGGCACAAAATTGCAATAACTTGAAAAGTGTTAAGAGAGAAAAAGATTATATAAAGAGTTAGCGCCATCACGATTGCACTGTTAGACTCGGCAGCTTCAAACACATTAGCATCATACCTCGGGAATTGGAAACAGTGCTATTTTCACATATATGTTAAAGGGCGACAACTTTCAGCACAAAATTGCAATAACTTGAAAAGTGTTAAGAGAGAAAAAGATTATATAAAGAGTTAGCGCCAGCACGATTGCACTGTTCAACTCAGCAACATCAAACACATTAGCATCATACCTCGGGAATGGGAAACAGTGCTATTTACACATAGAATTAAAGGGCGACAATTTTTAGCACAAAATTGCACTATGTTGAAAAGTGTTAAGAGAGAAAGAGGCAATTTAAAGAGTAAGCCCCATTTTGATTGCTCTGTTCGATTCGGCAGCATCAGCTACATTAGGATCATACCTCAGGGATGCGAAATAATGCTATATTCAGATGGGAGTTCAAGAGCGACAATTTTCTCTACAAGTTTGCCCTAAGTTGAAATGTGGTAATAGAGGACGAAGTTTATATAGAGAGTTAGGGCCATAACGATTGTACTGATCCACTCGGCAGCATCAAACACATTAGCATCATACCTCGGGAATTGGAAACAGTGCTATTTTCACATAGAAGTTAAAGGGCGGCAATCTTCAGCACAAAATTGCACTAAGTTGAAAAGTGTTAATGGAGAAAAAGATTATATAAAGAGTTAGCGCCATCACGATTGCACTGTTAGACTCGGCAGCTTCAAACACATTAGCATCATACCTCGGGAATTGGAAACAGTGCTATTTTCACATATATGTTAAAGGGCGACAACTTTCAGCACAAAATTGCAATAACTTGAAAAGTTTTAAGAGAGAAAAAGATTATATAAAGAGTTAGCGCCAGCACGATTGCACTGTTCGACTCGGCAGCATCAAACACATTAGCATCATACCTCGGGAATGGGAAACAGTGCTATTTTCACAAAAAAGTTAAAGGGCGACAATTTTCAGCACAAAATTGCACTAAGTTGAAAAGTGTTAATTGAGAACGAAGCTTATATAATGAGTTGGCGCCATCACGATTGCACTGTTCGACTCGGCAGCATCAAACACGTTGGCATCATACCTCGGGAATTGGAAACAGTGCTATTTTCACATAGAAGTTAAAGGGCGACAATTTTCAGCACAAAATTGCACTAAGTTGAAAAGTGTTAATAGAGAAAAAGATTATATAAAGAGTTAGCGCCAGCACGATTGCACTGTTCGACTCGGCAGCATCAAACACTTTAGCATCACCTCGGGAATGGGAAACAGTGCTATATACACATAGAAGTTAAAGGGCGACAATTTTCAGCACAAAATTGCACTAAGTTGAAAAGTGTTACGAGAGAAAATGGTAATTTCAAGAGTATGCGCCATTTTGATTGCACTGTTCGATTCGGCAGCATCAGCCACATTAGGATCATACCTCAGGGATGCGAAATAATGCTATATTCACATGGGCGTTCAAGAGCGACAATTTTCTCTACAAATTTGCACTAAGTTGAAATGTGGTAATAGAGGACGAAGTTTATATAGAGAGTTAGGCCATCACGATTGCACTGTTCGACTCGGCAGCATCAAACACATTAGCATCATACCTCGGGAATTGGAAACAGTGCTATTTTCACATATATGTTAAAGGGCGACAACTTTCGGCACAAAATTGCAATAACTTGAAAAGTGTTAAGAGAGAAAAAGATTATATAAAGAGTTAGCGCCATCACGATTGCACTGTTAGACTCGGCAGCTTCAAACACATTAGCATCATACCTCGGGAATTGGAAACAGTGCTATTTTCACATATATGTTAAAGGGCGACAACTTTCAGCACAAAATTGCAATAACTTGAAAAGTGTTAAGAGAGAAAAAGATTATATAAAGAGTTAGCGCCAGCACGATTGCACTGTTCGACTCGGCAGCATCAAACACATTACCATCATACCTCGGGAATGGGAAACAGTGCTATTTTCACAAAAAAGTTAAAGGGCGGCAGTTTTCAGCACAAAATTGCACTAAGTTGAAAAGTGTTAATTGAGAACGAAGCTTATATAATGAGTTGGCGCCATCACGATTGCACTGTTCGACTCGGCAGCATCAAACACATTGGCATCATATCTCGGGAATTGGAAACAGTGCTATTTTCACATAGAAGTTAAAGGGCGACAATTTTCAGCACAAAATTGCACTAAGTTGAAAAGTGTTAATAGAGAAAAAGATTATATAAAGAGTTAGCGCCAGCACGATTGCACTGTTCGACTCGGCAGCATCAAACACTTTAGCATCACCTCGGGAATGGGAAACAGTGCTATCTACACATAGAAGTTAAAGGGCGACAATTTTCAGCACAAAATTGCACTAAGTTGAAAAGTGTTACGAGAGAAAATGGTAATTTCAAGAGTATGCGCCATTTTGATTGCACTGTTCGATTCGGCAGCATCAGCCACATTAGGATCATACCTCAGGGATGCGAAATAATGCTATATTCACATGGGCGTTCAAGAGCGACAATTTTCTCTACAAATTTGCACTAAGTTGAAATGTGGTAATAGAGGACGAAGTTTATATAGAGAGTTAGGCCATCACGATTGCACTGTTCGACTCGGCAGCATCAAACACATTAGCATCATACCTCGGGAATTGGAAACAGTGCTATTTTCACATATATGTTAAAGGGCGACAACTTTCGGCACAAAATTGCAATAACTTGAAAAGTGTTAAGAGAGAAAAAGATTATATAAAGAGTTAGCGCCATCGCGATTGCACTGTTAGACTCGGCAGCTTCAAACACATTAGCATCATACCTCGGGAATTGGAAACAGTGCTATTTTCACATATATGTTAAAGGGCGACAACTTTCAGCACAAAATTGCAATAACTTGAAAAGTGTTAAGAGAGAAAAAGATTATATAAAGAGTTAGCGCCAGCACGATTGCACTGTTCAACTCAGCAACATCAAACACATTAGCATCATACCTCGGGAATGGGAAACAGTGCTATTTACACATAGAATTAAAGGGCGACAATTTTTAGCACAAAATTGCACTAAGTTGAAAAGTGTTAAGAGAGAAAAAGGCAATTTAAAGAGTAAGCTCCATTTTGATTGCTCTGTTCGATTCGGCAGCATCAGCTACATTAGGATCATACCTCAGGGATGCGAAATAATGCTATATTCAGATGGGAGTTCAAGAGCGACAATTTTCTCTACAAGTTTGCCCTAAGTTGAAATGTGGTAATAGAGGACGAAGTTTATATAGAGAGTTAGGGCCATAACGATTGTACTGATCCACTCGGCAGCATCAAACACATTAGCATCATACCTCGGGAATTGGAAACAGTGCTATTTTCACATAGAAGTTAAAGGGCGGCAATCTTCAGCACAAAATTGCAATAACTTAAAAAGTGTTAAGAGAGAAAAAGATTATATAAAGAGTTAGCGCCAGCACGATTGCACTGTTCGACTCGGCAGCATCAAACACATTAGCATCATACCTCGGGAATGGGAAACAGTGCTATTTTCACAAAAAAGTTAAAGGGCGACAATTTTCAGCACAAAATTGCAATAACTTAAAAAGTGTTAAGAGAGAAAAAGATTATATAAAGAGTTAGCGCCAGCACGATTGCACTGTTCGACTCGGCAGCATCAAACACATTAGCATCATACCTCGGGAATGGGAAACAGTGCTATTTTCACAAAAAAGTTAAAGGGCGACAATTTTCAGCACAAAATTGCACTAAGTTGAAAAGTGTTAATTGAGAACGAAGCTTATATAATGAGTTGGCGCCATCACGATTGCACTGTTCGACTCGGCAGCATCAAACACGTTGGCATCATACCTCGGGAATTGGAAACAGTGCTATTTTCACATAGAAGTTAAAGGGCGACAATTTTCAGCACAAAATTGCACTAAGTTGAAAAGTGTTAATAGAGAAAAAGATTATATAAAGAGTTAGCGCCAGCACGATTGCACTGTTCGACTCGGCAGCATCAAACACTTTAGCATCACCTCGGGAATGGGAAACAGTGCTATTTACACATAGAAGTTAAAGGGCGACAATTTTCAGCACAAAATTGCACTAAGTTGAAAAGTGTTACGAGAGAAAATGGTAATTTCAAGAGTATGCGCCATTTTGATTGCACTGTTCGATTCGGCAGCATCAGCCACATTAGGATCATACCTCAGGGATGCGAAATAATGCTATATTCACATGGGCGTTCAAGAGCGACAATTTTCTCTACAAATTTGCACTAAGTTGAAATGTGGTAATAGAGGACGAAGTTTATATAGAGAGTTAGGCCATCACGATTGCACTGTTCGACTCGGCAGCATCAAACACATTAGCATCATACCTCGGGAATTGGAAACAGTGCTATTTTCACATATATGTTAAAGGGCGACAACTTTCGGCACAAAATTGCAATAACTTGAAAAGTGTTAAGAGAGAAAAAGATTATATAAAGAGTTAGCGCCATCACGATTGCACTGTTAGACTCGGCAGCTTCAAACACATTAGCATCATACCTCGGGAATTGGAAACAGTGCTATTTTCACATATATGTTAAAGGGCGACAACTTTCAGCACAAAATTGCAATAACTTGAAAAGTGTTAAGAGAGAAAAAGATTATATAAAGAGTTAGCGCCAGCACGATTGCACTGTTCGACTCGGCAGCATCAAACACATTACCATCATACCTCGGGAATGGGAAACAGTGCTATTTTCACAAAAAAGTTAAAGGGCGACAATTTTCAGCACAAAATTGCACTAAGTTGAAAAGTGTTAATTGAGAACGAAGCTTATATAATGAGTTGGCGCCATCACGATTGCACTGTTCGACTCGGCAGCATCAAACACATTGGCATCATATCTCGGGAATTGGAAACAGTGCTATTTTCACATAGAAGTTAAAGGGCGACAATTTTCAGCACAAAATTGCACTAAGTTGAAAAGTGTTAATAGAGAAAAAGATTATATAAAGAGTTAGCGCCAGCACGATTGCACTGTTCGACTCGGCAGCATCAAACACTTTAGCATCACCTCGGGAATGGGAAACAGTGCTATCTACACATAGAAGTTAAAGGGCGACAATTTTCAGCACAAAATTGCACTAAGTTGAAAAGTGTTACGAGAGAAAATGGTAATTTCAAGAGTATGCGCCATTTTGATTGCACTGTTCGATTCGGCAGCATCAGCCACATTAGGATCATACCTCAGGGATGCGAAATAATGCTATATTCACATGGGCGTTCAAGAGCGACAATTTTTTCTACAAATTTGCACTAAGTTGAAATGTGGTAATAGAGGACGAAGTTTATATAGAGAGTTAGGCCATCACGATTGCACTGTTCGACTCGGCAGCATCAAACACATTAGCATCATACCTCGGGAATTGGAAACAGTGCTATTTTCACATATATGTTAAAGGGCGACAACTTTCGGCACAAAATTGCAATAACTTGAAAAGTGTTAAGAGAGAAAAAGATTATATAAAGAGTTAGCGCCAGCACGATTGCACTGTCCGACTCGGCAGCATCAAACACATTAGCATCATACCTCGGGAATGGGAAACAGTGCTATTTTCACAAAAAAGTTAAAGGGCGACAATTTTCAGCACAAAATTGCACTAAGTTGAAAAGTGTTAATTGAGAACGAAGTTTATATAAAGAGTTAGCGCCATCGCGATTGCACTGTTCTACTCAGCAGCTTCAGCCAAATTGGTATCATACCTCAGGAATGAGAAACAGTGCCATTTTCACATGGAAGTTTAAGGGCGGCAATCTTCAGCACAAAATTGCACTAAGTTGAAAAGTGTTAATTGAGGAAAAGGTAATTTAAAGAGTATGCGCCATTTTGATTGCACTGTTCGATTCGTCAGAATCAGCTACATTAGCATCATACCTTAGGGATGCGAAATAATGCCATATTCAGATGGTAGTTCAAGAGCGACAATTTTCAGCACAAAATTGCACTAAGTTGAAATGTGTTAAAAGAGAACCAAGTTTATTTAAAGAGTTAGCGCCATCACAATTGCACTGTTCGACTCGGCAGCATCAAACACATTACCATCATACCTCAAGAATGCGAAACAGTGCTATTTTCACATGGAAGTTAAATCGCGGGAATTTTCAGCACAAAATTGCACTAAGTTGAAAAGCGTTAATTGAGGAAAAGGTAATTTAAAGAGTATGCGCCATTTTGATTGCACTTTTCGATTCGGCAGCATCAGCTACATTAGCATCATTCCTCAGGGATGCGAAATAATGCCATATTCAGATGGAAGTTCAAGAGCGACAATTTTCAGCACAAAATTGCACTAAGTTGAAATGTGTTAATAGAGAACGAAGTTTATATAAAGAGTTGGCGCCATCACGATTGCACTCTTCGACTCAGCAGCATCAGCCAAATTAGCATCATACCTTGGGAATGGGAAACAGTGCTATTTTCACATAGAAATAATAGGGCGACAATTTTCAGCACAAAATTGCACTAAGTTGAAAAGTGTTAATGGAGAAAAAGATTATATAAAGAGTTAGCGCCAGCACGATTGCACTGTTCGACTCAGCAACATCAAACATATTAGCATCATACCTCGGGAATGGGAAACAGTGCTATTTACACATGGAATTAAAGGGCGACAATTTTTAGCACAAAATTGCACTAAATTGAAAAGTGTTAAGATAGAAAAAGGCAATTTAAAGAGTATGCTCCATTTTGATTGCTCTGTTCGATTCGGCAGCATCAGCTACATTAGGATCATACCTCAGGGATGCGAAATAATGCTATATCCAGATGGGAGTTCAAGAGCGACAATTTTCTCTACAAGTTTGCACTAAGTTGAGATGTGGTAATAGAGGACGAAGTTTATAAAGAGAGTTAGGGCCATAACGATTGTACTGATCGACTCGGCAGCATCAAACACATTAGCATCATACCTCGGGAATTGGAAACAGTGCTATTTTCACATAAAAGTTAAAGGGCGGCAATCTTCAGCACAAAATTGCACTAAGTTGAAAAGTGTTAATGGAGAAAAAGATTATTTAAAGAGTTAGCGCCATCACGATTGCACTGTAAGACTCGGCAGCTTCAAACACATTAGCATCATACCTCGGGAATTGGAAACAGTGCTATTTTCACATATATGTTAAAGGGCGACAACTTTCAGCACAAAATTGCAATAACTTGAAAAGTGTTAAGAGAGAAAAAGATTATATAAAGAGTTAGCGCCAGCACGATTGCACTGTTCGACTCGGCAGCATCAAACACATTAGCATCATACCTTGGGAATGGGAAACAGTGCTATTTTCACAAAAAAGTTAAAGGGCGACAATTTTCAGCACAAAATTGCACTAAGTTGAAAAGTGTTAATTGAGAACGAAGCTTATATAATGAGTTGGCGCCATCACGTTTGCACTGTTTGACTCGGCAGCATCAAACACATTGGCATCATACCTCGGGAATTGGAAACAGAGCTATTTTCACATAGAAGTTAAAGGGCGACAATTTTCAGCACAAAATTGCACTAAGTTGAAAAGTGTTAATAGAGAAAAAGATTATATAAAGAGTTAGCGCCAGCACGATTGCACTGTTCGACTCGGCAGCATCAAACACTTTAGCATCATACCTCGGGAATGGGAAACAGTGCTATTTACACATAGAAGTTAAAGGGCGACAATTTTCAGCACAAAATTGCACTAAGTTGAAAAGTGTTACGAGAGAAAATGGTAATTTCAAGAGGGTGCGCCATTTTGATTGCACTGTTCGATTCGGCAGCATCAGCCACATTAGGATCATACCTCAGGGATGCGAAATAATGCTATATTCAGATGGGCGTTCAAGAGCGACAATTTTCTCTACAAATTTGCACTAAGTTGAAATGTGGTAATAGAGGACGAAGTTTATATAGAGAGTTAGGCCATCACGATTGCACTGTTCGACTCGGCAGCATCAAACACATTAGCATCATACCTCGGGAATTGGAAACAGTGCTATTTTCACATATATGTTAAAGGGCGACAACTTTCAGCACAAAATTGCAATAACTTGAAAAGTGTTAAGAGAGAAAAAGATTATATAAAGAGTTAGCGCCAGCACGATTGCACTGTTCGACTCGGCAGCATCAAACACATTAGCATCATACCTCGGGAATGGGAAACAGTGCTATTTTCACATATATGTTAAAGGGCGACAACTTTCAGCACAAAATTGCAATAACTTGAAAAGTGTTAATAGAGAACGAAGCTTATATAAAGAGTTAGCGCCATCGCGATTGCACTGTTCTACTCAGCAGCTTCAGCCAAATTGGTATCATACCTCAGGAATGAGAAACAGTGCCATTTTCACATGGAAGTTAAAGGGCGGCAATCTTCAGCACAAAATTGCACTAAGTAGAAAAGTGTTAATTGAGGAAAAGGTAATTTAAAGAGTATGCTCCATTTTGATTGCACTGTTCGATTCGGCAGAATCAGCTACATTAGCATCATACCTTAGGGATGCGAAATAATGCCATATTCAGATGGTAGTTCAAGAGCGACAATTTTCAGCACAAAATTGCACTAAGTTGAAATGTGGTAATAGAGGACGAAGTTTATATGGAGAGTTAGGCCATCACGATTGCACTGTTCGACTCGGCAGCATCACACATTAGCATCATACCTCGGGAATTGGAAACAGTGCTATTTTCACATATATGTTAAAGGGCGACAATTTTCAGCACAAAATTGCACTAAGTTGAAATGTGGTAATAGAGGACGAAGTTTATATAAAGAGTTAGCGCCATCGCGATTGCACTGTTCTACTCAGCAGCTTCAGCCAAATTGGTATCATACCTCAGGAATGATAAACAGTGCCATTTTCACATGGAAGTTAAAGGGCGGCAATCTTCAGCACAAAATTGCACTAAGTTGAAAAGTGTTAATAGAGGAAAAGGTAATTTAAGGAGTATGCGCCATTTTGATTGCACTAAGTTGAAATGTGTTAATAGAGAACGAAGTTTATATAAAGTGTTAGCGCCATCACGATTGCACTGTTCGACTCAGCAGCATCAGCCAAATTAGCATCATACCTTGGGAATGGGAAACAGTGCTATTTTCACATAGAAGTAAAAGGGCGACAATTTTCAGCACAAAATTGCACTAAGTTGAAAAGTGTTATGAGAGAAAAAGGCAATTTAAAGAGTATGCTCCATTTTGATTGCACTGTTCGATTCGGCAGAATCAGCTACGTTAGCATCATACCTGAGGGATGCGAAATAATGCCATATTCAGATGGAAGTTCAAGAGCGACAATTTTCAGCACAAAATTGCACTAAGTTAAAATGTGTTAATAGAGAACGAAGTTTATATAAAGAGTTAGCGCCATCACGATTGCACTCTTCGACTCAGCAGCATCAGCCAAATTAGCATCATACCTTGGGAATGGGAAACAGTGCTATTTTCACATAGAAGTAATAGGGCGACAATTTTCAGCACAAAATTGCACTAAGTTGAAAAGTGTTAAGAGAGAAAAAGGTAATTTAAAGAGCGTGCGCCATTTTGATTGCACTGTTCGATTCGGCAGAATCAGCTACATTAACATCATACCTGAGGGACGCGAAGTAATGCCGTATTCAGATGGAAGTTCAAGAGCGACAATTTTCAGCACAAAATTGCACTATGTTGAAATGTGTTAATAGAGAACGAAGTTTATATAAAGAGTTGGCGCCATCACGATTGCACTGTTCGACTCGGCAGCATCAAACACATTAGCATCATACCTCGGGAATTGGAAACAGTGCTATTTTCACATAGAAGTTAAAGGGCGACAATTTTCAGCACAAAATTGCACTAAGTTGAAAAGTGTTAATTGAGAACGAAGCTTATATAATGAGTTGGCGCCATCACGATTGCACTGTTCGTCTCGGCAGCATCAAACACATTGCCATCATACCTCGGGAATTGGAAACAGTGCTATTTTCACATAGAAGTTAAAGGGCGGCAATCTTCAGCACAAAATTGCACTAAATTGAAAAGTGTTAATAGGGAAAAAGATTATATAAAGAGTTAGCGCCAGCACGATTGCACTGTTCGACTCGGCTGCATCAAACACATTAGCATCATACCTCGGGAATGGGAAACAGTGCTATTTTCACATAGAAGTTAAAGGGCGACAATTTTCAGCACAAAATTGCACTAATTTGAAAAGTGTTAAGAGAGAAGAAGGTAATTTAAAGTGTGCGCCATTTTGATTGCACTGTTCGATTTGGCAGCATCAGCTACACTACGATCATACCACAGGGATGCGAAATAATGCTATTTTCAGATGGGCGTTCAAGAGCGACAATTTTCTCTACAAATTTGCACTAAGTTGAAATGTGGTAATAGAGGACGAAGTTTATGTAAAGAGTTAGCGCCATCGCGATTGCACTGTTCTACTCAGCAGCTTCAGCCAAATTGGTATCATACCTCAGGAATGAGAAACAGTGCCATTTTCACATGGAAGTTAAAGGGCGGCAATCTTCAGCACAAAATTGCACTAAGTTGAAAAGTGTTAATAGAGGAAAAGGTAATTTAAAGAGTATGCGCCATTTTGATTGCACTGTTCGATTCGGCAGAATCAGCTACATTAGCATCATACCTTAGGGATGCGAAGTAATGCCGTATTCAGATGGAAGTTCAAGAGCGACAATTTTCAGCACAAAATTGCACTATGTTGAAATGTGTTAATAGAGAACGAAGTTTATATAAAGAGTTGGCGCCATCACGATTGCACTGTTCGACTCGGCAGCATCAAACACATTAGCATCATACCTCGGGAAATGGAAACAGTGCTATTTTCACATAGAAGTTAAAGGGCGACAATTTTAAGCACAAAATTGCATTAAGTTGAAAAGTGTTAAGAGAGAAAAAGGCAATTTAAAGAGTATGCCCCATTTTGATTGCACTGTTCGATTCGGCAGAATCAGCTACGATAGCATCATACCTTAGGGATACGAAATAATGCCATATTCAGATGGAAGATCAAGAGCCACAATTTTCAGCACAAAATTGCACTAAGTTAAAATGTGTTAATAGAAAACGAAGTTTAAATAAAGCGTTAGCGCCATCACGATTGCACAGTTCGACTCAGCAGCATCAGCCAAATTAGCATCATACCTCGGGAATGGGAAACAGTGCCATTTTCACATTGAAGTTAAAGGGCGACAATTTTCAGCGCAAAATTGCACTAATTTGAAAAGTGTTAAGAGAGAAAAAGGTAATTTAAAGAGTGTGCGCCATTTTGATTGCACTGTTCGATTCGGCAGCATCAGCTACATTAACATCATACCTGAGGGATGCGAAGTAATGCCGTGTTCAGATGGAAGTTCAAGAGCGACAATTTTCAGCACAAAATTGCACTATGTTGAAATGTGTTAATAGAGAACGAAGTTTATATAAAGAGTTGGCGCCATCACGATTGCACTGTTCGACTCGGCAGCATCAAACACATTAGCATCATACCTCGGGAAATGGAAACAGTGCTATTTTCACATAGAAGTTAAAGGGCGACAATTTTAAGCACAAAATTGCATTAAGTTGAAATGTGTTAAGAGAGAAAAAGGTAATTTAAAGGGAATGCGCAATTTTGATTGCACCGTTCGATTCGGCAGAATCAGCTACGATAGCATCATACCTTAGGGATACGAAATAATGCCATATTCAGATGGAAGATCAAGAGCGACAATTTTCAGCACAAAATTGCACCATGTTGAAATGTGTTAATTGAGAACGAAGTTTATATAAAGAGTTAGCGCTATCACGATTGCACTGTTCGACTCGGCAGCATCAAACACATTAGCATCATACCTCGGTAATTGTAAACAGTGCTATTTTCACATAGAAGTTAAAGGGCGACAATTTTCAGCACAAAATTGCACTAAGTTGAAAAGTGTTAATTGAGAACGAAGCGTATATAATGAGTTGGCGCCATCACGATTGCACTGTTCGACTCGGCAGCATCAAACACATTGGCATCATACCTCGGGAATTGGAAACAGTGCTATTTTCACATTGAAGTTAAAGGGCGACAATTTTCAGCACAATATTGCACTAAGTTGAAAAGTGTTAATAGAGAAAAAGATTAAATAAAGAGTTAGCGCCAGCACGATTGCACAGTTCGACTCGGCAGCATCAAACACTTTAGCATCATACCTCGGGAATGGGAAACAGTGCTATTTTCACATAGAAGTTAAAGGGCGACAATTTTCAACACAAAATTGCACTAATTTGAAAAGTGTTAAGAGAGAAAAAGGTAATTTAAAGAGTGTGCGCCATTTTGATTGCACTGTTCGATTCGGCAGCATCAGCTACACTAGGATCATACCTCAGGGATGCGAAATAATGCTATATTTAGATGGGCGTTCAAGAGCGACAATTTTCTCTACAAATTTGCACTAAGTTGATATGTGGTAATAGAGGACGAAGTTTATATAAAGAGTCAGCGCCATCGCGATTGCACTGTTCTACTCAGCAGCTTCAGCCAAATTGGTATCATACCTCAGGAATGAGAAACAGTGCCATTTTCACATGGAAGTTAAAGGGCGGCAATCTTCAGCACAAAATTGCACTAAGTTGAAAAGTGTTAAGAGAGGAAAAGGTAATTTAAAGAGTATGCGCCATTTTGATTGCACTGTTCGATTCGGCAGAATCAGCTACATTAGCATCATACCTTAGGGATGCGAAATAATGCCATATTCAGATGGTAGTTCAAGAGCGACAATTTTCAGCACAAAATTGCACTAAGTTGAAATGTGTTAATAGAGAACGAAGTTTATATAAAGAGTTAGCGCCATCACGATTGCACTGTTCGACTCAGCAGCATCAGCCAAATTAGCATCATACCTCTGGAATGAGAAACAGCGTTATTTTCACATGGAAGTTAAAGGGCGGCAATCTTCAGCACATAATTGCACTAAGTTGAAAAGTGTTAATCGAGAACGAAGCTTATATAATGAGTTAGCGCCATCACGATTGCACTGTTCGTCTCGGCAGCATCAAACACATTGGCATCATACCTCGGGAATTGGAAACAGTGCTATTTTCACATAGAAGTTAAAGGGCGGCAATCTTCAGCACAAAATTGCACTTAATTGAAAAGTGTTAATAGGGAAAAAGATTATATAAAGAGTTAGCGCCAGCACGATTGCACTGTTCGACTCGGCTGCATCAAACACATTAGCATCATACCTCGGGAATGGGAAACAGTGCTATTTTCACATAGAAGTTAAAGGGCGACAATTTTCAGCACAAAATTGCACTAATTTGAAAAGTGTTAAGAGAGAAAAAGGTAATTTAAAGAGTGTGCGCCATTTTGATTGCACTGTTCGATTTGGCAGCATCAGCTACACTACGATCATACCTCAGGGATGCGAAATAATGCCATATTCAGATGGGCGTTCAAGAGCGACAATTTTCAGCACAAAATTGCACTAAGTTGAAATGTGTTAATAGAGAACGAAGTTTATATAAAGAGTTAGCGCCATCACGATTGCACTGTTCGACTTAGCAGCATCAGCCAAATTAGCATCATGCCTTGGGAATGGGAAACAGTGCTATCTTCACATAGAAGTAAAAGGGCGACAATTTTCAGCACAAAATTGCACTAATTTGAAAAGTGTTAAGAGAGAACGAAGTTTATATAAAGAGTTGGCGCCATCACGATTGCACTGTTCGACTCGGCAGCATCGAACACATTAGCATCATACCTCGGGAATTGGAAACAGTGCTATTTTCACATAGAAGTTAAAGGGCGACAATTTTCAGCACAAAATTGCACTAAGTTGAAAAGTGTTAATTGAGAACGAAGCTTATATAATGAGTTGGCGCCATCACGATTGCACTGTTCGTATCGGCAGCATCAAAAACATTGGCATCATACCTCGGGAATTGGAAACAGTGCTATTTTCACATAGAAGTTAAAGGGCGGCAATCTTCAGCACAAAATTGCACTTAATTGAAAAGTGTTAATAGGGAAAAAGATTATATAAAGAGTTAGCGCCAGCACGATTGCACTGTTCGACTCGGCTGCATCAAACACATTAGCATCATACCTCGGGAATGGGAAACAGTGCTATTTTCACATAGAAGTTAAAGGGCGACAATTTTCAGCACAAAATTGCACTAATTTGAAAAGTGTTAAGAGAGAAAAAGGTAATTTAAAGAGTGTGCGCCATTTTGATTGCACTGTTCGATTTGGCAGCATCAGCCACACTACGATCATACCTCAGGGATGCGAAATAATGCTATATTCAGATGGGCGTTCAAGAGCGACAATTTTCTCTACAAATTTGCACTAAGTTGAAATGTGGTAATAGAGGACGAAGTTTATGTAAAGAGTTAGCGCCATCGCGATTGCACTGTTCTACTCAGCAGCTTCAGCCAAATTGGTATCATACCTCAGGAATGAGAAACAGTGCCATTTTCACATGGAAGTTAAAGGGCGGCAATCTTCAGCACAAAATTGCACTAAGTTGAAAAGTGTTAATATAGGAAAAGGTAATTTAAAGAGTATGCGCCATTTTGATTGCACTGTTCGATTCGGCAGCATCACCTACATTAGTATCATACCTGAGGGATGCTAAATAATGCCATATTCAGATGGAAGTTCAAGAGCCACAATTTTCAGCACAAAATTGCACTAAGTTAAAATGTGTTAATAGAAAACGAAGTTTATATAAAGCGTTAGCGCCATCACGATTGCACAGTTCGACTCAGCAGCATCAGCCAAATTAGCATCATACCTCGGGAATGGGAAACAGTGCCATTTTCACATTGAAGTTAAAGGGCGACAATTTTCAGCGCAAAATTGCACTAATTTGAAAAGTGTTAAGAGAGAAAAAGGTAATTTAAAGAGTGTGCGCCATTTTGATTGCACTGTTCGATTCGGCAGCATCAGCTACATTAACATCATACCTGAGGGATGCGAAGTAATGCCGTGTTCAGATGGAAGTTCAAGAGCGACAATTTTCAGCACAAAATTGCACTATGTTGAAATGTGTTAATAGAGAACGAAGTTTATATAAAGAGTTGGCGCCATCACGATTGCACTGTTCGACTCGGCAGCATCAAACACATTAGCATCATACCTCGGGAAATGGAAACAGTGCTATTTTCACATAGAAGTTAAAGGGCGACAATTTTAAGCACAAAATTGCATTAAGTTGAAATGTGTTAAGAGAGAAAAAGGTAATTTAAAGGGAATGCGCAATTTTGATTGCACCGTTCGATTCGGCAGAATCAGCTACGATAGCATCATACCTTAGGGATACGAAATAATGCCATATTCAGATGGAAGATCAAGAGCGACAATTTTCAGCACAAAATTGCACCATGTTGAAATGTGTTAATTGAGAACGAAGTTTATATAAAGAGTTAGCGCTATCACGATTGCACTGTTCGACTCGGCAGCATCAAACACATTAGCATCATACCTCGGTAATTGTAAACAGTGCTATTTTCACATAGAAGTTAAAGGGCGACAATTTTCAGCACAAAATTGCACTAAGTTGAAAAGTGTTAATTGAGAACGAAGCGTATATAATGAGTTGGCGCCATCACGATTGCACTGTTCGACTCGGCAGCATCAAACACATTGGCATCATACCTCGGGAATTGGAAACAGTGCTATTTTCACATTGAAGTTAAAGGGCGACAATTTTCAGCACAATATTGCACTAAGTTGAAAAGTGTTAATAGAGAAAAAGATTAAATAAAGAGTTAGCGCCAGCACGATTGCACAGTTCGACTCGGCAGCATCAAACACTTTAGCATCATACCTCGGGAATGGGAAACAGTGCTATTTTCACATAGAAGTTAAAGGGCGACAATTTTCAACACAAAATTGCACTAATTTGAAAAGTGTTAAGAGAGAAAAAGGTAATTTAAAGAGTGTGCGCCATTTTGATTGCACTGTTCGATTCGGCAGCATCAGCTACACTAGGATCATACCTCAGGGATGCGAAATAATGCTATATTTAGATGGGCGTTCAAGAGCGACAATTTTCTCTACAAATTTGCACTAAGTTGATATGTGGTAATAGAGGACGAAGTTTATATAAAGAGTCAGCGCCATCGCGATTGCACTGTTCTACTCAGCAGCTTCAGCCAAATTGGTATCATACCTCAGGAATGAGAAACAGTGCCATTTTCACATGGAAGTTAAAGGGCGGCAATCTTCAGCACAAAATTGCACTAAGTTGAAAAGTGTTAAGAGAGGAAAAGGTAATTTAAAGAGTATGCGCCATTTTGATTGCACTGTTCGATTCGGCAGAATCAGCTACATTAGCATCATACCTTAGGGATGCGAAATAATGCCATATTCAGATGGTAGTTCAAGAGCGACAATTTTCAGCACAAAATTGCACTAAGTTGAAATGTGTTAATAGAGAACGAAGTTTATATAAAGAGTTAGCGCCATCACGATTGCACTGTTCGACTCAGCAGCATCAGCCAAATTAGCATCATACCTCTGGAATGAGAAACAGCGTTATTTTCACATGGAAGTTAAAGGGCGGCAATCTTCAGCACATAATTGCACTAAGTTGAAAAGTGTTAATTGAGAACGAAGCTTATATAATGAGTTAGCGCCATCACGATTGCACTGTTCGTCTCGGCAGCATCAAACACATTGGCATCATACCTCGGGAATTGGAAACAGTGCTATTTTCACATAGAAGTTAAAGGGCGGCAATCTTCAGCACAAAATTGCACTTAATTGAAAAGTGTTAATAGGGAAAAAGATTATATAAAGAGTTAGCGCCAGCACGATTGCACTGTTCGACTCGGCTGCATCAAACACATTAGCATCATACCTCGGGAATGGGAAACAGTGCTATTTTCACATAGAAGTTAAAGGGCGACAATTTTCAGCACAAAATTGCACTAATTTGAAAAGTGTTAAGAGAGAAAAAGGTAATTTAAAGAGTGTGCGCCATTTTGATTGCACTGTTCGATTTGGCAGCATCAGCTACACTACGATCATACCTCAGGGATGCGAAATAATGCCATATTCAGATGGGCGTTCAAGAGCGACAATTTTCAGCACAAAATTGCACTAAGTTGAAATGTGTTAATAGAGAACGAAGTTTATATAAAGAGTTAGCGCCATCACGATTGCACTGTTCGACTTAGCAGCATCAGCCAAATTAGCATCATGCCTTGGGAATGGGAAACAGTGCTATCTTCACATAGAAGTAAAAGGGCGACAATTTTCAGCACAAAATTGCACTAATTTGAAAAGTGTTAAGAGAGAACGAAGTTTATATAAAGAGTTGGCGCCATCACGATTGCACTGTTCGACTCGGCAGCATCGAACACATTAGCATCATACCTCGGGAATTGGAAACAGTGCTATTTTCACATAGAAGTTAAAGGGCGACAATTTTCAGCACAAAATTGCACTAAGTTGAAAAGTGTTAATTGAGAACGAAGCTTATATAATGAGTTGGCGCCATCACGATTGCACTGTTCGTATCGGCAGCATCAAAAACATTGGCATCATACCTCGGGAATTGGAAACAGTGCTATTTTCACATAGAAGTTAAAGGGCGGCAATCTTCAGCACAAAATTGCACTTAATTGAAAAGTGTTAATAGGGAAAAAGATTATATAAAGAGTTAGCGCCAGCACGATTGCACTGTTCGACTCGGCTGCATCAAACACATTAGCATCATACCTCGGGAATGGGAAACAGTGCTATTTTCACATAGAAGTTAAAGGGCGACAATTTTCAGCACAAAATTGCACTAATTTGAAAAGTGTTAAGAGAGAAAAAGGTAATTTAAAGAGTGTGCGCCATTTTGATTGCACTGTTCGATTTGGCAGCATCAGCCACACTACGATCATACCTCAGGGATGCGAAATAATGCTATATTCAGATGGGCGTTCAAGAGCGACAATTTTCTCTACAAATTTGCACTAAGTTGAAATGTGGTAATAGAGGACGAAGTTTATGTAAAGAGTTAGCGCCATCGCGATTGCACTGTTCTACTCAGCAGCTTCAGCCAAATTGGTATCATACCTCAGGAATGAGAAACAGTGCCATTTTCACATGGAAGTTAAAGGGCGGCAATCTTCAGCACAAAATTGCACTAAGTTGAAAAGTGTTAATATAGGAAAAGGTAATTTAAAGAGTATGCGCCATTTTGATTGCACTGTTCGATTCGGCAGCATCACCTACATTAGTATCATACCTGAGGGATGCTAAATAATGCCATATTCAGATGGAAGTTCAAGAGCCACAATTTTCAGCACAAAATTGCACTAAGTTAAAATGTGTTAATAGAAAACGAAGTTTATATAAAGCGTTAGCGCCATCACGATTGCACAGTTCGACTCAGCAGCATCAGCCAAATTAGCATCATACCTCGGGAATGGGAAACAGTGCCATTTTCACATAGAAGTTAAAGGGCGACAATTTTCAGCGCAAAATTGCACTAATTTGAAAAGCGTTAAGAGAGAAAAAGGTAATTTAAAGAGTGTGCGCCATTTTGATTGCACTGTTCGATTCGGCAGCATCAGCTACATTAACATCATACCTGAGGGATGCGAAGTAATGCCGTATTCAGATGGAAGTTCAAGAGCGACAATTTTCAGCACAAAATTGCGCTATGTTGAAATGTGTTAATAGAGAACGAAGTTTATATAAAGAGTTGGCGCCATCACGATTGCACTGTTCGACTCGGCAGCATCAAACACATTAGCATCATACCTCGGGAAATGGAAACAGTGCTATTTTCACATAGAAGTTAAAGGGCGACAATTTTAAGCACAAAATTGCATTAAGTTGAAATGTGTTAAGAGAGAAAAAGGTAATTTAAAGGGAATGCGCAATTTTGATTGCACTGTTCGATTCGGCAGAATCAGCTACGATAGCATCATACCTTAGGGATACGAAATAATGCCATATTCAGATGGAAGATCAAGAGCGACAATTTTCAGCACAAAATTGCACTAAGTTGAAATGTGTTAATAGAGAACGAAGTTTATATAAAGAGTTAGCGCCATCGCGATTGCACTGTTCTACTCAGCAGCTTCAGCCAAATTGGTATCATACCTCAGGAATGAGAAACAGTGCCATTTTCACATGGAAGTTAAAGGGCGGCAATCTTCAGCACAAAACTGCACTAAGTTGAAAAGTGTTAATAGAGGAAAAGGTAATTTAAAGAGTATGCGCCATTTTGATTGCACTGTTCGATTCGGCAGAATCAGCTACATTAGCATCATACCTTAGGGATGCGAAATAATGCCATATTCAGATGGTAGTTCAAGAGCGACAATTTTCAGCACAAAATTGCACTAAGTTGAAATGTGTTAATAGAGAACGAAGTTTATATAAAGAGTTAGCGCCATCACGATTGCACTGTTCGACTCAGCAGCATCAGCCAAATTAGCATCATACCTCTGGAATGAGAAACAGCGTTATTTTCACATGGAAGTTAAAGGGCGGCAATCTTCAGCACATAATTGCACTAAGTTGAAAAGTGTTAATTGAGAACGAAGCTTATATAATGAGTTGGCGCCATCACGATTGCACTGTTCGTCTCGGCAGCATCAAACACATTGGCATCATACCTCGGGAATTGGAAACAGTGCTATTTTCACATAGAAGTTAAAGGGCGGCAATCTTCAGCACAAAATTGCACTTAATTGAAAAGTGTTAATAGGGAAAAAGATTATATAAAGAGTTAGCGCCAGCACGATTGCACTGTTCGACTCGGCTGCATCAAACACATTAGCATCATACCTCGGGAATGGGAAACAGTGCTATTTTCACATAGAAGTTAAAGGGCGACAATTTTCAGCACAAAATTGCACTAATTTGAAAAGTGTTAAGAGAGAAAAAGGTAATTTAAAGAGTGTGCGCCATTTTGATTGCACTGTTCGATTTGGCAGCATCAGCTACACTACGATCATACCTCAGGGATGCGAAATAATGCCATATTCAGATGGGAGTTCAAGAGCGACAATTTTCAGCACAAAATTGCACTAAGTTGAAATGTGTTAATAGAGAACGAAGTTTATATAAAGAGTTAGCGCCATCACGATTGCACTGTTCGACTTAGCAGCATCAGCCAAATTAGCATCATGCCTTGGGAATGGGAAACAGTGCTATCTTCACATAGAAGTAAAAGGGCGACAATTTTCAGCACAAAATTGCACTAAGTTGAAAAGTGTTAATAGAGAAAAAGGTAATTTAAAGAGTATGCGCCATTTTGATTGCACTGTTCGATTCGGCAGAATCAGCTACATTAGCATCATACCTGAGGGATGCGAAATAATGCCATATTCAGATGGAAGTTCAAGAGCCACAATTTTCAGCACAAAATTGCACTAAGTTAAAATGTGTTAATAGAGAACGAAGTTTATATAAAGCGTTAGCGCCTTCACGATTGCACAGTTCGACTCAGCAGCATCAGCCAAATTAGCATCATACCTCGGGAATGGGAAACAGTGCCATTTCCACATAGAAGTTAAAGGGCGACAATTTTCAGCGCAAAATTGCACTAATTTGAAAAGTGTTAAGAGAGAAAAAGGTAATTTAAAGAGTGTGCGCCATTTTGATTGCACTGTTCGATTTGGCAGCATCAGCTACACTACGATCATACCTCAGGGATGCGAAATAATGCTATATTCAGATGGGCGTTCAAGAGCGACAATTTTCTCTACAAATTTGCACTAAGTTGAAATGTGGTAATAGAGGACGAAGTTTATGTAAAGAGTTAGCGCCATCGCGATTGCACTGTTCTACTCAGCAGCTTCAGCCAAATTGGTATCATACCTCAGGAATGAGAAACAGTGCCATTTTCACATGGAAGTTAAAGGGCGGCAATCTTCAGCACAAAATTGCACTAAGTTGAAAAGTGTTAATAGAGGAAAAGGTAATTCAAAGAGTATGCGCCATTTTGATTGCACTGTTCGATTCGGCAGAATCAGCTACATTAGCATCATACCTTAGGGATGCGAAGTAATGCCGTATTCAGATGGAAGTTCAAGAGCGACAATTTTCAGCACAAAATTGCACCATGTTGAAATGTGTTAATAGAGAACGAAGTTTATATAAAGAGTTGGCGCCATCACGATTGCACTGTTCGACTCGGCAGCATCAAACACATTAGCATCATACCTCGGGAAATGGAAACAGTGCTATTTTCACATAGAAGTTAAAGGGCGACAATTTGAAGCACAAAATTGCATTAAGTTGAAAAGTGTTAAGAGAGAAAAAGGCAATTTAAAGAGCATGCTCCATTTTGATTGCACTGTTCGATTCGGCAGAATCAGCTACATTAGTATCATACCTGAGGGATGCGAAATAATGCCATATTCAGATGGAAGTTCAAGAGCCACAATTTTCAGCACAAAATTGCACTAAGTTAAAATGTGTTAATAGAAAACGAAGTTTATATAAAGCGTTAGCGCCATCACGATTGCACAGTTCGACTCAGCAGCATCAGCCAAATTAGCATCATACCTCGGGAATGGGAAACAGTGCCATTTTCACATAGAAGTTAAAGGGCGACAATTTTCAGCGCAAAATTGCACTAATTTGAAAAGTGTTAAGAGAGAAAAAGGTAATTTAAAGAGTGTGCGCCATTTTGATTGCACTGTTCGATTCGGCAGCATCAGCTACATTAACATCATACCTGAGGGATGCGAAGTAATGCCGTATTCAGATGGAAGTTCAAGAGCGACAATTTTCAGCACAAAATTGCACTATGTTGAAATGTGTTAATAGAGAACGAAGTTTATATAAAGAGTTGGCGCCATCACGATTGCACTGTTCGACTCGGCAGCATCAAACACATTAGCATCATACCTCGGGAAATGGAAACAGTGCTATTTTCACATAGAAGTTAAAGGGCGACAATTTTAAGCACAAAATTGCATTAAGTTGAAATGTGTTAAGAGAGAAAAAGGTTATTTAAAGGGAATGCGCAATTTTGATTGCACTGTTCGATTCGGCAGAATCAGCTACGATAGCATCATACCTTAGGGATACGAAATAATGCCATATTCAGATGGAAGATCAAGAGCGACAATTTTCAGCACAAAATTGCACCATGTTGAAATGTGTTAATTGAGAACGAAGTTTATATAAAGAGTTAGCGCCAGCACGATTGCACTGTTCGACTCGGCTGCATCAAACACATTAGCATCATACCTCGGGAATGGGAAACAGTGCTATTTTCACATAGAAGTTAAAGGGCGACAATTTTCAGCACAAAATTGCACTAATTTGAAAAGTGTTAAGAGAGAAAAAGGTAATTTAAAGAGTGTGCGCCATTTTGATTGCACTGTTCGATTTGGCAGCATCAGCTACACTACGATCATACCTCAGGGATGCGAAATAATGCCATATTCAGATGGGCGTTCAAGAGCGACAATTTTCAGCACAAAATTGCACTAAGTTGAAATGTGTTAATAGAGAACGAAGTTTATATAAAGAGTTAGCGCCATCACGATTGCACTGTTCGACTTAGCAGCATCAGCCAAATTAGCATCATGCCTTGGGAATGGGAAACAGTGCTATCTTCACATAGAAGTAAAAGGGCGACAATTTTCAGCACAAAATTGCACTAATTTGAAAAGTGTTAAGAGAGAAAAAGGTAATTTAAGGAGCGTGCGCCATTTTGATTGCACTGTTCGATTCGGCAGCATCAGCTACATTAACATCATACCTGAGGGACGCGAAGTAATGCCGTATTCAGATGGAAATTCAAGAGCGACAATTTTCAGCACAAAATTGCACTATGTTGAAATGTGTTAATAGAGAACGAAGTTTATATAAAGAGTTGGCGCCATCACGATTGCACTGTTCGACTCGGCAGCATCGAACACATTAGCATCATACCTCGGGAATTGGAAACAGTGCTATTTTCACATAGAAGTTAAAGGGCGACAATTTTCAGCACAAAATTGCACTAAGTTGAAAAGTGTTAATTGAGAACGAAGCTTATATAATGAGTTGGCGCCATCACGATTGCACTGTTCGTCTCGGCAGCATCAAACACATTGGCATCATACCTCGGGAATTGGAAACAGTGCTATTTTCACATAGAAGTTAAAGGGCGGCAATCTTCAGCACAAAATTGCACTTAATTGAAAAGTGTTAATAGGGAAAAAGATTATATAAAGAGTTAGCGCCAGCACGATTGCACTGTTCGACTCGGCTGCATCAAACACATTAGCATCATACCTCGGGAATGGGAAACAGTGCTATTTTCACATAGAAGTTAAAGGGCGACAATTTTCAGCACAAAATTGCACTAATTTGAAAAGTGTTAAGAGAGAAAAAGGTAATTTAAAGAGTGTGCGCCATTTTGATTGCACTGTTCGATTTGGCAGCATCAGCCACACTACGATCATACCTCAGGGATGCGAAATAATGCTATATTCAGATGGGCGTTCAAGAGCGACAATTTTCTCTACAAATTTGCACTAAGTTGAAATGTGGTAATAGAGGACGAAGTTTATGTAAAGAGTTAGCGCCATCGCGATTGCACTGTTCTACTCAGCAGCTTCAGCCAAATTGGTATCATACCTCAGGAATGAGAAACAGTGCCATTTTCACATGGAAGTTAAAGGGCGGCAATCTTCAGCACAAAATTGCACTAAGTTGAAAAGTGTTAATATAGGAAAAGGTAATTTAAAGAGTATGCGCCATTTTGATTGCACTGTTCGATTCGGCAGCATCACCTACATTAGTATCATACCTGAGGGATGCGAAATAATGCCATATTCAGATGGAAGTTCAAGAGCCACAATTTTCAGCACAAAATTGCACTAAGTTAAAATGTGTTAATAGAAAACGAAGTTTATATAAAGCGTTAGCGCCATCACGATTGCACAGTTCGACTCAGCAGCATCAGCCAAATTAGCATCATACCTCGGGAATGGGAAACAGTGCCATTTTCACATAGAAGTTAAAGGGCGACAATTTTCAGCGCAAAATTGCACTAATTTGAAAAGCGTTAAGAGAGAAAAAGGTAATTTAAAGAGTGTGCGCCATTTTGATTGCACTGTTCGATTCGGCAGCATCAGCTACATTAACATCATACCTGAGGGATGCGAAGTAATGCCGTATTCAGATGGAAGTTCAAGAGCGACAATTTTCAGCACAAAATTGCACTATGTTGAAATGTGTTAATAGAGAACGAAGTTTATATAAAGAGTTGGCGCCATCACGATTGCACTGTTCGACTCGGCAGCATCAAACACATTAGCATCATACCTCGGGAAATGGAAACAGTGCTATTTTCACATAGAAGTTAAAGGGCGACAATTTTAAGCACAAAATTGCATTAAGTTGAAATGTGTTAAGAGAGAAAAAGGTAATTTAAAGGGAATGCGCAATTTTGATTGCACTGTTCGATTCGGCAGAATCAGCTACGATAGCATCATACCTTAGGGATACGAAATAATGCCATATTCAGATGGAAGATCAAGAGCGACAATTTTCAGCACAAAATTGCACCATGTTGAAATGTGTTAATTGAGAACGAAGTTTATATAAAGAGTTAGCGCTATCACGATTGCACTGTTCGACTCGGCAGCATCAAACACATTAGCATCATACCTCGTTAATGGGAAACAGTGCTATTTTCACATAGATGTTAAAGGGCGACAACCTTCAGCTCAAAATTGCAATAACTTGAAAAGTGTTAAGAGAGAAAAAGGTAATTTAAAGAGTGTGCGCCATTTTGATTGCACTATTCGATTCGGCAGCATCAGCTACATTAGCATCATACCTGAGGGATGCGAAATAATGCCGTATTCAGATGGAAGTTCAAGAGCGACAATTTTCAGCACAAAATTGCACTAAGTTGAAATGTGTTAATAGAGAACGAAGTTTATATAAAGAGTTAGCGCCATCGCGATTGCACTGTTCTACTCAGCAGCTTCAGCCAAATTGGTATCATACCTCAGGAATGAGAAACAGTGCCATTTTCACATGGAAGTTAAAGGGCGGCAATCTTCAGCACAAAACTGCACTAAGTTGAAAAGTGTTAATAGAGGAAAAGGTAATTTAAAGAGTATGCGCCATTTTGATTGCACTGTTCGATTCGGCAGAATCAGCTACATTAGCATCATACCTTAGGGATGCGAAATAATGCCATATTCAGATGGTAGTTCAAGAGCGACAATTTTCAGCACAAAATTGCACTAAGTTGCAATGTGTTAATAGAGAACGAAGTTTATATAAAGAGTTAGCGCCATCACGATTGCACTGTTCGACTCAGCAGCATCAGCCAAATTAGCATCATACCTCTGGAATGAGAAACAGCGTTATTTTCACATGGAAGTTAAAGGGCGGCAATCTTCAGCACATAATTGCACTAAGTTGAAAAGTGTTAATTGAGAACGAAGCTTATATAATGAGTTGGCGCCATCACGATTGCACTGTTCGTCTCGGCAGCATCAAACACATTGGCATCATACCTCGGGAATTGGAAACAGTGCTATTTTCACATAGAAGTTAAAGGGCGGCAATCTTCAGCACAAAATTGCACTTAATTGAAAAGTGTTAATAGGGAAAAAGATTATATAAAGAGTTAGCGCCAGCACGATTGCACTGTTCGACTCGGCTGCATCAAACACATTAGCATCATACCTCAGGAATGGGAAACAGTGCTATTTTCACATAGAAGTTAAAGGGCGACAATTTTCAGCACAAAATTGCACTAATTTGAAAAGTGTTAAGAGAGAAAAAGGTAATTTAAAGAGTGTGCGCCATTTTGATTGCACTGTTCGATTTGGCAGCATCAGCTACACTACGATCATACCTCAGGGATGCGAAATAATGCCATATTCAGATGGGAGTTCAAGAGCGACAATTTTCAGCACAAAATTGCACTAAGTTGAAATGTGTTAATAGAGAACGAAGTTTATATAAAGAGTTAGCGCCATCACGATTGCACTGTTCGACTTAGCAGCATCAGCCAAATTAGCATCATGCCTTGGGAATGGGAAACAGTGCTATCTTCACATAGAAGTAAAAGGGCGACAATTTTCAGCACAAAATTGCACTAAGTTGAAAAGTGTTAATAGAGAAAAAGGTAATTTAAAGAGTATGCGCCATTTTGATTGCACTGTTCGATTCGGCAGAATCAGCTACATTAGCATCATACCTGAGGGATGCGAAATAATGCCATATTCAGATGGAAGTTCAAGAGCCACAATTTTCAGCACAAAATTGCACTAAGTTAAAATGTGTTAATAGAGAACGAAGTTTATATAAAGCGTTAGCGCCTTCACGATTGCACAGTTCGACTCAGCAGCATCAGCCAAATTAGCATCATACCTCGGGAATGGGAAACAGTGCCATTTCCACATAGAAGTTAAAGGGCGACAATTTTCAGCGCAAAATTGCACTAATTTGAAAAGTGTTAAGAGAGAAAAAGGTAATTTAAAGAGCGTGCGCCATTTTGATTGCACTGTTCGATTCGGCAGCATCAGCTACATTAACATCATACCTGAGGGACGCGAAGTAATGCCGTATTCAGATGGAAGTTCAAGAGCGACAATTTTCAGCACAAAATTGCACAATGTTGAAATGTGTTAATAGAGAACGAAGTTTATATAAAGAGTTGGCGCCATCACGATTGCACTGTTCGACTCGGCAGCATCAAACACATTAGCATCATACCTCGGGAATTGGAAACAGTGCTATTTTCACATAGAAGTTAAAGGGCGGCAATCTTCAGCACAAAATTGCACTAAATTGAAAAGTGTTAATAGGGAAAAAGATTATATAAAGAGTTAGCGCCAGCACGATTGCACTGTTCGACTTGGCTGCATCAAACACATTAGCATCATACCTCGGGAATGGGAAACAGTGCTATTTTCACATAGAAGTAAAAGGGCGACAATTTTCAGCACAAAATTGCACTAAGTTGAAAAGTGTTAATAGAGAAAAAGGTAATTTAAAGAGTATGCGCCATTTTGATTGCACTGTTCGATTCGGCAGAATCAGCTACATTAGCATCATACCTGAGGGATGCGAAATAATGCCATATTCAGATGGAAGTTCAAGAGCCACAATTTTCAGCACAAAATTGCACTAAGTTAAAATGTGTTAATAGAGAACGAAGTTTATATAAAGCGTTAGCGCCTTCACGATTGCACAGTTCGACTCAGCAGCTTCAGCCAAATTGGTATCATACCTCAGGAATGAGAAACAGTGCCATTTTCACATGGAAGTTAAAGGGCGGCAATCTTCAGCACAAAATTGCACTAAGTTGAAAAGTGTTAATAGAGGAAAAGGTAATTCAAAGAGTATGCGCCATTTTGATTGCACTGTTCGATTCGGCAGAATCAGCTACATTAGCATCATACCTTAGGGATGCGAAGTAATGCCGTATTCAGATGGAAGTTCAAGAGCGACAATTTTCAGCACAAAATTGCACCATGTTGAAATGTGTTAATAGAGAACGAAGTTTATATAAAGAGTTGGCGCCATCACGATTGCACTGTTCGACTCGGCAGCATCAAACACATTAGCATCATACCTCGGGAAATGGAAACAGTGCTATTTTCACATAGAAGTTAAAGGGCGACAATTTGAAGCACAAAATTGCATTAAGTTGAAAAGTGTTAAGAGAGAAAAAGGCAATGTAAAGAGCATGCTCCATTTTGATTGCACTGTTCGATTCGGCAGAATCAGCTACATTAGTATCATACCTGAGGGATGCGAAATAATGCCATATTCAGATGGAAGTTCAAGAGCCACAATTTTCAGCACAAAATTGCACTAAGTTAAAATGTGTTAATAGAAAACGAAGTTTATATAAAGCGTTAGCGCCATCACGATTGCACAGTTCGACTCAGCAGCATCAGCCAAATTAGCATCATACCTCGGGAATGGGAAACAGTGCCATTTTCACATAGAAGTTAAAGGGCGACAATTTTCAGCGCAAAATTGCACTAATTTGAAAAGTGTTAAGAGAGAAAAAGGTAATTTAAAGAGTGTGCGCCATTTTGATTGCACTGTTCGATTCGGCAGCATCAGCTACATTAACATCATACCTGAGGGATGCGAGGTAATGCCGTATTCAGATGGAAGTTCAAGAGCGACAATTTTCAGCACAAAATTGCACTATGTTGAAATGTGTTAATAGAGAACGAAGTTTATATAAAGAGTTGGCGCCATCACGATTGCACTGTTCGACTCGGCAGCATCAAACACATTAGCATCATACCTCGGGAAATGGAAACAGTGCTATTTTCACATAGAAGTTAAAGGGCGACAATTTTCAGCACAAAATTGCACTAATTTGAAAAGTGTTAAGAGAGAAAAAGGTAATTTAAAGAGTGTGCGCCATTTTGATTGCACTGTTCGATTTGGCAGCATCAGCTACACTACGATGATACCTCAGGGATGCGAAATAATGCCATATTCAGATGGGAGTTCAAGAGCGACAATTTTCAGCACAAAATTGCACTAAGTTGAAATGTGTTAATAGAGAACGAAGTTTATATAAAGAGTTAGCGCCATCACGATTGCACTGTTCGACTTAGCAGCATCAGCCAAATTAGCATCATGCCTTGGGAATGGGAAACAGTGCTATCTTCACATAGAAGTAAAAGGGCGACAATTTTCAGCACAAAATTGCACTAAGTTGAAAAGTGTTAATAGAGAAAAAGGTAATTTAAAGAGTATGCGCCATTTTGATTGCACTGTTCGATTCGGCAGAATCAGCTACATTAGCATCATACCTGAGGGATGCGAAATAATGCCATATTCAGATGGAAGTTCAAGAGCCACAATTTTCAGCACAAAATTGCACTAAGTTAAAATGTGTTAATAGAGAACGAAGTTTATATAAAGCGTTAGCGCCTTCACGATTGCACAGTTCGACTCAGCAGCATCAGCCAAATTAGCATCATACCTCGGGAATGGGAAACAGTGCCATTTCCACATAGAAGTTAAAGGGCGACAATTTTCAGCGCAAAATTGCACTAATTTGAAAAGTGTTAAGAGAGAAAAAGGTAATTTAAAGAGCGTGCGCCATTTTGATTGCACTGTTCGATTCGGCAGCATCAGCTACATTAACATCATACCTGAGGGACGCGAAGTAATGCCGTATTCAGATGGAAGTTCAAGAGCGACAATTTTCAGCACAAAATTGCACTATGTTGAAATGTGTTAATAGAGAACGAAGTTTATATAAAGAGTTGGCGCCATCACGATTGCACTGTTCGACTCGGCAGCATCAAACACATTAGCATCATACCTCGGGAATTGGAAACAGTGCCATTTTCACATAGAAGTTAAAGGGCGACAATTTTCAGCACAAAATTGCACTAAGTTGAAAAGTGTTAATTGAGAACGAAGCTTATATAATGAGTTGGCGCCATCACGATTGCACTGTTCGTCTCGGCAGCATCAAACACATTGGCATCATACCTCGGGAATTGGAAACAGTGCTATTTTCACATAGAAGTTAAAGGGCGGCAATCTTCAGCACAAAATTGCACTAAATTGAAAAGTGTTAATAGGGAAAAAGATTATATAAAGAGTTAGCGCCAGCACGATTGCACTGTTCGACTTGGCTGCATCAAACACATTAGCATCATACCTCGGGAATGGGAAACAGTGCTATTTTCACATAGAAGTTAAAGGGCGACAATTTTCAGCACAAAATTGCACTAATTTGAAAAGTGTTAAGAGAGAAAAAGGTAATTTAAAGAGTGTGCGCCATTTTGATTGCACTGTTCGATTTGGCAGCATCAGCTACACTACGATCATACCTCAGGGATGCGAAATAATGCTATATTCAGATGGGCGTTCAAGAGCGACAATTTTCTCTACAAATTTGCACTAAGTTGAAATGTGGTAATAGAGGACGAAGTTTATGTAAAGAGTTAGCGCCATCGCGATTGCACTGTTCTACTCAGCAGCTTCAGCCAAATTGGTATCATACCTCAGGAATGAGAAACAGTGCCATTTTCACATGGAAGTTAAGGGGCGGCAATCTTCAGCACAAAATTGCACTAAGTTGAAAAGTGTTAATAGAGGAAAAGGTAATTCAAAGAGTATGCGCCATTTTGATTGCACTGTTCGATTCGGCAGAATCAGCTACATTAGCATCATACCTTAGGGATGCGAAGTAATGCCGTATTCAGATGGAAGTTCAAGAGCGACAATTTTCAGCACAAAATTGCACCATGTTGAAATGTGTTAATAGAGAACGAAGTTTATATAAAGAGTTGGCGCCATCACGATTGCACTGTTCGACTCGGCAGCATCAAACACATTAGCATCATACCTCGGGAAATGGAAACAGTGCTATTTTCACATAGAAGTTAAAGGGCGACAATTTGAAGCACAAAATTGCATTAAGTTGAAAAGTGTTAAGAGAGAAAAAGGCAATTTAAAGAGCATGCTCCATTTTGATTGCACTGTTCGATTCGGCAGAATCAGCTACATTAGTATCATACCTGAGGGATGCGAAATAATGCCATATTCAGATGGAAGTTCAAGAGCCACAATTTTCAGCACAAAATTGCACTAAGTTAAAATGTGTTAATAGAAAACGAAGTTTATATAAAGCGTTAGCGCCATCACGATTGCACAGTTCGACTCAGCAGCATCAGCCAAATTAGCATCATACCTCGGGAATGGGAAACAGTGCCATTTTCACATAGAAGTTAAAGGGCGACAATTTTCAGCGCAAAATTGCACTAATTTGAAAAGTGTTAAGAGAGAAAAAGGTAATTTAAAGAGTGTGCGCCATTTTGATTGCACTGTTCGATTCGGCAGCATCAGCTACATTAACATCATACCTGAGGGATGCGAAGTAATGCCGTATTCAGATGGAAGTTCAAGAGCGACAATTTTCAGCACAAAATTGCACTATGTTGAAATGTGTTAATAGATAACGAAGTTTATATAAAGAGTTGGCGCCATCACGATTGCACTGTTCGACTCGGCAGCATCAAACACATTAGCATCATACCTCGGGAATTGGAAACAGTGCTATTTTCACATAGAAGTTAAAGGGCGACAATTTTCAGCACAAAATTGCACTAAGTTGAAAAGTGTTAATTGAGAACGAAGCTTATATAATGAGTTGGCGCCATCACGATTGCACTGTTCGTCTCGGCAGCATCAAACACATTGGCATCATACCTCGGGAATTGGAAACAGTGCTATTTTCACATAGAAGTTAAAGGGCGGCAATCTTCAGCACAAAATTGCACTAAATTGAAAAGTGTTAATAGGGAAAAAGATTATATAAAGAGTTAGCGCCAGCACGATTGCACTGTTCGACTCGGCTGCATCAAACACATTAGCATCATACCTCGGGAATGGGAAACAGTGCTATTTTCACATAGAAGTTAAAGGGCGACAATTTTCAGCACAAAATTGCACTAATTTGAAAAGTGTTAAGAGAGAAAAAGGTAATTTAAAGAGTGTGCGCCATTTTGATTGCACTGTTCGATTTGGCAGCATCAGCTACACCACGATCATACCTCAGGGATGCGAAATAATGCTATATTCAGATGGGCGTTCAAGAGCGACAATTTTCTCTACAAATTTGCACTAAGTTGAAATGTGGTAATAGAGGACGAAGTTTATGTAAAGAGTTAGCGCCATCGCGATTGCACTGTTCTACTCAGCAGCTTCAGCCAAATTGGTATCATACCTCAGGAATGAGAAACAGTGCCATTTTCACATGGAAGTTAAAGGGCGGCAATCTTCAGCACAAAATTGCACTAAGTTGAAATGCGTTAATAGAGAACGAAGTTTATTTAAAGAGTTAACGCAATCACGATAGCACTGTTCGACTCGGCAGCATCAAACACATTAGCATCATACCTCGGGAATTGGAAACAGTACTATTTTCACATAGACGTTAATGGGCGACAATTTTCACCACAAAATTGCACTAAGTTGAAAAGTGTTAATAGAGAAAAAGATTATATAAAGAGTTAGCACCAGCACGATTGCACTGTTCGACTTGGCAGCATCAAACACATTAGCATCATACCTCGGGAATGGGAAACAGTGCTATTTACACATAGAAGTAAAAGGGCGACAATTTTCAGCACAAAATTGCACTAAGTTGAAAAGTGTTAATAGAGAAAATGGTAATTTAAAGAGTATGCGCCATTTTGATTGCACTGCTCGATTCGGCAGAATCAGCTGCATCAGCATCATACCTTAGGGATGCGAAATAATGCCATATTCAGATGGTAGTTCAAGAGCGACAATTTTCAGCACAAAATTGCACTAAGTTGAAATGCGTTAATAGAGAACGAAGTTTATTTAAAGAGTTAACGCAATCACGATAGCACTGCTCGACTCGGCAGCATCAAACACATTAGCATCATACCTCGGGAATTGGAAACAGTACTATTTTCACATAGACGTTAATGGGCGACAATTTTCACCACAAAATTGCACTAAGTTGAAAAGTGTTAATAGAGAAAAAGATTATATAAAGAGTTAGCACCAGCACGATTGCACTGTTCGACTTGGCAGCATCAAACACATTAGCATCATACCTCGGGAAATGGAAACAGTGCTATTTTCACATAGAAGTTAAAGGGCGACAATTTTAAGCACAAAATTGCATTAAGTTGAAATGTGTTAAGAGAGAAAAAGGTAATTTAAAGGGAATGCGCAATTTTGATTGCACTGTTCGATTCGGCAGAATCAGCTACGATAGCATCATACCTTAGGGATACGAAATAATGCCATATTCAGATGGAAGATCAAGAGCGACAATTTTCAGCACAAAATTGCACCATGTTGAAATGTGTTAATTGAGAACGAAGTTTATATAAAGAGTTAGCGCTATCACGATTGCACTGTTCGACTCGGCAGCATCAAACACATTAGCATCATACCTCGTTAATGGGAAACAGTGCTATTTTCACATAGATGTTAAAGGGCGACAACTTTCAGCTCAAAATTGCAATAACTTGAAAAGTGTTAAGAGAGAAAAAGGTAATTTAAAGAGTGTGCGCCATTTTGATTGCACTGCTCGATTCGGCAGAATCAGCTGCATCAGCATCATACCTTAGGGATGCGAAATAATGCCATATTCAGATGGTAGTTCAAGAGCGACAATTTTCAGCACAAAATTGCACTAAGTTGAAATGCGTTAATAGAGAACGAAGTTTATTTAAAGAGTTAACGCAATCACGATAGCACTGTTCTACTCAGCAGCTTCAGCCAAATTGGTATCTTACCTCAGGAATTGCACTAAGTTGAAATGTGTTAATAGAGAACGAAGTTTATATAAAGAGTTAGCGCCATCACGATTGCACTGTTCGACTCAGCAGCATCAGCCAAATTAGCATCATACCTCAGGAATGAGAAACAGCGTTATTTTCACATGGAAGTTAAAGGGCGGCAATCTTCAGCACATAATTGCACTAAGTTGAAAAGTGTTAATAGGGAAAAAGATTATATAAAGAGTTAGCGCCAGCACGATTGCACTGTTCGACTCGGCAGCATCAAACACATTAGCATCATACCTCGGGAATGGGAAACAGTGCGATTTACACATAGAAGTAAAAGGGCGACAATTTTCAGCACAAAATTGCACTAAGTTGAAAAGTGTTAATAGAGAAAATGGTAATTTAAAGAGTATGCGCCATTTTGATTGCACTGTTCGATTCGGCAGCATCAGCTACATTAACATCATACCTGAGGGATGCGAAGTAATGCCGTGTTCAGATGGAAGTTCAAGAGCGACAATTTTCAGCACAAAATTGCACTATGTTGAAATGTGTTAATAGAGAACGAAGTTTATATAAAGAGTTGGCGCCATCACGATTGCACTGTTCGACTCGGCAGCATCAAACACATTAGCATCATACCTCGGGAAATGGAAACAGTGCTATTTTCACATAGAAGTTAAAGGGCGACAATTTTAAGCACAAAATTGCATTAAGTTGAAATGTGTTAAGAGAGAAAAAGGTAATTTAAAGGGAATGCGCAATTTTGATTGCACCGTTCGATTCGGCAGAATCAGCTACGATAGCATCATACCTTAGGGATACGAAATAATGCCATATTCAGATGGTAGTTCAAGAGCGACAATTTTCAGCACAAAATTGCACTAAGTTGAAATGCGTTAATAGAGAACGAAGTTTATTTAAAGAGTTAACGCAATCACGATAGCACTGCTCGACTCGGCAGCATCAAACACATTAGCATCATACCTCGGGAATTGGAAACAGTACTATTTTCACATAGACGTTAATGGGCGACAATTTTCACCACAAAATTGCACTAAGTTGAAAAGTGTTAATAGAGAAAAAGATTATATAAAGAGTTAGCACCAGCACGATTGCACTGTTCGACTTGGCAGCATCAAACACATTAGCATCATACCTCGGGAAATGGAAACAGTGCTATTTTCACATAGAAGTTAAAGGGCGACAATTTTAAGCACAAAATTGCATTAAGTTGAAATGTGTTAAGAGAGAAAAAGGTAATTTAAAGGGAATGCGCAATTTTGATTGCACTGTTCGATTCGGCAGAATCAGCTACGATAGCATCATACCTTAGGGATACGAAATAATGCCATATTCAGATGGAAGATCAAGAGCGACAATTTTCAGCACAAAATTGCACCATGTTGAAATGTGTTAATTGAGAACGAAGTTTATATAAAGAGTTAGCGCTATCACGATTGCACTGTTCGACTCGGCAGCATCAAACACATTAGCATCATACCTCGTTAATGGGAAACAGTGCTATTTTCACATAGATGTTAAAGGGCGACAACTTTCAGCTCAAAATTGCAATAACTTGAAAAGTGTTAAGAGAGAAAAAGGTAATTTAAAGAGTGTGCGCCATTTTGATTGCACTGCTCGATTCGGCAGAATCAGCTGCATCAGCATCATACCTTAGGGATGCGAAATAATGCCATATTCAGATGGTAGTTCAAGAGCGACAATTTTCAGCACAAAATTGCACTAAGTTGAAATGCGTTAATAGAGAACGAAGTTTATTTAAAGAGTTAACGCAATCACGATAGCACTGTTCTACTCAGCAGCTTCAGCCAAATTGGTATCTTACCTCAGGAATTGCACTAAGTTGAAATGTGTTAATAGAGAACGAAGTTTATATAAAGAGTTAGCGCCATCACGATTGCACTGTTCGACTCAGCAGCATCAGCCAAATTAGCATCATACCTCAGGAATGAGAAACAGCGTTATTTTCACATGGAAGTTAAAGGGCGGCAATCTTCAGCACATAATTGCACTAAGTTGAAAAGTGTTAATAGGGAAAAAGATTATATAAAGAGTTAGCGCCAGCACGATTGCACTGTTCGACTCGGCAGCATCAAACACATTAGCATCATACCTCGGGAATGGGAAACAGTGCGATTTACACATAGAAGTAAAAGGGCGACAATTTTCAGCACAAAATTGCACTAAGTTGAAAAGTGTTAATAGAGAAAATGGTAATTTAAAGAGTATGCGCCATTTTGATTGCACTGTTCGATTCGGCAGCATCAGCTACATTAACATCATACCTGAGGGATGCGAAGTAATGCCGTGTTCAGATGGAAGTTCAAGAGCGACAATTTTCAGCACAAAATTGCACTATGTTGAAATGTGTTAATAGAGAACGAAGTTTATATAAAGAGTTGGCGCCATCACGATTGCACTGTTCGACTCGGCAGCATCAAACACATTAGCATCATACCTCGGGAAATGGAAACAGTGCTATTTTCACATAGAAGTTAAAGGGCGACAATTTTAAGCACAAAATTGCATTAAGTTGAAATGTGTTAAGAGAGAAAAAGGTAATTTAAAGGGAATGCGCAATTTTGATTGCACCGTTCGATTCGGCAGAATCAGCTACGATAGCATCATACCTTAGGGATACGAAATAATGCCATATTCAGATGGTAGTTCAAGAGCGACAATTTTCAGCACAAAATTGCACTAAGTTGAAATGCGTTAATAGAGAACGAAGTTTATTTAAAGAGTTAACGCAATCACGATAGCACTGTTCGACTCGGCAGCATCAAACACATTAGCATCATACCTCGGGAATTGGAAACAGTACTATTTTCACATAGACGTTAATGGGCGACAATTTTCACCACAAAATTGCACTAAGTTGAAAAGTGTTAATAGAGAAAAAGATTATATAAAGAGTTAGCACCAGCACGATTGCACTGTTCGACATGGCAGCATCAAACACATTAGCATCATACCTCGGGAAATGGAAACAGTGCTATTTTCACATAGAAGTTAAAGGGCGACAATTTTAAGCACAAAATTGCATTAAGTTGAAATGTGTTAAGAGAGAAAAAGGTAATTTAAAGGGAATGCGCAATTTTGATTGCACTGTTCGATTCGGCAGAATCAGCTACGATAGCATCATACCTTAGGGATACGAAATAATGCCATATTCAGATGGAAGATCAAGAGCGACAATTTTCAGCACAAAATTGCACCATGTTGAAATGTGTTAATTGAGAACGAAGTTTATATAAAGAGTTAGCGCTATCACGATTGCACTGTTCGACTCGGCAGCATCAAACACATTAGCATCATACCTCGTTAATGGGAAACAGTGCTATTTTCACATAGATGTTAAAGGGCGACAACTTTCAGCTCAAAATTGCAATAACTTGAAAAGTGTTAAGAGAGAAAAAGGTAATTTAAAGAGTGTGCGCCATTTTGATTGCACTGCTCGATTCGGCAGAATCAGCTGCATCAGCATCATACCTTAGGGATGCGAAATAATGCCATATTCAGATGGTAGTTCAAGAGCGACAATTTTCAGCACAAAATTGCACTAAGTTGAAATGCGTTAATAGAGAACGAAGTTTATTTAAAGAGTTAACGCAATCACGATAGCACTGTTCGACTCGGCAGCATCAAACACATTAGCATCATACCTCGGGAATTGGAAACAGTGCTATTTTCACATAGACGTTAAGGGGCGACAATTTTCACCACAAAATTGCACTAAGTTGAAAAGTGTTAATAGAGAAAAAGATTATAGAAAGAGTTAGCATCAGCACGATTGCACTGTTCGACTCGGCAGCATCAAACACATTAGCATCATACCTCGTTAATGGGAAACAGTGCTATTTTCACATAGATGTTAAAGGGCGACAACTTTCAGCTCAAAATTGCAATAACTTGAAAAGTGTTAAGAGAGAAAAAGGTAATTTAAAGAGTGTGCGCCATTTTGATTGCACTATTCGATTCGGCAGCATCAGCTACATTAGCATCATACCTGAGGGATGCGAAATAATGCCGTATTCAGATGGAAGTTCAAGAGCGACAATTTTCAGCACAAAATTGCACTAAGTTGAAATGTGTTAATAGAGAACGAAGTTTATATAAAGAGTTAGCGCCATCGCGATTGCACTGTTCTACTCAGCAGCTTCAGCCAAATTGGTATCATACCTCAGGAATGAGAAACAGTGCCACTTTCACATGGAAGTTAAAGGGCGGCAATCTTCAGCACAAAACTGCACTAAGTTGAAAAGTGTTAATAGAGGAAAAGGTAATTTAAAGAGTATGCGCCATTTTGATTGCACTGTTCGATTCGGCAGAATCAGCTACATTAGCATCATACCTTAGGGATGCGAAATAATGCCATATTCAGATGGTAGTTCAAGAGCGACAATTTTCAGCACAAAATTGCACTAACTTGAAATGTGTTAATAGAGAACGAAGTTTATATAAAGAGTTAGCGCCATCACGATTGCACTGTTCTACTCAGCAGCATCAGCCAAATTAGCATCATACCTCAGGAATGAGAAACAGCGTTATTTTCACATGGAAGTTAAAGGGCGGCAATCTTCAGCACATAATTGCACTAAGTTGAAAAGTGTTAATAGGGAAAAAGATTATATAAAGAGTTAGCGCCAGCACGATTGCACTGTTCGACTCGGCAGCATCAAACACATTAGCATCATACCTCGGGAATGGGAAACAGTGCTATTTACACATAGAAGTAAAAGGGCGACAATTTTCAGCACAAAATTGCACTAAGTTGAAAAGTGTTAATAGAGAAAATGGTAATTTAAAGAGTATGCGCCATTTTGATTGCACTGTTCGATTCGGCAGCATCAGCCACATTAGGATCATACCTCAGGGATGCGAAATAATGCTGTATTCAGATGGGAGTTCAAGAGCGGCAATTTTCTCCACAAATTTGCACTAAGTTGAAAAGTGTTAATAGAGAAAATGGTAATTTAAAGAGTATGCGCCATTTTGATTGCACTGTTCGATTCGGCAGCATCAGCCACATTAGGATCATACCTCAGGGATGCGAAATAATGCTGTATTCAGATGGGAGTTCAAGAGCGGCAATTTTCTCCACAAATTTGCACTAAGTTGAAATGTGGTAATAGAGAACGAAGTTTATATAGAGAGTTAGGGACATCACGATTGCACTGTTCGACTCGGCAGCATCAAACACATTAGCATCATACCTCGGGAATTGGAAACAGTGCTATTTTCACATAGAAGTTAAAGGGCGACAATTTTTAGCACAAAATTGCACTAAGTTGAAAAGTGTTAATAGAGAAAATGGTAATTTAAAGAGTATGCGCCATTTTGATTGCACTGCTCGATTCGGCAGAATCAGCTGCATCAGCATCATACCTTAGGGATGCGAAATAATGCCATATTCAGATGGTAGTTCAAGAGCGACAATTTTCAGCACAAAATTGCACTAAGTTGAAATGCGTTAATAGAGAACGAAGTTTATTTAAAGAGTTAACGCAATCACGATAGCACTGTTCGACTCGGCAGCATCAAACACATTAGCATCATACCTCGGGAATTGGAAACAGTACTATTTTCACATAGACGTTAATGGGCGACAATTTTCACCACAAAATTGCACTAAGTTGAAAAGTGTTAATAGAGAAAAAGATTATATAAAGAGTTAGCACCAGCACGATTGCACTGTTCGACTTGGCAGCATCAAACACATTAGCATCATACCTCGGGAATTTGAAACAGTGCTATTTTCACACAGAAGTTAAAGGGCGACAATTTTTAGCACAAAATTGCACTAAGTTGAAAAGTGTTAAGAGAGAAAATGGTAATTTAAAGAGTATGCGCCATTTTGATTGCACTGCTCGATTCGGCAGAATCAGCTGCATCAGCATCATACCTTAGGGATGCGAAATAATGCCATATTCAGATGGTAGTTCAAGAGCGACAATTTTCAGCACAAAATTGCACTAAGTTGAAATGCGTTAATAGAGAACGAAGTTTATTTAAAGAGTTGGCGCCATCACGATTGCACTGTTCGACTCGGCAGCATCAAACACATTAGCATCATACCTCGGGAATTGGAAACAGTGCTATTTTCACATAGAAGTTAAAGGGCGACAATTTTCAGCACAAAATTGCACTAAGTTGAAAAGTGTTAATTGAGAACGAAGCTTATATAATGAGTTGGCGCCATCACGATTGCACTGTTCGTCTCGGCAGCATCAAACACATTGGCATCATACCTCGGGAATTGGAAACAGTGCTATTTTCACATAGAAGTTAAAGGGCGGCAATCTTCAGCACAAAATTGCACTAAATTGAAAAGTGTTAATAGGGAAAAAGATTATATAAAGAGTTAGCGCCAGCACGATTGCACTGTTCGACTCGGCTGCATCAAACACATTAGCATCATACCTCGGGAATGGGAAACAGTGCTATTTTCACATAGAAGTTAAAGGGCGACAATTTTCAGCACAAAATTGCACTAATTTGAAAAGTGTTAATAGAGAAAAAGATTATATAAAGAGTATGCGCCATTTTGATTGCACTGTTCGATTCGGCAGAATCAGCTACATTAGCATCATACCTTAGGGATGCGAAATAATGCCATATTCAGATGGGAGTTCATTAGCGACAATTTTCAGCACAAAATTGCATTAAGTTGAAATGTGTTAATAGATAACGAAGTTTATATAAAAAGTTAGCGCCATCACGATTGCACTGTTCGACTTAGCAGCATCAGCCAAATTAGCATCATGCCTTGGGAATGGGAAACAGTGCTATCTTCACATAGAAGTAAAAGGGCGACAATTTTCAGCACAAAATTGCACTAAGTTGAAAAGTGTTAATAGAGAAAAAGGTAATTTAAAGAGTATGCGCCATTTTGATTGCACTGTTCGATTCGGCAGAATCAGCTACATTAGCATCATACCTGAGGGATGCGAAATAATGCCATATTCAGATGGAAGTTCAAGAGCCACAATTTTCAGCACAAAATTGCACTAAGTTAAAATGTGTTAATAGAAAACGAAGTTTATATAAAGCGTTAGCGCCATCACGATTGCACAGTTCGACTCAGCAGCATCAGCCAAATTAGCATCATACCTCGGGAATGGGAAACAGTGCCATTTTCACATAGAAGTTAAAGGGCGACAATTTTCAGCGCAAAATTGCTCTAATTTGAAAAGTGTTAAGAGAGAAAAAGGTAATTTAAAGAGCGTGCGCCATTTTGATTGCACTGTTCGATTCGGCAGCATCAGCTACATTAACATCATACCTGAGGGACGCGAAGTAATGCCGTATTCAGATGGAAGTTCAAGAGCGACAATTTTCAGCACAAAATTGCACTATGTTGAAATGTGTTAATAGAGAACGAAGTTTATATAAAGAGTTGGCGCCATCACGATTGCACTGTTCGACTCGGCAGCATCAAACACATTAGCATCATACCTCGGGAATTGGAAACAGTGCTATTTTCACATAGAAGTTAAAGGGCGACAATTTTCAGCACAAAATTGCACTAAGTTGAAAAGTGTTAATTGAGAACGAAGTTTATATAATGAGTTGGCGCCATCACGATTGCACTGTTCGTCTCGGCAGCATCAAACACATTGGCATCATACCTCGGGAATTGGAAACAGTGCTATTTTCACATAGAAGTTAAAGGGCGGCAATCTTCAGCACAAAATTGCACTATCTTGAAAAGTGTTAATAGGGAAAAAGATTATATAAAGAGTTAGCGCCAGCACGATTGCACTGTTCGACTCGGCTGCATCAAACACATTAGCATCATACCTCGGGAATGGGAAACAGTGCTATTTTCACATAGAAGTTAAAGGGCGACAATTTTCAGCACAAAATTGCACTAATTTGAAAAGTGTTAATAGAGAAAAAGATTATATAAAGAGTATGCGCCATTTTGATTGCACTGTTCGATTCGGCAGAATCAGCTACATTAGCATCATACCTTAGGGATGCGAAATAATGCCATATTCAGATGGGAGTTCATGAGCGACAATTTTCAGCACAAAATTGCACTAAGTTGAAATGTGTTAATAGAGAACGAAGTTTATATAAAGAGTTAGCGCCATCACGATTGCACTGTTCGACTTGGCAGCATCAGCCAAATTAGCATCATGCCTTGGGAATGGGAAACAGTGCTATCTTCACATAGAAGTAAAAGGGCGACAATTTTCAGCACAAAATTGCACTAAGTTGAAAAGTGTTAATAGAGAAAAAGGTAATTTAAAGAGTATGCGCCATTTTGATTGCACTGTTCGATTCGGCAGAATCAGCTACATTAGCATCATACCTGAGGGATGCGAAATAATGCCATATTCAGATGGAAGTTCAAGAGCCACAATTTTCAGCACAAAATTGCACTAAGTTAAAATGTGTTAATAGAAAACGAAGTTTATATAAAGCGTTAGCGCCATCACGATTGCACAGTTCGACTCAGCAGCATCAGCCAAATTAGCATCATACCTCGGGAATGGGAAACAGTGCCATTTTCACATAGAAGTTAAAGGGCGACAATTTTCAGCGCAAAATTGCTCTAATTTGAAAAGTGTTAAGAGAGAAAAAGGTAATTTAAAGAGCGTGCGCCATTTTGATTGCACTGTTCGATTCGGCAGCATCAGCTACATTAACATCATACCTGAGGGACGCGAAGTAATGCCGTATTCAGATGGAAGTTCAAGAGCGACAATTTTCAGCACAAAATTGCACTATGTTGAAATGTGTTAATAGAGAACGAAGTTTATATAAAGAGTTGGCGCCATCACGATTGCACTGTTCGACTCGGCAGCATCAAACACATTAGCATCATACCTCGGGAATTGGAAACAGTGCTATTTTCACATAGAAGTTAAAGGGCGACAATTTTCAGCACAAAATTGCACTAAGTTGAAAAGTGTTAATTGAGAACGAAGCTTATATAATGAGTTGGCGCCATCACGATTGCACTGTTCGTCTCGGCAGCATCAAACACATTGGCATCATACCTCGGGAATTGGAAACAGTGCTATTTTCACATAGAAGTTAAAGGGCGGCAATCTTCAGCACAAAATTGCACTAAATTGAAAAGTGTTAATAGGGAAAAAGATTATATAAAGAGTTAGCGCCAGCACGATTGCACTGTTCGACTCGGCTGCATCAAACACATTAGCATCATACCTCGGGAATGGGAAACAGTGCTATTTTCACATAGAAGTTAAAGGGCGACAATTTTCAGCACAAAATTGCACTAATTTGAAAAGTGTTAAGAGAGAAAAAGGTAATTTAAAGAGTGTGCGCCATTTTGATTGCACTGTTCGATTTGGCAGCATCAGCTACACTACGATCATACCTCAGGGATGCGAAATAATGCTATATTCAGATGGGCGTTCAAGAGCGACAATTTTCTCTACAAATTTGCACTAAGTTGAAATGTGGTAATAGAGGACGAAGTTTATGTAAAGAGTTAGCGCCATCGCGATTGCACTGTTCTACTCAGCAGCTTCAGCAAAATTGGTATCATACCTCAGGAATGAGAAACAGTGCCATTTTCACATGGAAGTTATAGGGCGGCAATCTTCAGCACAAAATTGCACTAAGTTGAAAAGTGTTAATAGAGGAAAAGGTAATTTAAAGAGTATGCGCCATTTTGATTTCACTGTTCGATTCGGCAGAATCAGCTACATTAGCATCATACCTTAGGGATGCGAAATAATGCCATATTCAGATGGAAGTTCAAGAGCGACAATTTTCAGCACAAAATTGCACTATGTTGAAATGTGTTAATAGAGAACGAAGTTTATATAAAGAGTTGGCGCCATCACGATTGCACTGTTCGACTCGGCAGCATCAAACACATTAGCATCATACCTCGGTAATGGGAAACAGTGCTATTTTCACATAGATGTTAAAGGGCGACAACTTTCAGCTCAAAATTGCAATAACTTGAAAAGTGTTAAGAGAGAAAAAGGTAATTTAAAGAGTGTGCGGCATTTTGATTGCACTATTCGATTCGGCAGCATCAGCTACATTAGCATCATACCTGAGGGATGCGAAATAATGCCATATTCAGATGGAAGTTCAAGAGCCACAATTTTCAGCACAAAATTGCACTAAGTTAAAATGTGTTAATAGAAAACGAAGTTCATATAAAGCGTTAGCGCCATCACGATTGCACAGTTCGACTCAGCAGCATCAGCCAAATTAGCATCATACCTCGGGAATGGGAAACAGTGCCATTTTCACATAGAAGTTAAAGGGCGACAATTTTCAGCGCAAAATTGCTCTAATTTGAAAAGTGTTAAGAGAGAAAAAGGTAATTTAAAGAGCGTGCGCCATTTTGATTGCACTGTTCGATTCGGCAGCATCAGCTACATTAACATCATACCTGAGGGACGCGAAGTAATGCCGTATTCAGATGGAAGTTCAAGAGCGACAATTTTCAGCACAAAATTGCACTATGTTGAAATGTGTTAATAGAGAACGAAGTTTATATAAAGAGTTGGCGCCATCACGATTGCACTGTTCGACTCGGCAGCATCAAACACATTAGCATCATACCTCGGGAATTGGAAACAGTGCTATTTTCACATAGAAGTTAAAGGGCGACAATTTTCAGCACAAAATTGCACTAAGTTGAAAAGTGTTAATTGAGAACGAAGCTTATATAATGAGTTGGCGCCATCACGATTGCACTGTTCGTCTCGGCAGCATCAAACACATTGGCATCATACCTCGGGAATTGGAAACAGTGCTATTTTCACATAGAAGTTAAAGGGCGGCAATCTTCAGCACAAAATTGCACTAAATTGAAAAGTGTTAATAGGGAAAAAGATTATATAAAGAGTTAGCGCCAGCACGATTGCACTGTTCGACTCGGCTGCATCAAACACATTAGCATCATACCTCGGGAATGGGAAACAGTGCTATTTTCACATAGTAGTTAAAGGGCGACAATTTTCAGCACAAAATTGCACTAATTTGAAAAGTGTTAATAGAGAAAAAGATTATATAAAGAGTATGCGCCATTTTGATTGCACTGTTCGATTCGGCAGAATCAGCTACATTAGCATCATACCTTAGGGATGCGAAATAATGCCATATTCAGATGGGAGTTCATGAGCGACAATTTTCAGCACAAAATTGCACTAAGTTGAAATGTGTTAATAGAGAACGAAGTTTATATAAAGAGTTAGCGCCATCACGATTGCACTGTTCGACTTGGCAGCATCAGCCAAATTAGCATCATGCCTTGGGAATGGGAAACAGTGCTATCTTCACATAGAAGTAAAAGGGCGACAATTTTCAGCACAAAATTGCACTAAGTTGAAAAGTGTTAATAGAGAAAAAGGTAATTTAAAGAGTATGCGCCATTTTGATTGCACTGTTCGATTCGGCAGAATCAGCTACATTAGCATCATACCTGAGGGATGCGAAATAATGCCATATTCAGATGGAAGTTCAAGAGCCACAATTTTCAGCACAAAATTGCACTAAGTTAAAATGTGTTAATAGAAAACGAAGTTTATATAAAGCGTTAGCGCCATCACGATTGCACAGTTCGACTCAGCAGCATCAGCCAAATTAGCATCATACCTCGGGAATGGGAAACAGTGCCATTTTCACATAGAAGTTAAAGGGCGACAATTTTCAGCGCAAAATTGCTCTAATTTGAAAAGTGTTAAGAGAGAAAAAGGTAATTTAAAGAGCGTGCGCCATTTTGATTGCACTGTTCGATTCGGCAGCATCAGCTACATTAACATCATACCTGAGGGACGCGAAGTAATGCCGTATTCAGATGGAAGTTCAAGAGCGACAATTTTCAGCACAAAATTGCACTATGTTGAAATGTGTTAATAGAGAACGAAGTTTATATAAAGAGTTGGCGCCATCACGATTGCACTGTTCGACTCGGCAGCATCAAACACATTAGCATCATACCTCGGGAATTGGAAACAGTGCTATTTTCACATAGAAGTTAAAGGGCGACAATTTTCAGCACAAAATTGCACTAAGTTGAAAAGTGTTAATTGAGAACGAAGCTTATATAATGAGTTGGCGCCATCACGATTGCACTGTTCGTCTCGGCAGCATCAAACACATTGGCATCATACCTCGGGAATTGGAAACAGTGCTATTTTCACATAGAAGTTAAAGGGCGGCAATCTTCAGCACAAAATTGCACTAAATTGAAAAGTGTTAATAGGGAAAAAGATTATATAAAGAGTTAGCGCCAGCACGATTGCACTGTTCGACTCGGCTGCATCAAACACATTAGCATCATACCTCGGGAATGGGAAACAGTGCTATTTTCACATAGAAGTTAAAGGGCGACAATTTTCAGCACAAAATTGCACTAATTTGAAAAGTGTTAAGAGAGAAAAAGGTAATTTAAAGAGTGTGCGCCATTTTGATTGCACTGTTCGATTTGGCAGCATCAGCTACACTACGATCATACCTCAGGGATGCGAAATAATGCTATATTCAGATGGGCGTTCAAGAGCGACAATTTTCTCTACAAATTTGCACTAAGTTGAAATGTGGTAATAGAGGACGAAGTTTATGTAAAGAGTTAGCGCCATCGCGATTGCACTGTTCTACTCAGCAGCTTCAGCAAAATTGGTATCATACCTCAGGAATGAGAAACAGTGCCATTTTCACATGGAAGTTAAAGGGCGGCAATCTTCAGCACAAAATTGCACTAAGTTGAAAAGTGTTAATAGAGGAAAAGGTAATTTAAAGAGTATGCGCCATTTTGATTTCACTGTTCGATTCGGCAGAATCAGCTACATTAGCATCATACCTTAGGGATGCGAAATAATGCCATATTCAGATGGAAGTTCAAGAGCGACAATTTTCAGCACAAAATTGCACTATGTTGAAATGTGTTAATAGAGAACGAAGTTTATATAAAGAGTTGGCGCCATCACGATTGCACTGTTCGACTCGGCAGCATCAAACACATTAGCATCATACCTCGGTAATGGGAAACAGTGCTATTTTCACATAGATGTTAAAGGGCGACAACTTTCAGCTCAAAATTGCAATAACTTGAAAAGTGTTAAGAGAGAAAAAGGTAATTTAAAGAGTGTGCGGCATTTTGATTGCACTATTCGATTCGGCAGCATCAGCTACATTAGCATCATACCTGAGGGATGCGAAATAATGCCGTATTCAGATGGAAGTTCAAGAGCGACAATTTTCAGCACAAAATTGCACTAAGTTGAAATGTGTTAATAGAGAACGAAGTTTATATAAAGAGTTAGCGCCATCGCGATTGCACTGTTCTACTCAGCAGCTTCAGCCAAATTGGTATCATACCTCAGGAATGAGAAACAGTGCCATTTTCACATGGAAGTTAAAGGGCGGCAATCTTCAGCACAAAACTGCACTAAGTTGAAAAGTGTTAATAGAGGAAAAGGTAATTTAAAGAGTATGCGCCATTTTGATTGCACTGTTCGATTCGGCAGAATCAGCTACATTAGCATCATACCTTAGGGATGCGAAATAATGCCATATTCAGATCGTAGTTCAAGAGCGACAATTTTCAGCACAAAATTGCACTAAGTTGAAATGTGTTAATAGAGAACGAAGTTTATATAAAGAGTTAGCGCCATCACGATTGCACTGTTCGACTCAGCAGCATCAGCCAAATTAGCATCATACCTCAGGAATGAGAAACAGTGTTATTTTCACATGGAAGTTAAAGGGCGGCAATCTTCAGCACATAATTGCACTAAGTTGAAAAGTGTTAATAGGGAAAAAGATTATATAAAGAGTTAGCGCCAGCACGATTGCACTGTTCGACTCGGCAGCATCAAACACATTAGCATCATACCTCGGGAATGGGAAACAGTGCTATTTACACATAGAAGTTAAAGGGCGGCAATCTTCAGCACAAAATTGCACTTAATTGAAAAGTGTTAATAGGGAAAAAGATTATATAAAGAGTTAGCGCCAGCACGATTGCACTGTTCGACTCGGCTGCATCAAACACATTAGCATCATACCTCGGGAATGGGAAACAGTGCTATTTTCACATAGAAGTTAAAGGGCGACAATTTTAAGCACAAAATTGCACTAATTTGAAAAGTGTTAAGAGAGAAAAAGGTAATTTAAAGAGTGTGCGCCATTTTGATTGCACTGTTCGATTTGGCAGCATCAGCTACACTACGATCATACCTCAGGGATGCGAAATAATGCTATATTCAGATGGGCGTTCAAGAGCGACAATTTTCTCTACAAATTTGCACTAAGTTGAAATGTGGTAATAGAGGACGAAGTTTATGTAACGAGTTAGCGCCATCGCGATTGCACTGTTCTACTCAGCAGCTTCAGCCAAATTGGTATCATACCTCAGGAATGAGAAACAGTGCCATTTTCACATGGAAGTTAAAGGGCGGCAATCTTCAGCACAAAATTGCACTAAGTTGAAAAGTGTTAATAGAGGAAAAGGTAATTTAAAGAGTATGCGCCATTTTGATTGCACTGTTCGATTCGGCAGAATCAGCTACATTAGTATCATACCTGAGGGATGCGAAATAATGCCATATTCAGATGGAAGTTCAAGAGCCACAATTTTCAGCACAAAATTGCACTAAGTTAAAATGTGTTAATAGAAAACGAAGTTTATATAAAGCGTTAGCGCCATCTCGATTGCACAGTTCGACTCAGCAGCATCAGCCAAATTAGCATCATACCTCGGGAATGGGAAACAGTGCCATTTTCACATAGAAGTTAAAGGGCGACAATTTTCAGCGCAAAATTGCACTAATTTGAAAAGTGTTAAGAGAGAAAAAGGTAATTTAAAGAGTGTGCGCCATTTTGATTGCACTGTTCGATTCGGCAGCAGCAGCTACATTAACATCATACCTGAGGGATGCGAAGTAATGCCGTATTCAGATGGAAGTTCAAGAGCGACAATTTTCAGCACAAAATTGCACTATGTTGAAATGTGTTAATAGAGAACGAAGTTTATATAAAGAGTTGGCGCCATCACGATTGCACTGTTCGACTCGGCAGCATCAAACACATTAGCATCATACCTCGGGAAATGGAAACAGTGCTATTTTCACATAGAAGTTAAAGGGCGACAATTTTAAGCACAAAATTGCATTAAGTTGAAATGTGTTAAGAGAGAAAAAGGTAATTTAAAGGGAATGCGCAATTTTGATTGCACTGATCGATTCGGCAGAATCAGCTACGATAGCATCATACCTTAGGGATACGAAATAATGCCATATTCAGATGGAAGATCAAGAGCGACAATTTTCAGCACAAAATTGCACCATGTTGAAATGTGTTAATTGAGAACGAAGTTTATATAAAGAGTTAGCGCTATCACGATTGCACTGTTCGACTCTGCAGCATCAAACACATTAGCATCATACCTCGTTAATGGGAAACAGTGCTATTTTCACATAGATGTTAAAGGGCGACAACTTTCAGCTCAAAATTGCAATAACTTGAAAAGTGTTAAGAGAGAAAAAGGTAATTTAAAGAGTGTGCGCCATTTTGATTGCACTACTCGATTCGGCAGCATCAGCTACATTAGCATCATACCTGAGGGATGCGAAATAATGCCGTATTCAGATGGAAGTTCTAGAGCGACAATTTTCAGCACAAAATTGCACTAAGTTGAAATGTGTTAATAGAGAACGAAGTTTATATAAAGAGTTAGCGCCATCGCGATTGCACTGTTCTACTCAGCAGCTTCAGCCAAATTGGTATCATACCTCAGGAATGAGAAACAGTGCCATTTTCACATGGAAGTTAAAGGGCGGCAATCTTCAGCACAAAACTGCACTAAGTTGAAAAGTGTTAATAGAGGAAAAGGTAATTTAAAGAGTATGCGCCATTTTGATTGCACTGTTCGATTCGGCAGAATCAGCTACATTAGCATCATACCTTAGGGATGCGAAATAATGCCATATTCAGATGGTAGTTCAAGAGCGACAATTTTCAGCACAAAATTGCACTAAGTTGAAATGTGTTAAAAGAGAACGAAGTTTATATAAAGAGTTAGCGCCATCACGATTGCACTGTTCGACTCAGCAGCATCAGCCAAATTAGCATCATACCTCAGGAATGAGAAACAGCGTTATTTTCACATGGAAGTTAAAGGGCGGCAATCCTCAGCACATAATTGCACTAAGTTGAAAAGTGTTAATAGGGAAAAAGATTATATAAAGAGTTAGCGCCAGCACGATTGCACTCTTCGACTCGGCAGCATCAAACACATTAGCATCATACCTCGTTAATGGGAAACAGTGCCATTTTCACATGGAAGTTAAAGGGCGGCAATCTTCAGCACAAAATTGCACTAAGTTGAAAAGTGTTAATAGAGGAAAAGGTAATTTAAAGAGTATGCGCCATTTTGATTGCACTGTTCGATTCGGCAGAATCAGCTACATTAGCATCATACCTTAGGGATGCGAAGTAATGCCGTATTCAGATGGAAGTTCAAGAGCGACAATTTTCAGCACAAAATTGCACTATGTTGAAATGTGTTAATAGAGAACGAAGTTTATATAAAGAGTTGGCGCCATCACGATTGCACTGTTCGACTCGGCAGCATCAAACACATTAGCATCATACCTCGGGAAATGGAAACAGTGCTATTTTCACATAGAAGTTAAAGGGCGACAATTTTAAGCACAAAATTGCATTAAGTTGAAAAGTGTTAAGAGAGAAAAAGGCAATTTAAAGAGTATGCTCCATTTTGATTGCACTGTTCGATTCGGCAGAATCAGCTACATTAGTATCATACCTGAGGGATGCGAAATAATGCCATATTCAGATGGAAGTTCAAGAGCCACAATTTTCAGCACAAAATTGCACTAAGTTAAAATGTGTTAATAGAAAACGAAGTTTATATAAAGCGTTAGCGCCATCACGATTGCACAGTTCGACTCAGCAGCATCAGCCAAATTAGCATCATACCTCGGGAATGGGAAACAGTGCCATTTTCACATAGAAGTTAAAGGGCGACAATTTTCAGCGCAAAATTGCACTAATTTGAAAAGTGTTAAGAGAGAAAAAGGTAATTTAAAGAGTGTGCGCCATTTTGATTGCACTGTTCGATTCGGCAGCAGCAGCTACATTAACATCATACCTGAGGGATGCGAAGTAATGCCGTATTCAGATGGAAGTTCAAGAGCGACAATTTTCAGCACAAAATTGCACTATGTTGAAATGTGTTAATAGAGAACGAAGTTTATATAAAGAGTTGGCGCCATCACGATTGCACTGTTCGACTCGGCAGCATCAAACACATTAGCATCATACCTCGGGAAATGGAAACAGTGCTATTTTCACATAGAAGTTAAAGGGCGACAATTTTAAGCACAAAATTGCATTAAGTTGAAATGTGTTAAGAGAGAAAAAGGTAATTTAAAGGGAATGCGCAATTTTGATTGCACTGATCGATTCGACAGAATCAGCTACGATAGCATCATACCTTAGGGATACGAAATAATGCCATATTCAGATGGAAGATCAAGAGCGACAATTTTCAGCACAAAATTGCACCATGTTGAAATGTGTTAATTGAGAACGAAGTTTATATAAAGAGTTAGCGCCATCACGATTGCACAGTTCGACTCAGCAGCATCAGCCAAATTAGCATCATACCTCGGGAATGGGAAACAGTGCCATTTTCACATAGAAGTTAAAGGGCGACAATTTTCAGCGCAAAATTGCACTAATTTGAAAAGTGTTAAGAGAGAAAAAGGTAATTTAAAGAGTGTGCGCCATTTTGATTGCACTATTCGATTCGGCAGCATCAGCTACATTAGCATCATACCTGAGGGATGCGAAATAATGCCGTATTCAGATGGAAGTTCAAGAGCGACAATTTTCAGCACAAAATTGCACTAAGTTGAAATGCGTTAATAGAGAACGAAGTTTATTTAAAGAGTTAACGCAATCACGATAGCACTGTTCGACTCGGCAGCATCAAACACATTAGCATCATACCTCGGGAATTGGAAACAGTGCTATTTTCACATAGACGTTAATGGGCGACAATTTTCACCACAAAATTGCACTAAGTTGAAAAGTGTTAATAGAGAAAAAGATTATATAAAGAGTTAGCACCAGCACGATTGCACTGTTCGACTCGGCAGCATCAAACACATTAGCATCATACCTCGGGAAATGGAAACAGTGCTATTTTCACATAGAAGTTAAAGGGCGACAATTTTAAGCACAAAATTGCATTAAGTTGAAAAGTGTTAAGAGAGAAAAAGGCAATTTAAAGAGTATGCTCCATTTTGATTGCACTGTTCGATTCGGCAGAATCAGCTACATTAGTATCATACCTGAGGGATGCGAAATAATGCCATATTCAGATGGAAGTTCAAGAGCCACAATTTTCAGCACAAAATTGCACTAAGTTAAAATGTGTTAATAGAAAACGAAGTTTATATAAAGCGTTAGCGCCATCACGATTGCACAGTTCGACTCAGCAGCATCAGCCAAATTAGCATCATACCTCGGGAATGGGAAACAGTGCCATTTTCACATAGAAGTTAAAGGGCGACAATTTTCAGCGCAAAATTGCACTAATTTGAAAAGTGTTAAGAGAGAAAAAGGTAATTTAAAGAGTGTGCGCCATTTTGATTGCACTGTTCGATTCGGCAGCATCAGCTACATTAACATCATACCTGAGGGATGCGAAGTAATGCCGTATTCAGATGGAAGTTCAAGAGCGACAATTTTCAGCACAAAATTGCACTATGTTGAAATGTGTTAATAGAGAACGAAGTTTATATAAAGAGTTGGCGCCATCACGATTGCACTGCTCGACTCGGCAGCATCAAACACATTAGCATCACACCTCGGGAAATGGAAACAGTGCTATTTTCACATAGAAGTTAAAGGGCGACAATTTTAAGCACAAAATTGCATTAAGTTGAAATGTGTTAAGAGAGAAAAAGGTAATTTAAAGGGAATGCGCAATTTTGATTGCACTGTTCGATTCGGCAGAATCAGCTACGATAGCATCATACCTTAGGGATACGAAATAATGCCATATTCAGATGGAAGATCAAGAGCGACAATTTTCAGCACAAAATTGCACCATGTTGAAATGTGTTAATTGAGAACGAAGTTTATATAAAGAGTTAGCGCTATCACGATTGCACTGTTCGACTCGGCAGCATCAAACACATTAGCATCATACCTCGTTAATGGGAAACAGTGCTATTTTCACATAGATGTTAAAGGGCGACAACTTTCAGCTCAAAATTGCAATAACTTGAAAAGTGTTAAGAGAGAAAAAGGTAATTTAAAGAGTGTGCGCCATTTTGATTGCACTACTCGATTCGGCAGCATCAGCTACATTAGCATCATACCTGAGGGATGCGAAATAATGCCGTATTCAGATGGAAGTTCTAGAGCGACAATTTTCAGCACAAAATTGCACTAAGTTGAAATGTGTTAATAGAGAACGAAGTTTATATAAAGAGTTAGCGCCATCGCGATTGCACTGTTCTACTCAGCAGCTTCAGCCAAATTGGTATCATACCTCAGGAATGAGAAACAGTGCCATTTTCACATGGAAGTTAAAGGGCGGCAATCTTCAGCACAAAACTGCACTAAGTTGAAAAGTGTTAATAGAGGAAAAGGTAATTTAAAGAGTATGCGCCATTTTGATTGCACTGTTCGATTCGGCAGAATCAGCTACATTAGCATCATACCTTAGGGATGCGAAATAATGCCATATTCAGATGGTAGTTCAAGAGCGACAATTTTCAGCACAAAATTGCACTAAGTTGAAATGTGTTAAAAGAGAACGAAGTTTATATAAAGAGTTAGCGCCATCACGATTGCACTGTTCGACTCAGCAGCATCAGCCAAATTAGCATCATACCTCAGGAATGAGAAACAGCGTTATTTTCACATGGAAGTTAAAGGGCGGCAATCCTCAGCACATAATTGCACTAAGTTGAAAAGTGTTAATAGGGAAAAAGATTATATAAAGAGTTAGCGCCAGCACGATTGCACTCTTCGACTCGGCAGCATCAAACACATTAGCATCATACCTCGTTAATGGGAAACAGTGCCATTTTCACATGGAAGTTAAAGGGCGGCAATCTTCAGCACAAAATTGCACTAAGTTGAAAAGTGTTAATAGAGGAAAAGGTAATTTAAAGAGTATGCGCCATTTTGATTGCACTGTTCGATTCGGCAGAATCAGCTACATTAGCATCATACCTTAGGGATGCGAAGTAATGCCGTATTCAGATGGAAGTTCAAGAGCGACAATTTTCAGCACAAAATTGCACTATGTTGAAATGTGTTAATAGAGAACGAAGTTTATATAAAGAGTTGGCGCCATCACGATTGCACTGTTCGACTCGGCAGCATCAAACACATTAGCATCATACCTCGGGAAATGGAAACAGTGCTATTTTCACATAGAAGTTAAAGGGCGACAATTTTAAGCACAAAATTGCATTAAGTTGAAAAGTGTTAAGAGAGAAAAAGGCAATTTAAAGAGTATGCTCCATTTTGATTGCACTGTTCGATTCGGCAGAATCAGCTACATTAGTATCATACCTGAGGGATGCGAAATAATGCCATATTCAGATGGAAGTTCAAGAGCCACAATTTTCAGCACAAAAATGCACTAAGTTAAAATGTGTTAATAGAAAACGAAGTTTATATAAAGCGTTAGCGCCATCACGATTGCACAGTTCGACTCAGCAGCATCAGCCAAATTAGCATCATACCTCGGGAATGGGAAACAGTGCCATTTTCACATAGAAGTTAAAGGGCGACAATTTTCAGCGCAAAATTGCACTAATTTGAAAAGTGTTAAGAGAGAAAAAGGTAATTTAAAGAGTGTGCGCCATTTTGATTGCACTGTTCGATTCGGCAGCATCAGCTACATTAACATCATACCTGAGGGATGCGAAGTAATGCCGTATTCAGATGGAAGTTCAAGAGCGACAATTTTCAGCACAAAATTGCACTATGTTGAAATGTGTTAATAGAGAACGAAGTTTATATAAAGAGTTGGCGCCATCACGATTGCACTGCTCGACTCGGCAGCATCAAACACATTAGCATCATACCTCGGGAAATGGAAACAGTGCTATTTTCACATAGAAGTTAAAGGGCGACAATTTTAAGCACAAAATTGCATTAAGTTGAAATGTGTTAAGAGAGAAAAAGGTAATTTAAAGGGAATGCGCAATTTTGATTGCACTGTTCGATTCGGCAGAATCAGCTACGATAGCATCATACCTTAGGGATACGAAATAATGCCATATTCAGATGGAAGATCAAGAGCGACAATTTTCAGCACAAAATTGCACCATGTTGAAATGTGTTAATTGAGAACGAAGTTTATATAAAGAGTTAGCGCTATCACGATTGCACTGTTCGACTCGGCAGCATCAAACACATTAGCATCATACCTCGTTAATGGGAAACAGTGCTATTTTTACATAGATGTTAAAGGGCGACAACTTTCAGCTCAAAATTGCAATAACTTGAAAAGTGTTAAGAGAGAAAAAGGTAATTTAAAGAGTGTGCGCCATTTTGATTGCACTGCTCGATTCAGCAGAATCAGCTGCATCAGCATCATACCTTAGGGATGCGAAATAATGCCATATTCAGATGGTAGTTCAAGAGCGACAATTTTCAGCACAAAATTGCACTAAGTTGAAATGCGTTAATAGAGAACGAAGTTTATTTAAAGAGTTAACGCAATCACGATAGCACTGTTCGACTCGGCAGCATCAAACACATTAGCATCATACCTCGGGAATTGGAAACAGTGCTATTTTCACATAGACGTTAATGGGCGACAATTTTCAGCACAAAATTGCACTAAGTTGAAAAGTGTTAATAGAGAAAAAGGTAATTTAAAGAGTATGTGCCATTTTAATTGCACTGTTCGATTCGGCAGAATCAGCTACATTAGCATCATACCTTAGGGATGCGAAATAATGCAATATTCAGATGGGAGTTCATGAGCGACAATTTTCAGCACAAAATTGCACTAGGTTGAAATGTGTTAATAGAGAACGAAGTTTATATAAAGAGTTAGCGCCATCACGATTGCACTGTTCGACTTAGCAGCATCAGCCAAATTAGCATCATGCCTTGGGAATGGGAAACAGTGCTATCTTCACATAGAAGTAAAAGGGCGACAATTTTCAGCACAAAATTGCACTAAGTTGAAAAGTGTTAATAGAGAAAAAGGTAATTTAAAGAGTATGCGCCATTTTGATTGCACTGTTCGATTCGGCAGAATCAGCTACATTAGCATCATACCTGAGGGATGCGAAATAATGCCATATTCAGATGGAAGTTCAAGAGCCACAATTTTCAGCACAAAATTGCACTAAGTTAAAATGTGTTAATAGAAAACGAAGTTAATATAAAGCGTTAGCGCCATCACGATTGCACAGTTCGACTCAGCAGCATCAGCCAAATTAGCATCATACCTCGGGAATGGGAAACAGTGCCATTTTCACATAGAAGTTAAAGGGCGACAATTTTCAGCGCAAAATTGCACTAATTTGAAAAGTGTTAAGAGAGAAAAAGGTAATTTAAAGAGCGTGCGCCATTTTGATTGCACTGTTCGATTCGGCAGCATCAGCTACATTAACATCATACCTGAGGGACGCGAAGTAATGCCGAATTCAGATGGAAGTTCAAGAGCGACAATTTTCAGCACAAAATTGCACTATGTTGAAATGTGTTAATAGAGAACGAAGTTTATATAAAGAGTTGGCGCCATCACGATTGCACTGTTCGACTCGGCAGCATCAAACACATTAGCATCATACCTCGGGAATTGGAAACAGTGCTATTTTCACATAGAAGTTAAAGGGCGACAATTTTCAGCACAAAATTGCACTAAGTTGAAAAGTGTTAATTGAGAACGAAGCTTATATAATGAGTTGGCGCCATCACGATTGCACTGTTCGTCTCGGCAGCATCAAACACATTGGCATCATACCTCGGGAATTGGAAACAGTGCTATTTTCACATAGAAGTTAAAGGGCGGCAATCTTCAGCACAAAATTGCACTAAATTGAAAAGTGTTAATAGGGAAAAAGATTATATAAAGAGTTAGCGCCAGCACGATTGCACTGTTCGACTCGGCTGCATCAAACACATTAGCATCATACCTCGGGAATGGGAAACAGTGCTATTTTCACATAGAAGTTAAAGGGCGACAATTTTCAGCACAAAATTGCACTAATTTGAAAAGTGTTAAGAGAGAAAAAGGTAATTTAAAGAGTGTGCGCCATTTTGATTGCACTGTTCGATTTGGCAGCATCAGCTACACCACGATCATACCTCAGGGATGCGAAATAATGCTATATTCAGATGGGCGTTCAAGAGCGACAATTTTCTCTACAAATTTGCACTAAGTTGAAATGTGGTAATAGAGGACGAAGTTTATGTAAAGAGTTAGCGCCATCGCGATTGCACTGTTCTACTCAGCAGCTTCAGCCAAATTGGTATCATACCTCAGGAATGAGAAACAGTGCCATTTTCACATGGAAGTTAAAGGGCGGCAATCTTCAGCACAAAATTGCACAAAGTTGAAAAGTGTTAAAAGAGGAAAAGGTAATTTAAAGAGTATGCGCCATTTTGATTGCACTGTTCGATTCGGCAGAATCAGCTACATTAGCATCATACCTTAGGGATGCGAAGTAATGCCGTATTCAGATGGAAGTTCAAGAGCGACAATTTTCAGCACAAAATTGCACTATGTTGAAATGTGTTAATAGAGAACGAAGTTTATATAAAGAGTTGGCGCCATCACGATTGCACTGTTCGACTCGGCAGCATCAAACACATTAGCATCATACCTCGGTAATGGGAAACAGTGCTATTTTCACATAGATGTTAAAGGGCGACAACTTTCAGCTCAAAATTGCAATAACTTGAAAAGTGTTAAGAGAGAAAAAGGTAATTTAAAGAGTGTGCGCCATTTTGATTGCACTATTCGATTCGGCAGCATCAGCTACATTAGCATCATACCTGAGGGATGCGAAATAATGCCGTATTCAGATGGAAGTTCAAGAGCGACAATTTTCAGCACAAAATTGCACTAAGTTGAAATGTGTTAATAGAGAACGAAGTTTATATAAAGAGTTAGCGCCATCGCGATTGCACTGTTCTACTCAGCAGCTTCAGCCAAATTGGTATCATACCTCAGGAATGAGAAACAGTGCCATTTTCACATGGAAGTTAAAGGGCGGCAATCTTCAGCACAAAACTGCACTAAGTTGAAAAGTATTAATAGAGGAAAAGGTAATTTAAAGAGTATGCGCCATTTTGATTGCACTGTTCGATTCGGCAGAATCAGCTACATTAGCATCATACCTTAGGGATGCGAAATAATGCCATATTCAGATGGAAGTTCAAGAGCGACAATTTTCAGCACAAAATTGCACTAAGTTGAAATGTGTTAATAGAGAACGAAGTTTATATAAAGAGTTAGCGCCATCACGATTGCACTGTTCGACTCAGCAGCATCAGCCAAATTAGCATCATACCTCAGCAATGAGAAACAGTGTTATTTTCACATGGAAGTTAAAGGGCGGCAATTTTCAGCACAAAATTGCACTAATTTGAAAAGTGTTAAGAGAGAAAAAGGTAATTTAAAGAGTGTGCGCCATTTTGATTGCACTGTTCGATTTGGCAGCATCAGCTACACTACGATCATACCTCAGGGATGCGAAATAATGCTATATTCAGATGGGCGTTCAAGAGCGACAATTTTCTCTACAAATTTGCACTAAGTTGAAATGTGGTAATAGAGGACGAAGTTTATGTAAAGAGTTAGCGCCATCGCGATTGCACTATTCTACTCAGCAGCTTCAGCCAAATTGGTATCATACCTCAGGAATGAGAAACAGTGCCATTTTCACATGGAAGTTAAAGGGCGGCAATCTTCAGCACAAAATTGCACTAAGTTGAAAAGTGTTAAAAGAGGAAAAGGTAATTTAAAGAGTATGCGCCATTTTGATTGCACTGTTCGATTCGGCAGAATCAGCTACATTAGCATCATACCTTAGGGATGCGAAGTAATGCCGTATTCAGATGGAAGTTCAAGAGCGACAATTTTCAGCACAAAATTGCACTATGTTGAAATGTGTTAATAGAGAACGAAGTTTATATAAAGAGTTGGCGCCATCACGATTGCACTGTTCGACTCGGCAGCATCAAACACATTAGCATCATACCTCGGGAAATGGAAACAGTGCTATTTTCACATAGAAGTTAAAGGGCGACAATTTTAAGCACAAAATTGCATTAAGTTGAAAAGTGTTAAGAGAGAAAAAGGCAATTTAAAGAGTATGCTCCATTTTGATTGCACTGTTCGATTCGGCAGAATCAGCTACATTAGTATCATACCTGAGGGATGCGAAATAATGCCATATTCAGATGGAAGTTCAAGAGCCACAATTTTCAGCACAAAATTGCACTAAGTTAAAATGTGTTAATAGAAAACGAAGTTTATATAAAGCGTTAGCGCCATCACGATTGCACAGTTCGACTCAGCAGCATCAGCCAAATTAGTATCATACCTCGGGAATGGGAAACAGTGCCATTTTCACATAGAAGTTAAAGGACGACAATTTTCAGCGCAAAATTGCACTAATTTGAAAAGTGTTAAGAGAGAAAAAGGTAATTTAAAGAGTGTGCGCCATTTTGATTGCACTGTTCGATTCGGCAGCATCAGCTACATTAACATCATACCTGAGGGATGCGAAGTAATGCCGTATTCAGATGGAAGTTCAAGAGCGACAATTTTCAGCACAAAATTGCACTATGTTGAAATGTGTTAATAGAGAACGAAGTTTATATAAAGAGTTGGCGCCATCACGATTGCACTGTTCGACTCGGCAGCATCAAACACATTAGCATCATACCTCGGGAAATGGAAACAGTGCTATTTTTACATAGATGTTAAAGGGCGACAACTTTCAGCTCAAAATTGCAATAACTTGAAAAGTGTTAAGAGAGAAAAAGGTAATTTAAAGAGTGTGCGCCATTTTGATTGCACTGCTCGATTCAGCAGAATCAGCTGCATCAGCATCATACCTTAGGGATGCGAAATAATGCCATATTCAGATGGTAGTTCAAGAGCGACAATTTTCAGCACAAAATTGCACTAAGTTGAAATGCGTTAATAGAGAACGAAGTTTATTTAAAGAGTTAACGCAATCACGATAGCACTGTTCGACTCGGCAGCATCAAACACATTAGCATCATACCTCGGGAATTGGAAACAGTGCTATTTTCACATAGACGTTAATGGGCGACAATTTTCAGCACAAAATTGCACTAAGTTGAAAAGTGTTAATAGAGAAAAAGGTAATTTAAAGAGTATGTGCCATTTTAATTGCACTGTTCGATTCGGCAGAATCAGCTACATTAGCATCATACCTTAGGGATGCGAAATAATGCCATATTCAGATGGGAGTTCATGAGCGACAATTTTCAGCACAAAATTGCACTAGGTTGAAATGTGTTAATAGAGAACGAAGTTTATATAAAGAGTTAGCGCCATCACGATTGCACTGTTCGACTTAGCAGCATCAGCCAAATTAGCATCATGCCTTGGGAATGGGAAACAGTGCTATCTTCACATAGAAGTAAAAGGGCGACAATTTTCAGCACAAAATTGCACTAAGTTGAAAAGTGTTAATAGAGAAAAAGGTAATTTAAAGAGTATGCGCCATTTTGATTGCACTGTTCGATTCGGCAGAATCAGCTACATTAGCATCATACCTGAGGGATGCGAAATAATGCCATATTCAGATGGAAGTTCAAGAGCCACAATTTTCAGCACAAAATTGCACTAAGTTAAAATGTGTTAATAGAAAACGAAGTTTATATAAAGCGTTAGCGCCATCACGATTGCACAGTTCGACTCAGCAGCATCAGCCAAATTAGCATCATACCTCGGGAATGGGAAACAGTGCCATTTTCACATAGAAGTTAAAGGGCGACAATTTTCAGCGCAAAATTGCACTAATTTGAAAAGTGTTAAGAGAGAAAAAGGTAATTTAAAGAGCGTGCGCCATTTTGATTGCACTGTTCGATTCGGCAGCATCAGCTACATTAACATCATACCTGAGGGACGCGAAGTAATGCCGTATTCAGATGGAAGTTCAAGAGCGACAATTTTCAGCACAAAATTGCACTATGTTGAAATGTGTTAATAGAGAACGAAGTTTATATAAAGAGTTGGCGCCATCACGATTGCACTGTTCGACTCGGCAGCATCAAACACATTAGCATCATACCTCGGGAATTGGAAGCAGTGCTATTTTCACATAGATGTTAAAGGGCGACAACTTTCAGCTCAAAATTGCAATAACTTGAAAAGTGTTAAGAGAGAAAAAGGTAATTTAAAGAGTGTGCGCCATTTTGATTGCACTATTCGATTCGGCAGCATCAGCTACATTAGCATCATACCTGAGGGATGCGAAATAATGCCGTATTCAGATGGAAGTTCAAGAGCGACAATTTTCAGCACAAAATTGCACTAAGTTGAAATGTGTTAATAGAGAACGAAGTTTATATAAAGAGTTAGCGCCATCGCGATTGCACTGTTCTACTCAGCAGCTTCAGCCAAATTGGTATCATACCTCAGGAATGAGAAACAGTGCCATTTTCACATGGAAGTTAAAGGGCGGCAATCTTCAGCACAAAACTGCACTAAGTTGAAGAGTATTAATAGAGGAAAAGGTAATTTAAAGAGTATGCGCCATTTTGATTGCACTGTTCGATTCGGCAGAATCAGCTACATTAGCATCATACCTGAGGGATGCGAAATAATGCCATATTCAGATGGAAGTTCAAGAGCCACAATTTTCAGCACAAAATTGCACTAAGTTAAAATGTGTTAATAGAAAACGAAGTTAATATAAAGCGTTAGCGCCATCACGATTGCACAGTTCGACTCAGCAGCATCAGCCAAATTAGCATCATACCTCGGGAATGGGAAACAGTGCCATTTTCACATAGAAGTTAAAGGGCGACAATTTTCAGCGCAAAATTGCACTAATTTGAAAAGTGTTAAGAGAGAAAAAGGTAATTTAAAGAGCGTGCGCCATTTTGATTGCACTGTTCGATTCGGCAGCATCAGCTACATTAACATCATACCTGAGGGACGCGAAGTAATGCCGTATTCAGATGGAAGTTTAAGAGCGACAATTTTCAGCACAAAATTGCACTATGTTGAAATGTGTTAATAGAGAACGAAGTTTATATAAAGAGTTGGCGCCATCACGATTGCACTGTTCGACTCGGCAGCATCAAACACATTAGCATCATACCTCGGGAATTGGAAACAGTGCTATTTTCACATAGAAGTTAAAGGGCGACAATTTTCAGCACAAAATTGCACTAAGTTGAAAAGTGTTAATTGAGAACGAAGCTTATATAATGAGTTGGCGCCATCACGATTGCACTGTTCGTCTCGGCAGCATCAAACACATTGGCATCATACCTCGGGAATTGGAAACAGTGCTATTTTCACATAGAAGTTAAAGGGCGGCAATCTTCAGCACAAAATTGCACTAAATTGAAAAGTGTTAATAGGGAAAAAGATTATATAAAGAGTTAGCGCCAGCACGATTGCACTGTTCGACTCGGCTGCATCAAACACATTAGCATCATACCTCGGGAATGGGAAACAGTGCTATTTTCACATAGAAGTTAAAGGGCGACAATTTTCAGCACAAAATTGCACTAATTTGAAAAGTGTTAAGAGAGAAAAAGGTAATTTAAAGAGTGTGCGCCATTTTGATTGCACTGTTCGATTTGGCAGCATCAGCTACACCACGATCATACCTCAGGGATGCGAAATAATGCTATATTCAGATGGGCGTTCAAGAGCGACAATTTTCTCTACAAATTTGCACTAAGTTGAAATGTGGTAATAGAGGACGAAGTTTATGTAAAGAGTTAGCGCCATCGCGATTGCACTGTTCTACTCAGCAGCTTCAGCCAAATTGGTATCATACCTCAGGAATGAGAAACAGTGCCATTTTCACATGGAAGTTAAAGGGCGGCAATCTTCAGCACAAAATTGCACAAAGTTGAAAAGTGTTAATAGAGGAAAAGGTAATTTAAAGAGTATGCGCCATTTTGATTGCACTGTTCGATTCGGCAGAATCAGCTACATTAGCATCATACCTTAGGGATGCGAAATAATGCCATATTCAGATGGAAGTTCAAGAGCGACAATTTTCAGCACAAAATTGCACTATGTTGAAATGTGTTAATAGAGAACGAAGTTTATATAAAGAGTTGGCGCCATCACGATTGCACTGTTCGACTCGGCAGCATCAAACACATTAGCATCATACCTCGGTAATGGGAAACAGTGCTATTTTCACATAGATGTTAAAGGGCGACAACTTTCAGCTCAAAATTGCAATAACTTGAAAAGTGTTAAGAGAGAAAAAGGTAATTTAAAGAGTGTGCGCCATTTTGATTGCACTATTCGATTCGGCAGCATCAGCTACATTAGCATCATACCTGAGGGATGCGAAATAATGCCGTATTCAGATGGAAGTTCAAGAGCGACAATTTTCAGCACAAAATTGCACTAAGTTGAAATGTGTTAATAGAGAACGAAGTTTATATAAAGAGTTAGCGCCATCGCGATTGCACTGTTCTACTCAGCAGCTTCAGCCAAATTGGTATCATACCTCAGGAATGAGAAACAGTGCCATTTTCACATGGAAGTTAAAGGGCGGCAATCTTCAGCACAAAACTGCACTAAGTTGAAAAGTATTAATAGAGGAAAAGGTAATTTAAAGAGTATGCGCCATTTTGATTGCACTGTTCGATTCGGCAGAATCAGCTACATTAGCATCATACCTTAG